>CM067216.1:158199714-158670255 GCA_034190945.1 Octodonta nipae
TTGGGCTTTAGTGAGAATCCTTTTGGGTGTAAACATTAACAAGTATACTCCCCAACTTGGTCATCTTATGTTGATCTACCTGGTGAAATAAAGAGGAAGCATTCATGCATCAATGTTAAGAACGAAGATAATGCCTGCTTTGCTTGGAGTATTGTTTCAGCTTTATTTCCTACTGAAGAAAATCCCCATCGCCTTTCAAATACCCACACTACTCACAGGTGTTTGAAGCTCAAAGCATCCAGTTTCCGATGACGACACCACAAATCCCACGATTTGAGAACAAAACAACATCTCAGTCAATGTATACATACTGAAGAAGTCTAAAAAATTTATAGTACTACCACATATTTCACTAGAGATAAACGGGATCGTCATGTAAACCTTCTGCTGATTCAGGACCGATACGATAAAGATGATTCAACTCCTGTAAATTATCATTTTCTATGGATCAAAGATTTGTCCAGACTGGTATCTTCTCAACTCAGTAAAGATAAACATAAAAATACTTTGTGACCGCTGTCTGCATTTTTTTGTTCCGAAGACAAACTTAATATTCATATGGAGGACTGTAGTATGCTGAACAAATGTAGGATGAGATTGCCACGATACCAACAAGATTTTAAAGTTTAGAAACTTTAAAAACAAAGAGAGATCTCCCTTCATTATTTATGCTGATTTGGAAAGTGTTCTGAAGCCTATCAATGATAAAACCAAATATCAAGAACACATCCCTTCAGCTATAGGATATTACCTGAAGTGTTTTTATGACGATTCATTATCTTTCTACCGTTCCTATAGAGATCATCCTGCATAGACTGGTTTGCTAAAGAAATGCTACAGTTATCAGAAGATCTAAACACCATTTTCCTCTGTCCGTACGACATCGATCCACTTTCACATGAAGAGCCACCAGTATGATATAGCCACTCTTTGTCATATCTGCGAGAAACCGTTCACTCCTGAAGACATGAAGTGCGTGACCATTTCCATCTTGCCTCTGGATTTAATAATAGTGATAGCAGAAAATCAAACTATCGTGGTCCAGCCCATGAATCTTGTAATATTAATTATCAGGACACGCATATAGTACCCGTTGTTTTTCACAACTTGTCAGGATACGATAGCCACTTCATTATCGATCAAATGCGCAGTGTGCTGAAGGAAAGATTGATATACTTCCTATTACTAAGGAAAAGTACATCTCATTCACCAAACATTTCAACGACTCATTAATTAAATTCCGATTCATCGATTCATTTAGATTTCTTGCTGCATCACTTGACACTCTTGCCTCCTCATTACCACAGTTTCCTGAACTACGTTCACAATTTTCCGTTTACATGACAATCAATTCACTTTATTAACTAAAAGGGGGTATTCTGCTATGATTATCTTGACTGTTTTGAAAAATTTTCGGATGAATCTTTACCAGTCAGGATAAATTTTATAACAAACTGGAAGATACTGGCATCACCGATGAACAATACGCTCATGCAAGACGGGTGTGGACTGAGTTTGGAATCAAAAACTTGGGTGAGTACACTGATTTATATATGAAGACTGATATTATGTTGCTGATGATGTTTTTGAAAAGTTTCGAAACAGTAGCCTTGAAGTTATGGTCTAGATCCAGGTCATTATTTCACATTACCTGGTTATACATGGGATTGTATGCTTTTCAAGACCAGACAGGAATTGGAGCTTCTTACAGACATTGAGCAATTATTATTTGTTGAAAAAGGAATCCGAGGGGGATTATCACAATGTTCAAAGAGACGATGTGTTGCTAATAATAGATATATGAAAGCTTATGACCCTACTAAGCCTACAGTGACCTTAAATTACGACTGCAATAACCAATATGGGTTCCAATGTCTCAATATTTACCATATGGAGGGTTCGAATGGGTTGACCCTAACATCGATGTCACTCAAATTCCCGATGATTCAGACATTGGTTATTTTTTGGAAGTTGATCTGGAGTATCCCAAGCATTTGCATGATGAGCACAATGAGTTGCCATTCTGCCCGCAACATATAACTCCCCCCGGTTCCAAAACAGAAACTACTGGCTACGTTATATGATAAACATAAATACGTCATTCATTATAGAAATTTAAAACAGGCATTGCAATATGGTCTTAAGCTCACGAAAATTCATCGTGCTCTCAATTTAACCAATCACCTTGGCTTAAGTCATACATAGACTTAAACACCAGGTTAAGGAGTCAAGCGAAGACTGAATTTGAAAAGAATCTATTCAAATTAATGAATAATGCCGTATTTGGAAAATGTTTAGAAATTTACGAAAACGGCCAATGTTCGACTGATTTCCAAATGGCAGGGTAGATACGGCTTAGAGGCAATGATATCCAACCAGAATTCAAGTCTTGCACAATCTTCAATGAAAATTTAGTTGCAGTTGAGCTCGCAAAGTTGGAAATCCTCTTTAATAAACCCATGTACGTAGGCATGGCTGTTTTGGACTTGGCTAAAACAACAGTATATGATTTCTATTATGGTTATTTAAAGAAAGAATTCGGTGATGATGTCTCTGTAGCATATACGGACACAGACAGCTTATTCACAGAGATAAGGAATAGAGATGTTTATGAAATAGTGAAAAGGGACTGTCATGAGAGATTTGATACCTCAGATTATCCTCCAGACAACAGATTCGGAATCCCTCTAGTAAATAAGAAAGTGCTCGGTATGTGGAAGATGAGAATAATGGTAAGATATTGATTGATTTTATAGGGCTTAAATCTAAAATGTATACCAGCAAGTGGATGAAGATATCAAGCCCACAAAGAAAGCTAAAGGAGTAAAGAAATCCTCCCTTAAGACTAAAATTACATTGAAGATTATATTGAGTGCCTGGAGAAACTTAAAACCAAATCAGTCGAACAAAATCTCATCAAAGCCAATAAACATACAGTGTACTCAATTACTCAACAGAAAATTGCCCTAAGTCCAGAGGATGATAAACGATATCAGATTTCGGACTCCTATGAAACATTGGCTTGGGGTCATTATTCTATTATGGAAACTTAAACTCCATTATACTTGAATATATATATAGCTATATCCATCATAACCTTCTCATATTCAGTCTATGCTTGAACATGCTCGTGCAACCCTATAGCATGATGACTTAAAGAATTAATCTTGCTAATCTAATAATCATTGATTATGTTTCCATGTATTACACCTGGGTGAATTAATGAGCTATCTTTATTAAGTTAGAGATCACTGCTCGTGCAACCCTATAGCATGATGACTTAAAGAATTAATCTTGTTAATCTAATAATCATTGATTATGTTTCCATGTATTACATGCTGGGTGAATTAATGAGCTATCTTTTATTAAGTTAGAGATCACTGCTCGTGCAACCCTATAGCATGATGACTTAAGAACTATCTTTATTAAGTTAAGGATCACTGTGGTGCAGCCTTATAGAATGATTACTTACAGAATTACGCTTATTGATCTAATATTCATTGATTATGCTCCCATGTATTACATGCTGGGTGAATTAATGAGCTATCTTTATTAAGTTACAGATCACTGCTCGTGCAACCCTATAGCATGATGACTTAAAGAACTATCTTTATTAGGATCACTATTCATGCAGCCTTATAGTACGATTACTTAAAGAACTACTTTTATTGATTTTGATTAAAATTTCACTGCTCATATTGTCACAAAGTGGTTATATAGCCTTTAGGGGATGTTCCACTATAAAAAAACAAGCGCGCCTTGAGTTCAGCCTCCTGGGCGGTGTGGAATAGAACTCTTTATGGTTAGTATTATAAAATCTTACGCACACATTTGTTTTCTCTTAGGTCGAGTGATTTTCTACCGCAACCACTTCACATCCATAGTATCTTTCTAAAGAACATCAAATGCTTATCATTTGTAAGATATTATTTTCACTTTATTCTTTACAAGCTTATAAGTTACATATACTGATGGTTAGCAGGTGTGCTGATAAACCAATGAGAGTGCAGCTTATGACGTCATGTAAGGGGGGAGCAGGTCCTGTTCTATTTCCAAAAATTTCTATATGGGTGAGTTGTTCCGTTTATCTGCTTTAATTCATAGCTATTACATTTCACTTGTCAAATATGAAATCGGGCTGAGGAAACTTTATTCTTTATAAACATATAAGTTACATATACTCATAGTTAGCAGTGATAAATCATGAGAGCAGGTCTTACGATGACACAGATAAGGTACGGTTTACTGAACCTACTTATCAGATTTCTGATCTCTTTCTTGAATATATGAAGCTGGAGAGATTGTATTTAACATTTTATATTACAGCAACATATGATACATCAGCGGAAAGTTATTTATGTTTATTTCCTTGCGTTTCCAAAATATTACAACCTATCTACAAAAATTCTACCATCTTGTAATGATCCTACCAACCAGGGGCTCCTATCCCCAATCATCACTACGAACCAATTTTTTCTCTGACATTTCAAAAGCACTGATTTGGTTGGCCCGTGACTGTTGCGTTTAGTAACCTTCTCCAGTGACAAATTCTCAGTGATAAAACTGATAATTGAATACCTTTTTACTAGTAACTGTCTCCATGCAAACTTTCATAAATTTTCTCCTAATACGAGCCCCGTTACCATCATTTCTAGCATTTATAAGGACCTGTTAGATGTAAGTAAACATTTGCGAGCCCCTTACACTTTCTGATTTCCTCTTCCTGCTTTTTGCAAACAGATTTGTTTCAAACCATTTGTAACAACAGTTTCTAGCATTTGTAGTGACTTTGTTTAAACTCAGCAGTCATTTTCTACGGTTCCTGTCGTTTCTATGTGCCGTTTCTATCTTTTGTACCGTTTTTAGTCTGTTGCTACCCTTTGCAACACCTTTACTTCAACCATTCAATTTCTAACGGGTTCAATCGTTTGTATGGTTCCAGTTGTTTTTACGGGCCGTTTCTAACTTTTATAGAGGCGCCAACCATTTCCAGCAGGCATTTCTACTGTCCCTGTCGTTTCTACGGGACGTTTGTAGCTTTTGCAGCGTCTCCAACATTTCTACCAGATATTTCTATGTCCCAGTCGTTTCTACGGGACATTGTAGCTTTTGTAGCGTCTCCCAACTATTCTACCAGATATTTCTACTGTCCCAGTCGTTTCTACGGGATATTTCTAACTTTTGTAGCGGCTTCAACCATTCTACCAGCCGTTTCTACTGACGCAGTCGTTTCTACGGACGTTTCTATTATTTGTAGCGGCTTCAACCATTTCCAACAGCACTTTCTAAGTTTCTAGTCGTTTCTACGGACATTTCTAGTTTTTTTGTAGTGGCTCCAACCATTCTACCAGATATTTCTAAGTTTCTAGTCGTTTCTACGGGACATTTCTAGCTTTTGTAGTGGCTTCAACCAGCCATTTCTAAGTTTCTAGTCGTTTCTACGGGACATTTCTAACATTTGTAACGGCTCCAACCATTCTAACAGATATTTCTAAGTTTCTAGTCGTTTCTATGGGACGTTCTAGCTTTTGTAGCGGCTTCAACCATTCTACCAGCCCTTTGCTACCATTTCTACCATTTATACTTTTTTAGTCATTTGCAACGTTCCCGTACCAGTCATTTTCAACATTTGTAGTGGTTCCAACCATTTCTCCAACGGTATTCCTTCCGAATTACCATCACTCGATACAAAATCCAACGATTCAAGTCACAATTATTATTCCTCATTTACGTATTTATTTTTTTACATTATTAGCTACCATTATCTCTTCAATGAAAACCGCATCTACTTTTATAATTAACGGTTTCCATGTTTACATTCAACCAGCCACTGTACTTTCAACCAGTGCTCGAGTTTCGCATGGTTATCAGTTCACCAGTTGCGGTTTCGCTTATCTTTTGTTATTGCCTTTGCAGAAATATATTTTATTATTTGTAATGAAATGCTAATTACCGAATATTTGGGAACCTATTAATTATTTACGATGCATTTTCGGTACATTTTTTTGCTTAAAATTGCCGAATTATCTATATTAAGAGATCTAACGCCCGGACTAGGCGCCCTCGTGGCCCTGGTTTATCCGACGAAAGCAGAGACTCGAACGAGCTGCCGCTCTCGCGCATATGATAATTTATTTCGTTGTTCAAACGTTTCGTTCATCACATATGTTCTTAAGATGTGTTTCGCCACTCGCGGCCAAAGCACCCGGCTGTGATACACCCCTGCGACAAGCACCCGACAAGAGCCAGTCCCTTTTCCCTAATGACGTCACGCAACCCCGACGGAAGCAGCCGAAGCCAGCGAATTCCCTACGCAACGCATACCACCGCGTTACGCCAGCCACCGCGGCCCCGCGTACCCCCGACGTACGACCGCCCCCCGTTCCCAACCGACATAGCGCCCCCGACCCGACGCCCGCCGAGCCTCCCGAAGGAGCCGCGAGCAGACCACCCCCAACTGAAGTGGAGTGGAGGGGTAAATTTGGTTCAATTTCGGGTTTTGGGACCTTAGAATCTCTTATGGGAATTTACATGTATTTTTGGTCGATTTTGTTCCAGAACCTATATAGCTTATCTACTGACATATAAATATATACGTGTTAGAATTACAGGGTGTTCAAAAATTTTCTTTATCTGTATTCGGGGATTGTTTTGGACTTCAATAATAAAGATTTGATTTGGAAAGTAATTCACTGGTTTGTCTGTTATTTTAATTGAAAGTATTGGATCTTCTTCGCTAGTATGACTAGTATTTTTGTAACTGTTTTCGTCAGGGTCAACTTGTCCTATTATCGATTGGTTATCGATTTCTCGGGAAGTAGAAGGTCTGTTCATTTGTAATTCTGGATTTCGTTAAATTCTTGAATGTATGGAAAAATTGGGGGTTTGGAATTTGGTGTTTTTAAATGGAATTTCGTATATCAATTTCAAAGCCTAAGTCTTTCATTGTTTCATAGTCTTCTTTATGAAATCTGAAAAATAGTTTTCTGCTACTTCGGGATTCAAAAATGATTTTGATGCACACTTGTCTATTAAAAGTTTTAATGGAGGGTTGGATATTTTTATATAGGGAAGGTCCTTTTTGTCATAGATAGAATGTAGTTCTATGTAGGGATTTTCATTAAGGCAGTTGTTTGAAAATTTGCTTCTTCTGAACTTTGTTCTGGTTCTTGTAAGTTGGTGTCTGTATAGTTTTCATAAATATTTTCATTTTGAAAATCTGTTTGTTTCTGGAATATTTTTGTCATAAAATTCGGAATTTTCATAAGAAATTGTTCAAGATATGGGTTTTTTGGTTTTTGGTAAAATCTTTGACTTCTAGAATTTTGTGAATAGGGTTTTATTGTTGAAACACTACTCATAAGAACAGGAGTTTGTTGTGGAATAGTACCTCTTGGTTGCCACACATTAATCGAGTTTCTTTGGTGTTGAGGAAAAATTGAAATTTATTTTGTATTTGATTTGGATTTTGTTTGAAATGTTGGTTGTGATTTTGTTGTTTTTGAGGTTGCAAATTGTTTTTGTGATTATTATTGTCAAAATTGGAAGGTCTTCGTAAGTGTCGAATATTGTTATCGGCAATAATGTATTGTCTGGCTTCAGCTAATGTGCTGGGTTTCATCGCTCTAATAGTAGAACCTAAGGGCTCTTTTAGTCCTGCTAAAAATTTTTTTAAAGCGTGTGTGTTATAGAATGTATTTTTAACTGTTCTATTTTGAACAAGATTTAAGTGAATATCAACATAGTTATGTAATGCGCTTAAATTGGACATAATTCTTGTGTAAAACTGTAAAGAAGTTTCATTTTGAAATTGTCTCAATTGATATAAATCAAAAAGTAAACCATTCTCATCGCGCTGATCTAAATGTGCTACTAAAGCGTTTCTGACATTGTGCCAATCTTTAGCAATGCAAATACTATACACTTCTCTAGCCTTTCCTATTAATTTAGAATAAATGCCATATATAATTGTTATGTTTTGTACGCTATTTATATTTTCGGGATTCAGATCCCAATACTGATTAATGATAGTATTAGCAGTTTCAAGAAATTATGAAAGTTTAATGGGTTTCCATCGAATTGGGGAATTATTTGCAGTAACTTGGGTTCAAAAACTGGACCGTTACCTACTTATCGGTTAGGATCCATTATATTTAAAATATTTGAACCTTCAACTGGACTATTTGAAATATTTAATTAGGAAAATAAAATCAAATTTATTTCAAAATTCTGTTCTTAAAATTAACTGTTTTATGGTTTTGTTTTAATGAATCAGGCAAGTTCGAGGAGACCGACATAAACTGGATAAATTAAAGGAAATAATATAGTAATAAGGAAAGCAACTGTTCTCTACTCACAGTACCAAGGATAGGATCTTCATTGGATTTTTCTGGTCTGTAGTGGATCGTTGTGGATTTTCATTTCTTCACTTGGAGTTTTCTATTCTTTTCTGGAGTTCGGTTCACTGAATTAACAGTTGGAAAACTAACTTTTTCCTCGAATAAATTCGTTCAGATTCTGACTGCGCTAGTAATATTTTTCCTTTCCAAAAATAACTTAAAATAATAATAAAAAGTTTTATTCTAACAGGAAAAATAGTTATAAAATTTTAAAGTCAATTACTGAATACAAATTATACGTCTTAAGACTAGCAAGTTTATGTCGAATCTACTCTGAAGAACAAAAGCATCACGATATATGAAAGTATCTGAATTTACTATTAAATTATGATGAATCGCCTGCACATGTTGCTGATCGATACATAAGTAGGCTCACTATGCAGGTAGTTTTGTAGGAGATTCGCCAAACTTGAAGGGCAGATGTGTGGACTCATTTGCTATAATATGTAGCCCATATAACATCTAGATAGCATATGTTTTTTTATTTAATATATTTTTTCTTAAATCCCAGATTTTTTCATATAACCTTCACTAAATAAACTTAAATTTAATCTATGATGTTTGTTTGCTGATCTGTATTCGATATTTGACACAAATAATTGGTTGAAAAATTTATCTCCACAAATGGTGATGTTCCATAAAAAAGTCATGACGTTAAACACTTTATCACATAACAAAAAAAATTGTCTCTCTCATAAACGAGTTGCTTGGCCCGTCCCCATGCAAAAAAATCAAAGGGAGTCAGGTCTGGGAACCTTGGAGGAGCTCTTTCATTCCACGCGTTTGGAATAAATTGTCCAGGAGCTCTCTGACAGTTCGCCTGTAAAGTGCTGGACAGCAAACTTATTTGAATATTATTGGTCTGCCCTCCAATGGGATTTCATCTAATAAGATTGATAAATCGTTCATTAAAAATTCGTCATTTAAGAGATAGAAATAAAAACCAAGGAGCAGCTAAGGAAAATAATCAATGTTGCGTTCCAAACAATGCGAGATGATCGATCTTAAAAAATGAAATTCGATTGGAAGACTGACCAATAATATAGAAAAAAGATGGTTGTACAGCACATTATAGGCGAACTGTCAGAGAACTCCTTTATATTTTATTCCCAAATGCGTGGATTGAGAAACTGGCCCTCTCGCCTCCAAGGTCCCCAGACCTGACTCCCTTTGATTTTTTTCTATTGGGACGGGCAAAACAACTCGTTTATGAGAGACAAATAGAAACCTAGGAGCAGTTAAGCGAAAGAATAAACGTTGCTTTAGAAACAATGTGGATGAGGTGCGAAAAGAGACTACGACTGTAGCAGTCAGAAAAAGGTGTCGTGATTGTATCCGTAACTTCCAGTTTGAACAAGATTTATAACGAATTATTGCAACTTGATGTATGTTTTATTTTTTGTAGTTCAAATTTTGTACGTTACAATGTGTGATATATCGTTGGAAAGGGGTTGAATTAGAGAAGTTTTTGTAAGCATTCGAAGCTCTCAATGTGCTTCTTATTTGTTTTTGTAACGTGATAAAGTGTTTAACTTAATAACTTTTTTATAGACTCATATAAATTTTCAACCAATTATTTGTCTCAAAAAAATTACAAAAGTTTATTTGAAAAAATCTGGGCATTAAGAAAAAAAAACCGTACGCTATCTAGATGTTATATGGGCTACATAATATAGCACATGAGCCCACCTATCCGCCCTTCAAGTTTGGCGAACCTTCTACAAAACACCCTGTATAGTGTAATCTGTCACGGTGAGTACGTATTCAAAGCGAGAAGGTATCAAGAACGAAATATCACATCACATTAAAACTAAAAAACTAAAATGACTTTTGGATTGGATATTCATCTAATACTGTGGTCTACAAAAAAAATGGCAGTAACTACAGTTTTTACGGAAAATCGTGACGAAATGTGATATTTTATCATTTCAGGTTATGAACAATGGGAACTGAACTACCCCCAATTTCGTTAACTAAATATATATATACCTATATATACCTATATATATATATATATATATATATATATATATATATATATATATATATACACATAGGTTCATAAGTTCGGCAGTGGAAGCTCCATATGTTTTCTGCTTTTGGTATGTTACCTGTTATTTTACAAAGCATCCAAAAAAACTAAGTCCGTATTGAATTTTTAACACTATTTTCCTATTCACACATACTTCGTTCACTAATCACCAAACTGAACTATTTGTTGACTGTTCCGTCTACTGAATTAATAGAAACCTAATGTGCATTCACTTCAATTTTTTACTTTGGAATTACCCATTCTTGTATTGCCTAGAGGGCATATATTTCTTTTCTCTGAGTGACGAATGATCGTTCAATTACCCCTGTTTTTTATCATCTGGGATCCACTATGCCGATTAACATTTTTGACTGTTATATACAAACATAAAAATTGAAAACTTTAATACAAACCTGATTTATTTTTGACTACTACGTTGTAATTACGTTTTTGTCTACTACTGATGCTAATGTTCCAAAATTATCAAGATCATTTAAAGATATTTAAAGATCATATAAAAGTAAATTGTTCATTCTGTAACCGCATCCACGATTTCCTCAATTGTTTTATCATCAATATCATGGTTTCTTCCATGCCCTACAATATTTTTTTCTTTATTCACTTCGATGTATATATCTATAGATGTGAAATAAAATGTTGTGTTAATTCGAAAGTTCTACAAATTGATTGTTAATATTTATATAGCAGACTGTTATTACTTAATTATACTATATATTTATACAATAGTAGAAGATCTGTAACTCTTAACTGACTCAATATTCAGCAATCCACTACCAGTTTTAGGGTAGTGATTTAAAAATGATTTATTACTGTTTCATATCTGGTCCGCAAAAGTTGTGATATAAATTTTTGGTGACGCTTCTCGTTCGGAATTTAATTTGCTTACTGATGAGTATGGTGGCGTTTCTTTCATGGAAGGTGGCAATGATGTAAATAACAACATGAAAGGCATTGCCGATTTCTGTTGGATTACTTATTATTATCATAAATTTAGTTGAATATTCAAACACATCTACTAAAATCAAAAAAATAAATATAACCTATAAGAAATACTGTCATAATATCGAAACGCACATTGAATTTGGGATGAGAAATTTTTGTCGACCACTGCGTCGTGAAGCTTTTTTGTATAAAAATTATTTCCTTCATATGGTTAAAATAGCGTGTACCGAATACTACATAGAAATTGCTTTATAAATAAAAATTCCGACAAAATGATAGAGGTCATAAATACGGCGTTCTTTAAAAAGAGCATAAAACCAAATTAAAAGAAACTTATAAGCCCATAAATAAACTAATCATAAAAAATACCAAACGGCTCTATGAAAGACACTTAAAGGCAAAACAGGCAGAAGAGACAAAGGCAGCGACACGACAGTAAACATTTTTGGAGAAGTAATAATTATAATCGACAATAGGGACCCAAGAATAAAGAAAGGTTCCTTCGACATGAAAAAGCATTTAGAACAAGTAAACTAGACGACTGAAATCATAATTAAGGATGTTAGTGTCAAATGGGGAATAGAATATAGATCAGATCATAAACTAGAAGATAATAACTGTCCTATTGTTCCCATTAAACCATACTACTGCAACACTAATCCAAAAGTCATGAGACTGAAGGCAGAAAACAAGAAAAAATTAAACATCAACCAAAGCTATTTTATGAAGGTTATTTCTGACAGTTATACCAGTGTCAATATACCGTCTGTCAAAATGTTACAATGAATACATAATATGCTATTTAAAATATTATTGGTGAATAAAAAAGCTCCAACGTTCTATCACGTATAGTAAGCATAATTAATGATGAACAAACGAACAAACAGGATTGGGCCGTGAAAATTAGCATATTGGGATATTCTGGATGTATATTAGTTGCTAACAGTATGGATCACACAGTCCGACACCTTTCCGACCTACAAACAAGAGTGTACTTTTTCTAACCTATATGTGCAAAAATAGCGATTTTTGGTCATTTTTGACGATGTGTCTATTTTACAAGCTTAATAGTTACAACCATCTTAAAGTATAAGTTTTCGAATCGCGTTGAGTTTACGTTGATATCTTTTAAGTTTTAAGAAACCTACAAACCCTATTCTCATGTTGTATAACAGAGAATCCAAATTCAGGGTTTGGGGTTATTAGATTTAGGGTTGCTGAGTTAGGGTTGTCAGGTTTGAGGTTGTTGAGTTTGGGAATTTTCAATTTGCATTATCTGTTATGCATTATGAGAATAAAATTTGTGGGTTTCTTGAAACTTAGAAATTTAAAAATCCAATATCTCAACAAAAAATATATCTGAGCAAATTCAATGCAATTTGAAAAGTTGGCACATAACTTCAAATATCACCAAAATCCACTATTTTGCAATTTTAGGGTAGGATAGTCGTCCAAATGATTTCTATGGTTTATCTGACAAACTATAGATTTCACAAAAAAATATTTAATAATTTTTGTTGAAAATAAAATTGTCTACAACTTTTGTAAGTACTCGTAACTTTTAGTCGGACACCATAAATAAAAGAGTTATAAGCGAAAGTCAATAAAAAATTGAGAAAAAAATTCTCTTTGTCGGTATAACTTTTTTTCTAATCATTTTACAAAAAAATGACATCCATTTTTATACATGGTGTTTTAAGAAATAATTTTCATTATAAACTTTTTAAATTTATTCACTAGTTTCAGTATTCGTAACTATGCATTAATATTAATGATTTGCCAGAATTATATTGTTGACTTTGATTTTCTGTCTGATCTACACACTTTTTATACCGAGACTTGGGAGTTTCACTATTCTCTGTTCATAGAATGTTTGAGGGCGAGTTGCAAGCCAACTGCGCATATATTCCAATTCGTTTTCCTCGCGGTGATTCTTCCAGAGGCTATAAGAAGGGTTGTCGAGGACTTCTCAGCCCATTTCTTGCAGTGTATTCCTTGTTTTTTGTTTCAAATACGCAGCTTTTGCCAACCGTAACAACTGGCAATAGTACTTCACATTCACTGTACGTTAAGCATGTAGAAAATCAATCAGTAAATTTCCTTATAGTCAAACAAAAATCTTGGCAAGGACTTTTCCAGATGAGAGGCGACTATTGAATTTTATTCGTGGTTCGCTTCAAAAAGACCTTCCCTTCTCGCTGAAATCTATTTAGATGTCTTTCAACAATCTTTAGTTTACAGTCAACAACCTCAGAACCCATCGAGCACAAATTTTTCTTAAACCAAGTTGATCAAAGAGAGATGATTGAACACTTCCATAACTTACACCCATTTCTGAGGAAATTCTTCCACGGTTAATCGGAGATCAAGTTCAATAAGCTGTCGAACACTATTAGCATTGTTAGCTGCAAGGCTTGTCTTTGTGCGTCGATCATGGTTATCATTATCGTTCACCCTTAAATTTTCTCACCCACATATACACATGATTTTGAGACAGTGTACTTACTATCCGCAAACTGTGCCTTCAAATGACTTAGAATTTATGAGGCTTTAACACTTTTACTGGTTAAAATAGGTATTGACGACAAAGCCAAGCATACGCGCTTACTCGGCTGGTACCGCAGTACCCATCTACTCCAAACAACAGAATCTATTTCCAAACTGCATTCTAAGCAGAATAGCAAAATTACCGTTTATATTTTATTTCCCCCGTATATAATGTAATTTGCTTGGAAAAAGTATTTTAATCGTCATGTCCATTCGAGGAAATGCTATTATTCCCGTCAGGGAAAATCAGGATCCCCCTCTACTAATATTTATATTTTGCCGAATACCAAAATGTAGAATGTCAAATTAAATTTACAGACAATAGAACAAACCCAAAAGAATATTAAAATATGATGAGTTGTACCAAAGGTTTATAATTACCATGTTCCATTCAGATTTATAAAAAAGTAATTTGATGCAGAATGGGAGCGTTGTAAACATCAACAAAAATAAAGAACACTCGATAAAAAATTACATTTGTGAAAAAACCTTCAAAGCCATGAAGTTGAAATTTTTGACAAGCAAACGAAACTTTTTGTTAAAATTCTTATCGTTCTAAATTTTTTTAGATAAGAGTTACGAGTGATTAAAAAATGCACCTTTTTCAGATTTTTCGCGAATAACTCGTTTATTAATTAATCCTATCGATTAGCATCTCATTTAGTAGATTCTAAAAATTAGCATACAACACACTTACCTTTGATACGTTAAATTTTCATTCTGTTGCTGAGAAGTCATAAAAACTGCCAAAATTAGGGTTTTTGCTATTTTAAACTCCTAGTATCATTAACTAAGAAGTAAAAATGTGTTAACAAAACTTTTTTTGTGTTATACAGTGTACCTTCTGCAAGAAACACCATTCAAACAGATGTGGAATTTTTAAAAAAATGGTATTAAAATAATGTAAGTTCCCTTCACTATTTCCAGATAATTTTATTATACCTAGTTTACCAAAATCTGTGGCCGTAAACAAATAGCACGGCAATTAGCTCAGTTATTGGGTTAACCCGCTATTCTTTATCAGTCCCATTTAACAAATCCAAGTGCCAAGTTAGTTTTTGGATGTATATATTATATATTTTGGTAGTTCACTTTTTGGGTTTTGAATTCTCACAATGGTTTCTGAAAAATACAGCCAAGTTAAAAATGAAGATAATACCTAAGTGTAATTTGTGGAAACTGTCCGGAACACTAGTTACCTTCTTGCATAATCCCTGGCAGGATTAATTGAGAGAAAGTAGGTCTTTGGATTTCCAAAAATGTTTTTCTGAATCAAATATTTGTATGTATATTGTACGATACTTATGTGTGTGATGTGACGTTTCGCTTCTTGATAAGCAATTTATAGAAAAATTAGTTCGCCTGACTTTTTTGTCAACTGTTCCGGGCAATTTCCACAAATTGCCCTTAGATACTAAACATTGATTTTAGTTACCTATTTATCATCATTTTTTAGAAACGATTGTGAAGAGTAAAAATCCAAAAACTGAACAAGCAAATAACTATTTACCTTCTCAATCATTCAGAAAGTACTTTATATATTAAATACATCGAAATGTAAAAGATCACTCTTGTAAATAATTTCGAAATAATTCAGGCAGATAGTGTTGAAGACCTGCTCAATTTTTAAATTACAATAATTGTCAGTAACTAACAATCAAATTCAAAATGGGGTTGGAAAATTAAATACAATCATGCTTATCTGGATGTAATGGTAGACATCTAGGTATGTTAGGTATATATTGTTTTCGAATAGCATGATAACTTATAAAGGGTGTTTTTTTAGAGGTATAGAACTTTGAAATGGAATAAAACAAAGATATTTTTAAATTAACATGAAATTGACTTTATTCGAAAGATAATCTTCTGGCAATATAATTTGAATATGACTTCTGGCATATGACCGGCTCGAACGTAGTCTAATCTGGAGGTCCAATTTTCGATGATTTTTTCCAACATTTGTGGCTGTATATCGGCAATAACGCGGCGAATGTTGTCCTCCAAGGAGTCAATCGTTTCGGACTTATCGGCGTAGACTAGCGACGAGCTGTGTGACATGTTGCCCAGTCTTGTTAAAACCACAGCTCGTGTGCATCATGATTCTTCAATTGATGAACGAAAAAGTTAGTAATCATGGCTCTATAGCGATCACCATTGACTGTAACATTCTGGCCAGCATCGTTTTTAAAGAAGTACGGACCAATTATTCCACCAGCCTATAAAGTACACCAAACAGTCAGTTTTTCTGGATGTAACGGTGTCTCAATATGAACTTGAGGATTATCATCTCTCCAAATACGGCAGTTCTGTTTATTGACGTATCCATTCAACCAAAAGTGAGCTTCATCGCTGACCTGGCAAGCGCATGTTAATTTTCTTAGCTCCAAATTATGTAAAATAACTTTCCTTATAAGGAGCCTGTCAAAAAATGTATCTAGGGGCACATTACTGACACCGTATCATGGATACTTTAACTCTAATATGTCCTACGCGATAAATTGGGGTAATTCTCCGTGCTCTGCTCAAATTTTTAAGTTACAACGCGGTTGTGTTAGAATTTTTGCAGAGTGTCGTGGAGATAGCTATGTGGGGCTAAAACTTCTTACCCTACCTTGCACTTTTATCCTTCAGTGTCTTGTCTATATGAAACAGAACCAAAACAGCTATAGAACACGCAATGATTTTCACTCCTTTTCAACCAGGAAAGGAGGAGCTACCACAGATTGCAACGAACGAGAATGGGTACTGACTATTATGGCACAAAATTTTTTAATGCACTGTCAGTAGAAATAAAAAATTTAAACGTACATCATTTTAAAACAAAAGTAAGAAATTATCTTTTAAAACACGCCTTTTATTCTTTTGAGGAGTACTTAGGAAGTGATTTCAATGTATAAATTTTTAATGTGTTTGCCTCTATAATGTACATTGTTGTCTATATGTTAGTAAATAGGACATTTTATTTTCTTGCCATTTTTATAACATTTTATATATTCTTTTGTATACATATTTAATACATTTCATACTTGTGTAC
The DNA here is from genome assembly GCA_034190945.1 of Octodonta nipae. NCBI lineage: Eukaryota > Metazoa > Arthropoda > Insecta > Coleoptera > Chrysomelidae > Octodonta > Octodonta nipae. The sequence goes on from CM067216.1 coordinate 158,216,690, forward strand.
TTTTTATTTGTAAAAACACACAGTTGTAATACTTGACCAATAAATAAACTAAACTAAACAAATGTACGCCTTGCTAGGTGAACTTGTGGCTTCAATTCTTGCCCGAGTTGAATTTTGTAAGAACGCAAACCAAGGTATTTCCACAAAATCTTCCATAAAGTGGATGGACACATATCCTATTCCTGTGCAAGATGACGGATAGACTGATTCGGGTTTTCCTCTACGCTAAGCTCTACAGCAGCAATGGATTCTTCTGTACGCACTGTACGACATCTCTGTGGGTGCGTATTATCATTTAGATTAAACGTGGTGCGAAAACGTTGCATATAGTTAATCTAATTAATTGCTCTGATGGACGATTATGTTGACCGTAAAATGGACGTAGTGCGCGATACGTATTTCGAACAGAACCATGATTTTCAAAATAAATTTGCACAATTTGCAAGCGTTGTTCAGGCGTCAGTCTATTCATTATGAAATGTCAAACCAAACTAAACATAAATCACTTGACAGCTGACAGGATGGCCGCCGGTTAAAAGAGTGTTAACGTTCTATACCTCTAAAGAAAACACCCGTTAGATGGGTCCAAATAATATCATGCGGATACGTATAAATAACAAAACTACGAATACTAACAGATCTTATCAATATCCAAAGAGATTAAAACATAAAACTGTAACCGAATAGAGAGCACCTAGTTTAATACGGGCAACCAAAACATCGTTTACACCAACCAAACACAAACCAGAAAACAAAATTATAAGTCTCTAAAACGAATAATACATTCCAAGAGTTGCGTGTGCAGTATAGGTTGTATCTGTGGATAATAATATACGGATAAGATTTCAAGACTTCGAGAAGTACGGTAAGGTAGAGGAATACTAATACAAAAAAAATTTCCAGAAAAAACATTAACAAATCGACTAAATGGTTATCAGCCCTGGCAAAGTAGAATGAGACAATACTAAGATATAGCTGAAAGAAGAAAATTTAAAACTGAGAAAATTTAAGTTAGATGCATGTTGCACTGTATAGAACTATATCATACAATTGGTGCTAGAAGAGTATAATAGCGAAAAAATCAGTAGTAGTCCATTGAAAAGTTACATTTGGGGTTGCAAAAGTCAGGGCACGCAATTTTATTTTGTGGATGTCAAGAGGTGGGTAGTGTAAAGTTAAATCCAAGTTTGTGCTCGTAACCCTTTTCCCGCATAGGTGATTTTGTAAAAAGTGGTGTTTTGTTGCAAATTAAATTCTCTACAACTTTTTTCTATACAATTTAGTGGTAAAATAAAACATAACCAAGTTATTAACCAAATTGGTGGAAATTTGAGAACAAATTTTAATTTTTTTCTGTCTTTTACTGTTCATTTTACAGAAACAATGAAAGTAGCTTTTTGGTAGTTGGTTTTCAACGAATAATTTTCATTGCAAACTTTTTTCAAACTTTATTTATTTATTTATTGTGGTTTTGCAGTGATGCGAAACTTACACTATTCTCCAGTATACATTAATTTGACTGATTAGGCATAGTTTCTTCTCATCTTTCCATTATGCGTATAAAAAAAATCATTGACATTGCAGTGTTGTTAAAGAATAGTAATAAACTTTACTCTCCACAACAAAAATTTTAAGATTATTGGTATTTGCAATAATTTATATTTATAAAAGAACCAACTGAACTGGCTTAAAATAAAAACCGTTTAGAAACCGTGTGCAATCAATCACTATTTTCGGACATATATTCCTTTTGTATCTGAGTTAAGGTACAATTCTATTGATTATTTTAGCGTATTCTTATCTCTTTCTTTTTCTCTCGTTTCCCCTCTCTCTCTAATTTGTATTTTGTTCTATATTTTCTGTCCATCCATATTTTACATTTATGTTATTATTTGGAGAACTTTCTTTAATTGTAAATTTAATTTACCCTATATTGCAACTACCCTGTATGTTTCTTTGGATTGGTCATCCAATATAAATTATTTGTCTAATCATTTTCTGAATCATCCTGTACAACTATAATTCAACTCCACACGATGTTGCGACCGCCCTGTATATGTGTTAATCCTCTCCACCCTATTGACTTTTTCTATTGCTTAAATCACCCTGTATATCAATAATTATACTTCGCCTCATACGTCAAGTATAAGCAACTAGTTATGTTCCACACTATATAACCACCCTGTATACTATAATTCCACTCTACCTTCTATTTTAACCATCCTGCATATGCAACTGCTTCTAACATTTTTTGAACCCTTCTACATCTCTTTGTAGAGTACAATTTAAAATATTCAAATTGATTGAGCCGTTTTTGAGAAAACAGTGTAGATTCATTGAAATTCACTGATATATAGTCCCTTATTACTGTTTTTGTTTACTGAAAAACCGTAAATCTCACGTTATAGCAAATTATATGGTACCTTTCTATAATATTCCTTAATACAATGCCGTTTAAATAATCAAAATTGCCCAAGCCGTTTCTAAATAATCACTGAACATAAAAACACCTGCCGCCGAATTGATAACCTCTTCCTTTTTGGAAGTCGGTTAATAATTTCTTATCATAGTGTACAATTTTGAGACTCCAGTGCAGGTCAGAAAAGCTCAAGTAACAGCTCCGGGGCAATAAAACTTATTCCATATAGTTATTATGATTATCATTCGTCCCTAGAAGAGGCAGTACTTCAAAATTTTCTCTTAGTTCTACCATCACGTGCAAACGTATTTAATTTTGAAAAGTATTTTGAGCTGTCTGGACAAGATTTTGAGTTTTCTGAGAGCTACTTTGAATTTGATTTTGACTTTTTTAAGCGCGCATTTACTGTTGTTCCATCAGGAGTAATTGTTGTTTGTAAAAATTCTTTAGGAAAAGTACAACCAGAACACTGAACGTGAATGAGGACACAATAGTTTGGAAAATCGGTTCCTTTAGAGAAATATAAAGAAATTTTGTTACTTATGGTGTTATTTCCCAGAAAGTGCTTCAACATTGAAAAAATATGCCACAAATATCCTTCAGAAAACAAATTACCACCCACGTCAATACATTCAACCATATATATGCAATAAAAAAAAATAAAAATAATTCCTTTATAGGAAGCGTAACTGATAAAGGTTTCCCCGGTAGGAAACAATGGTTATATTTGTCTTCTAAATATTATTTGTGGCCAATGACTACTAATATAAATGACTGTTTACATTAAAATTGGGTTAAAAGATGATTGCGGGAAAATAGTAAATAGCCGCTTACCGATGCGAAAATTGCCAAACTCCATTGTAACCACTAAATCTAGGCATGTACACATTGACTGAACGCCTGAACGGCGATACTCTACGCCACAGATCATACAAAGAGAACTCTACGCTCTACGCCGTTTATGTCCACCAGGCAACAGCGCAAGTTTGCTTATTTACCTTTTGAATTGAAGTTATCTTCGTAATTTATATTTTTTAAATTGTTTTGGGGTTGAAACTTGTTTGAAATTAGTGATTATTTTGTTTAAGTGTAAAAAACAATAATAAAGTGTTATTTCAATGTTTTACATGCAGGAAAACAGCATATTCGTTTGCCGAATTATCTTCTCACCGGTAAGTATCAAATCATAAACGTGTTACCTGAGTTTTACAAAAGGTCATTTAAGCAGCAAATAAAACTACATTTTACCTGAATAAATAAATGTTTTGATAATTACTGTTACATATTAGTAATTAAGTCACTAATTACTAATTTTGTTATTGTGCACCTCTTTTAATTTATTTTAATATATTTATATTTGTGAATTAGGACGTAGTTCTATTATTTTGAATCTGAATAATATGACCTTTAATTTATTGTAGTTGGACGTTACTGTTGGAGCCGGAATATTTGTAAACAAATATATCTGTGTCTCTTTCTATTTTTGTCTCATGTTTCAACCCATTTTTCGTTTAGTCGTATATGAGAGTGCCGGGTCCATGTATATTAGTAGTCATTGTTTGTGGCATATTCTTGATTAGTTTTATGTTTTCTTTGGAAATAACACCACAATTGAAATAAAAAGTTTTATACTGAAAGAAAAACCAAACGTTTCAAGTCGATGCTGACTTCATTGTCAATGACTTTAAAATATGTATTGAAAATGTAAATTGCAATTTACATCAACTTTGAAACGTTTGATTTTTCTTTCAATATACAACTTTTTATTTCGATTGTGGTGTTATTTCCCAAGAAAACATAAAAATAAATAAATGTCTTGTGTACAACTCAATGAAACCTTGAAAATAGGAAATAATAAAATAGATCCTGATTGTCTTCTTACGGAATTGTGTTGATAACTCGAAATGAAACAAGTTAACTTTTAATAATTATTTTAATGTATTAATTATACTCCGTTTAGAAATACAAAATTTTTACTATATATAAAACGCGTATTTAAATTGCTTCAAATTACAAATTATTTACAAAAATTTATCACAGTTTTTAGTCCTAAAAAATGTACATTATTTTTAAAAACATGATATGCAACTTGGTCATAATTTTTAGTGTGAATGGGTTTGTAAGCAAAATTATTTTCATTACATATTGCTATTCCATTTATCTAACCATTGGCACCCTTTACAATATGAAACTTGTGTAGTATCTATCAGACGGTAAAATGTAAACTAGAAGTCGAAGGGTAGCTGACAGCTGACAACGACAAACTACCAAATTAAAATTAGAAAATTATACGGAAAAGTGCACAAGGAAGACCACCAAGCGCGTATTATCCTTTCAATACACAGATTTTATAGTGTGGGAATGGTAGATCAGAATAAGCTTTCAAAAATTTCGGGAGTGTCAGTAAACTTTAGATTATTGCAGATAGAATGATTACTTAGTACAAAATATTCTATTTCGTAGGACCGGACAATAATAAATACAAAATATGTAGAGTATATAAATAAAAAGATACTAATTTAAAAGTTAGAAATATAAATGATGGTGGAAAAGATTATATACCTGTGAAATAAGACTCCGAACAATCAATAATAAGCGAATTGTGAAGCGAAAATAAGCATAAGAAAATAATTTTTTGTCATTTTATTATTGAATAGCCCACTTCAAATATTGTAAATTAGGATAACACATTTATTGTCGCTAACTAATGAATATTATTAATTATGCTACATACATTTAGAAAATGCAACGTTTAAACAACAACTCACACATTTATTGATTTTGCTTCAAAATTATTTACGAAACTTTATCACAGCTTTATCAAATTGTGAACTAATAAATGTAAGGATAGTAACAATATTCAAACAAAACACTTCGTAACTTTGCCATGCATTTTGGTATGAATAATTTTTTCACTGCTACTGATATTTTTTAGCAGCTGTATCGAAATTATGTCAAAGCAACATGCATGATGTAAATTGGAATTGGACTGTTAACTTAAAAAGTAAGGTACAATTAAAAAAACAATAACAAATGTACATGGAAGTCGATCAAATATACTTTGAATATATTCTTACTTTTGGGAATCAAATTATAAAATATTACATTTATTGAACTTTGAAATTTTTATCACAGCTTCTCCGAAGTAAGTAGGTACTAAAGACAGCGAGTACTTTTTGTAAGTCGTAATTTTAAAAGCATAATTTTGTTTTTGCAAGCATAAATTATTTCGTTGCATATTACTATTTTTTTGGGTTACGCTATTATGCATTAACTTTGTTCTTGTAAATACGGAAAACAAAAAAACAAAGATTTTATGAAAACTGCTTAGTACGAAATAGTGAGTCCCTACTCCGCCTTGAATAAGAATATTAATTAGTCATTAAAAAGTTACATTTAGGGGTTTATTTCTCAGAAGACAATTTTATTTTCTAGATATCACGGGGGGTTAGTGTAAAGTTAAATCCAAGTTTGTGGAGTTGCAGTCGAAATCTTTTTTTTATGGTTTATCTGACAAACTACAGGTCTCACAAAAAAATTATTTTTTCTTGCAAAATTTATTCATTAGTTAGGGTTTCACCGCCCTGCGAAACGAATAGTATTCTTCAGTATAAATAACTATACATTATTATTAATGATTTTTAATAAATTTTAATCATCTTTTAATTTTTTTATGATACTGTTTTTAATTATTGATAATGCAATATTGTTATAAATTAATTATTGACTATTTTACCCACTACCTAAGAAGTAGAGTCAGGAGGCGCGTTTTATCCCCAGTAGGCACAATCCATGGTGATTTTCTAAATTCTAACTACTCTGTTATCGGTCTTTTTGATGGACCAGGTTGCGGCCCAGTATCTGGTTGGCTTTCTATATTAAATGCTTAAGGGAGAACCGGAGAAGGAAGCGTCGTCATTGAAGTGCTGGAGGTTTTGAGCTCTGCACTGGCATCAATATTTTTCCACATTTTTTCCAGCCCCATTCTTCAGGATCGTTATAATTACTAAGCTACGACTGGACGTGATGGTAGTCTCGGAATCTTGTGTTGGAGGAAGTGAAGATAAATTATCAAAGAATTATCATCTTTATTACCACCATATAAAGAGATAAAAAAATGTTCACCAATGATAGTGAGCAAAGCAGGGTCAACTCTCTTGTTGAGAAAAACCGCAATTCCACTTGTTAACTCGGGACGTGTCCCCAGAGTTTTTAGAAATTTAAGTTTGCCCATATTTTAAGCTGAAGTTGTGTCACATCCTGAAAAAGCATGGAGAAAAATATTGAAGCCAGTGCAGAGCTCAAAACCTCCAGCACTCCCTGAGCTTCTTAATTTAATTTTCTGCAGATGCAAAGGAAATTGTGGAGCGATATATGGACATAATGGAACTCTCGAAATTAATTGCAGAGAATGAATTTGAAGATGAAACGCCGACAATGACGCCACTTCCTTCTCCGGTCAACTAGATGAGCCGCTAGCTGGTCCATCAAAAAGACCGATGAGACAGTAGTTGGGATTTAGAAAATCACAGTGGATTATGCCTAATAAAAAACGCGCCTCCTTTCTCTACCTCGTAAGTGGTTGATAAAAGTGTTAATTAAAAACAATATTGTATTATCAATTAATTAAGAAGAGTATCATAAAAAAAGAATAGACGATTAAAAATTAAGGCAAATCATTAATATTAATGTATACTTATGAATACTGAAGAATAGTATTCGTTTCGCGCCGCTGTGAAACCTAAACTATGGAAAAAATTTAAAAAGTTTATAATGAAATTTATTCCTTAAAACAGCATCTATAAAAATGGTCTTATGTATTTTTTATAAATTGATTAGAAAAATGTAAAATATTCTTTTTGTGACACATGTAATTTGTCAGATAAACCATAAAACCATTTGGACCTCTTTTTCCAAGATATCTAAAAAATAAAATTGCGTCCTCTGACAAATACACGCTAAGCCCGAAAACATGTAACATTTCAATGAACTAAATACTTTGCAATGACAAAGTTACACCATTGTTTATGTCACAATATTTAGTGTTACCATAGTGACCATGTAAATTAGAAAGATCACAGCACACACATAGCAAATAACTGTTTCGTATCTTTTGACCACTAAATTTCGCAACACACACATTCCTAAGAATAATCCAACCACTGCGCCTCCCAAATGAGCTGTATTACTTACCCTACTTTGTCCATACAACTCTGTTTGTATTAATGGATACAGTAGATCGAAACATATTAAAATAATGAATACAAGCAGTTTAAATATTGGATGAACCATTTCTTTCCAGTTCTGTAATAAAAATAAAAACATGAAACAGCACATATGTAACAGGATCTCATATCTATTAAAAAAACAAATGATGAAATATATATGTCAAAGTTCAAAGCATTATCTATTGCTTTCTATTTCTTGCAGTAAAAAAAGTCATTGCAGATACATAAATTAAGCATTTTAATCCTAAAATCTGTCAAAAACTTAATAGCTTTACTTTTTATTTGAAAAAAAATATATAATATAAAATTTGCATAACCTGTTTTTTATCTACTGTCTAAAAATATATGTTCTGTCTTCTAATTTCTGGTATTATCTGATACTAGCCTTACCCATTCTTTGATATCCACTATACTAATTTCCATAACTCTGCAACCTGCAACCTGATATTCCATATATGCAAATGTCAGACCTCTAACGACAAATTAAGTTTGGAGTCAATAAACTTCTCGTCTTCAGTTCTGTGCTTATCTGATATAGTTGGTTCCAGCTGTTCGTATGATATCATCAGTTAGATTTGGTGTTAAGTCTATCGATAGATCTACATCCTAGTCTTGGTGTCCATTCGAGAATAAAAGGCCGGCCGCACATCCGATGCGAATTTGAATCGCACGTCAATGTACTATACTTTCACATACGAATTGAGTGCGCAAACTGAATACGTTTTTGTTCGGTCAAAGGGCCAGTCACCTGTTGAAGTCCTCGTTAGTTCGTGATGAATAATCAGAGACAGTTTTTCAATAACCAGAGAACAAAGTGTCTTTGTGTCGCATAATGCCGCAATTTTCGGGTGTTATTTGGAACATACTTCATGTTTTATGATAAAGTTTTATGTTAGCTTTCATAAAACATCCAAAGACACAGTTATTTCTTGTGCCCATTTGTGCGAGCCAATGTTATAATTGGAACACTTAGTGGTGAGTACTGTGCCGCACTGTGCGCAGCTCTGAGGTATGAAACAGCCGCGATGTCGTCGGCGTTATCGTAGAACCGAATGGTTGCGTGAAAAGAGCTGAACTTCTTTATATTATGGAAGACTTAGATAATGCTGCCATACCATTTCATGGTTACGTACGCACGAAAAAAGAAACTATAATTTGTTTGTCAGAAATATAAATATTTCACTTACCAGATATTTCCATTTCTACGGTTATTACTCGCCATGCCCTACTCTGATGGTTACGTAAGCGATAACTTGAATCACTATGATCCCACAAACTTATTCATTATTAAGTTTGGATTAATTTCGGACGTCAAAGCTCTCTCTCATCCAGTCTGCGCGCTCGCATAGTAACTGCGGTTGGCCTAAGCTTGGTCCATTTGTCGTCTGTTCTCCGGGCCATTCCCATTTTAGTTTTGCTGCTTGGGCCATCGAATCCTCTAGTTTAGTTTGGTTTGCTGTATAATTTGTTTTCCTGTCGCTCAGCTTAATGGCACTCATTATTCCATGAGCTCTCTATGTTGTTGAGAGTTTGTGTGTCAATTTTTTTTTGACACCATGTTTCAGCATTATATGTTCGAAAAGGTAGGATACACTGATTATATAGTTTACTTTTTAGGGAATTTGGTATTTCGGTTTAAATGTAGAGCTAAGTTTATTCTTATGTAAATTGCAATTTACATTTTCAATACATATAAAGCCATTGACAACGAAGTTAGAATCGACTTTGAAACGTTTGGTTTTTTGCTTTAATATACAGCTTTTTATTTCAATAGTGGTGATATTTCCAAGAAAACATAAAAATAATCAAGAATATGCCAAAATAACATTTAGAAGACAATGTAGTTATGTAGATTTGATGCATTTCCTTTACTTTTGTATTAGTATGACTTCTGCTTCCCAGCCCTGAAGTATCTCTGATGGTCCATGTGTTTTGTTTTTCATATTTTTATCTGCTTAAGTGCTACTCTGATTTCATTGAATGTGATTTCTGGTATATCTTCCGATCCTACTTTTCGCATAATTCTTTTATTCTTGTTGATAGTCTGGTTCTTTCTTGTAAAAACACAATTTTGCACCCTACCACAGGGTACAAAACTGTGTTTTTACATTTGTGACACACCAAAGGTTCCACAGCTTTTCCATTGGTTCTTTCTTGATTTTATGTAATTCCGTATAATATTTTTCGACTTGTTTCGTTATTTCAGGTTACCATTGGAGTTCTTTATTTTGGCCATTTCAGATCTTCATATTCATAGCTTCTTCTTGAAACTTATTTTGTTTGTTGTTTATGTGTTGTTTGTGTGTTGTGGCGCCTGTCTTTGCTACCTGACAAATTATTTTAGTCAATGTTTCTGCTTGTCCATCAATATTCTTGTTGTTATTGCTGTCTTCTATGGTGTTTTTGATTTCTTCTTTATATTCTTTCTGGTTTTGTGCTAATCTCTTTGTGTCAATATGTTGTTTTCTGTTATTTTAAGCTCTAATTCTTCATTTTTCTGCATCGTTAGATTCTCTTTGACCATTCTGTGATCACTGCCAACATTCACCCTGTTCAGTGAAGTTATATCATAATTAACTGATACTACAATTACAATTTCCAAAATTAACTGGGTATTTTCTTAGAGTTGTATTTATATTCCATGAGTGATATAATTACCAGGTACTTAATTTTGAAAAGGATTATTTAACTTTATTATAGGTGAAAGGATACCTCTTTAGATTAACTAAAGAGGTTTATTATGGAGAATTATTTATTTCTGTCTGGTCTTTTAACAAATTACTGGTATTTTTAAGTTTATTAATCTCCAATGATTCTAAAAGGTTTAATTTATTGCCTTTATTTTCTGAATGTAATAATTTAAAATTTTCCTCGAAAAGATATAGGCTTCAGGACATGACCCATATGATAATTTGTAGACTCCTGCTTTATTTTTTGGATTTATTTTCGATTTGTTGTTTTTGATTAATTTTCCAAGATTAGTGTTTGTTTTGAATGCAACCTTAATATTCTGTTTTCTTAAAAAGGATGCTATTTTTAAACTTGGTTTGCCAAAATAGGTTATACTATTATATGAATCATTACTGGTTTTGCTGTCTGGGTAAACTTCTCTTAATGCCTTTTTGTGTTTTTGATTTCTAAGAATATTTTCTATTAATTCAGTTTCAAACCCGTTATTTATTGCCATCTGTTTGATTATGATTAATTCTTTCTGAAAATTATCTGGTGATTATTTTATGGAAAGTAATCTATGAACCATACTATTGTAAGCGGAAAGTTTTTGTTGATATGGATGTACAGAAGTGCGGTGAATCGTTAGATCGGTCTGAGATGGCTTGCGAAATATTGAAAAGTCGTGTTAACCATTTACCTTGTTAACTGTTAAATCTAGGAAATTTATTTTATATGCAGTTATATCCCCAAGTTGGTGATTGGAGATAATGAATAATTAAAGTCGGGACTTCTCCAGGTCCATTTCCGTTTCCATCTTTTCTTGAAAAACTTATTCACTGTGTACATCTTTATCGCTTTTAAGCAGTTTGACAGCGTTTCCCCTCTTTCATATCGTTTATCTAAAATTTCCTTGCTAGTCTCGAGCATTTCGGACACCATACTTTTCGTAATTGCCATAAATAAATTGAGATTTTAAAATCCAGTTAGTTCCCACTTTTGACGCACTAAATACTATAAACTCCGTGTAAGTTTGATTCACACTCGAATATATGTTCGCTATGTGGCTAATTACTAAAATTGTCAGCCTCTATATGCCTTTAAGGTACAGATCCTCTATAAAATAGTTTTACGAGATTTTGCTCTAATGAGATAAAATATCTCTGCTAAAAGTTTTTATCATTATGAAAATGGCCTTGGGATATCTGAAATATGGGAGTTATGAGAGCGTTTCAAGAGAGCTAAATTGCTTGAACACGTTTCAGTGTGTATACTTAAGAGAGTTTAGTTGTCTCTGAAACAAAACTTGGTGTATGTGTAAAAATAATGGAAAATGGGGAGTAAAAAGAAGAACCTTAATTAATTAACAGATTAATATGAATCCCATTCGAATCTATGGGATTGCTCGCCGGAAAATTATAAAAACAGAAGAATTAGAAAATCATATTGACGAATTTCTAATAAGCTCGAAGTTTGTTGTCAAGAAGTGGACGTCAAATCCCTTACTTAATATACATGGTTCCTCTTTATCATCACAGTCTTGAAAATACAACAACAGGCTGCTGCCCGTCTGTTATTACTTTTAGTTCTGATTAATTTAGCACAGGGTAAACACAATTACCTCATACTTATTGGTTAACTTATTATGGGATAGCATAATAAACCAAATCTTCACATCTGTGGAAACATTTCTGAGATTAATTTCTTTCGAAATTAAGTTCTTATGAAATTTCTATCTCATAGTGGATCTGTACCTCTTTGTTTTTGATCTTCTGATTCTGACCAGCTAACGGTATAATTTATTATTCCGGAATAAAGATTCGATATTCTTTATACTTGTTTTTACCATCAAACGCCCTTTCGGAAAATATGTTTTTTGGACCGTATATGTATTTGAATGGTTTTTATATCTGTTTTATTATTATTTTTACTGAGGCAAGCTTTGTACAATTTGGTTATACCTTGTTTATTATTTATGAGAAAAAAATTTGCCCCGTATAATTAAATGTTATGCTCTGTCACTAACATGTTAGCACAAACTTCGTTCAAATGTTCATTTCATAGTTTTGCTCGCTTGGAATTGATTAGAAATAAGTTAAATAATTGTAGAATTAGAATAATATTATTTGAGGCTTTCTTTTCATGTACACCCAACTTCCCGACACATATCTGTTGTATAAAAACACAACTTTGCACCCTAACATCAAACCTTTATTTAAAACACTGGAGGCCGTTATGACAGCTGAGAGTTATTGAAACGGCTTTGAGTGTTTTAAATAAAGGTTTGGTGTTAGGGTGCAAAACTGTGGTTTTATACATTTTTGACACCAAAGGTGGGATCAGCATTTACTTGAAATATCAATTAATTTATGTATTCATAATCTCGGCCACCTTTATGTTTCTTATAATATTTGATCCTTTCGAACGAAATCTAACGTGATAATAAAACAGTGATGGAATTTTTGTCAAGCAAGTTATATATCTTAATTGATTATGAAACAATGCACGAGGAGTTTTTCCTTAAATTTTTATAGCACTTACCATACATTTTAAAACTGACGTTATTGCTAAAATAGGTAATTGAATGGCAATCAAGTGACAGCTTTATATGGCAACAAAATTACTAAATTTTTTTTAAATATTAAAATGAAAAGTAAATGGAACATTTTTTACGTCTTGGTCATTTTAAGGGATAATTAAAAATTCTGCTTTTAGATATGATTAGTTGAAGTTTATTACACTTACCAATATTACTGTTGCAACGTGTGCAGTGTAGAACGCATAAACCCCTGCACTAGCTCCTTTTAATCCCCCACTATCAAGGACGTAATGAGTAAGACTTCCTCCTAAGCCACCGATAACATATATTACAATGATTCTCCAGCCATGTACCATTTCAAGCGGTATTCCAGCTCCTATTTGCAAAATAACATTGGCATATAGATGACCTTTGTCTTGATTGCTACAAAACATATTTTTTATGGATTAACAATAATAAGTAAAACTAACAACGACAAGAGGAACACAAATTATAAAATATCATGATGTAGAAAAGGCAATATGAATGAATAGAAAATCTGTTAGTAGGGCAGAAAGCATTATTAAAAAGAAAATTGATCGTAGTAAAAAGGAAAACACTACTACGTTATATAGAAACGTATAAAAAAACTATAATTTTGTAATACTTTTACGGGAATTCTTCCGATATTTTGTGGAACCTGAAATGTTGGTTTATCGATCCGAGGCCGGCGGCTATCGCTAATGAAATCTACTAGAGAATTCTGTGGACAAATATATAAAGCTGGCGATAGGATTCATTTAGTATTCGATTGCCGTATAGTAAAGATCACGTGTTTAAGATAATTTGTAAATAGTTCTATGAAAATAAATTGTGTTAAAGTAGTGGAAATAAATTATAGTGAGTTGAACTGTGTTTTTAAATAAATCCAAAAACTAATCTGAACCCGAAAAATGTGAAAATAAAAACATTACAGTGGTGATAGGTGTATCTGAATTTGTGGAAATTGAGAAGTGAAAAATAAATAGACTAACAATGTTTAAAGCGGAGAGTTTGGACCAGTTGAAAGTGGCTAATTTAAAAAAAGAACTTGAAGAAAGGGATTTAGAAATTAGTGGGAAGAAAGTTGAATTAATACAACGGCTACGAGATGCCCTAATAAGTGAAAGTAATAATCCCGATACGTATTTGTTTGAAGTTTCTGTAATGGGGACCTGAGTATAATATTAAAAAATGAAAGAATATTTAGAAGATAAGCTACAAACAGTACTACAAAATTCTAAATCCCTGGAAGATAAATTACTAGAAAATTCTAAAACTCTACAAACAATAAAATTCTAAATCCCTAGAAGACAAGTTACTAGAATAATCTAAAACACTAGAAGACAAAGTGCTAGGAAACTCTAAAACCTCGAAAGCATCCTTAAAAGCCCAGTTACTGGAAAAATCTAAATCAGTAGAAGAAAATTTGAAAAGAATAGTACAGAAAAATTCATAAATGCTGGACGAGAAAATAGTCGAGAACGCGGCTCGAATGAAATATTTAGCTATTCCATCCGAGAACATTGGTCGAAGAGTCAGTCAAACATGAATTGCGTATAGAAGAGCTAAAACATATAATGGACGGTGAGATCATCAGACATAAAATAACATGTAGTGACAATACAAAGGGGAGCAATAAAATCAAACCTGTAAGCAGAAACAGTATAGAAGTAGTAGATTCGAAAATTGGCTTCGAAGGGACAAGATACAAAGTAAAATATCCCCAATTTGATGGAAAATCGTCATGGGCTAATTATAGGCGCCAATTTGAGGCTGCAACAAAGTTAAATAGATAGTCGGCAGAGGAGGTCTTCGCCTTCAGAGGGGATGCTAATGATCTACACATATTTTGCAAACCATGAATGCTTTTGAGCAAGAAGACTACGAACAGCTGGTCAAACATTTAGAACTGAGGTTTGGACAAACCCATTTGGAGCACTCCCAACTGAAAAATTGACACCAGAAATCGAATGACTTCCTACAAGAGTTTGTAGCTGATACTGCCGTCTGGTTCGCCTTACCTATCCAGCCTCACCGGAAATCGTAATAGAAAGGTTAGCAGTGCAAGCGTTTTTGGATGGACTTCGGGACCACGAAGCCAGACAAGCATTAACACGACCTCAACCCACTCAATTATTGGCTGCACTGGCTCGAGCTCTAGAATTCGAGGCTGCGAAAAATTACTGCCGAGGTCAAACCAGATCCCGAATCATTGACGGAGAATCAAAAGATGGCGGAAATGATGAAACCTCTGTAAGAAAGATAGAGAAAGTTCTTACTGGAAAAAGACAAGTGAGATGTCGGACGTGCGGTAAGGTGGAACATATACCGAGCCGTTGTAAGAAGAGCAACGGATGTCCAACTTCCTTGTCGAACTAAGGAGGGTCGATGTGAAGGGGCCATCGTCGACCTATAGTAAACAAGCCCCAACTATCAAGGTATAAGTCGCGTCGCTATACAACCACGTTAACAGTGTCTTTGTAGATGAACTTATTAATAAGAAGCAACGTACAAAGCTGCTGGATACGGGTGCGACGAAAACAGTTATAATACCCAATATTGTTCTAGACGAAACAATGATAAAACCAATAAAATAGCATCTGAGAACAGAGACACGAGAAGCAGCTAAGGTCCATGGTAAAATAGAGGTTGAAATGGTCTTAAGAAATACAAAATACCAACATCGGGCATTGGTGGCGGACATCGAAGACAAAGTCATCATCGGGATTCGACGTGCTTCATAGAAAAAAAACATTTTTGGGCATTGTTCAACAGTTTCCTCTGTAGTCGGGAGCACACAACTTACAATAATACCACCAGGTAAACTATCAGAAGAGCTGAAAAACGCATAACAGTTTCTTCCAGGGATTTAAAACCAAACCAGAAAACAAAATTGAGGGACATCTTTAGAAACTACCAGGACATCTTCGATGTAGGAAACCGAAAAAGAAAATCTGGTGAAACATAAAATTAATACCGGCGACGCTCAACCTATTCGACAGTCGAGAAGACTACTTGTAGCTAAAAGAGAAGAAGCCGACACGATAGTACGCGAAATGGAGCAAGAAGGTGTTATTGAACCATCCAATAGCCCTTGGGCTTCTCCAGTTGTCTTGGTTAAAAATAAAGATAGTTCGACCCGATTTTGCGTGGTCTATCGGCGATTAAACCACACTACAAAAAAAGACAGCTAGCCTCTCCCAAGAATAGACGATACCTTAGATACGTTGGCTGTATCGAAGATGTTTTCCAACCAGCAATTGAAGAGCAGTTATTGGCAGGTGGAACTTGCTTATGAAGACCGAGGAAAGAAAAGACCGCTTTTACCATCGGCTCAAGACTTTACCAATTCACTGTGATGCCGTTTGGGTTGTTGAGGGCTTTCATGGAAAACATGTCTTGACGACATTATCGTGGTTGGAAAATCGTTTAAAGACCACTTGATTATGCAGGAGGAATTTCGAAGACATTGACGTTCCAGACTAAAGTTAAGCGCGAAGAAGTATCATCTGTTCCAAGAAGAGGTGCAATATCTTGGGCATGTGGTTTCCGTGGGAGTAGCTGTGAACAAACAGAAAATCAAAGCCTTCCAGGAATGGCCGATGCCTAAAGATATCCACCAGCTAAGAAGTTTCCTGGGGTTATGCTCGTACTATCGTCGGTATGAAGCAGGAATAGCTAATATCTCCAAGCCACTCACTAGATTCACAGAAGGGAAGGTGCGTTACCAGTGGGACGAGGAATACTAGCGATCATTCGAGAGCCTGAAAAGTACATTGACCAGTGCCCCATTTTAAATTATCCTTTACCAGATGGGAACTTCACCTTGGGTAAAGACGCAAGCAATATCGGAAATGGTGCGGTGCTTTCGCAGATCCAAGAGGACTAGGAGAAAGTCATCGGATATTTCAGCAAGACCTTAAGCAAACCAGAACGGAAGTACTGCGTTAATCGTAGGGACTTCTTGGCTGTGGTAAGGGGAATAGAATATTTCTACAAATACCTCTATGGTAAAAGGTTCCTCCTGACTACTGATCACGCAGCATTGATTTGGCTTCTGCCGTTTAAAAACCCCGAAGGACAAGAGGCCAGGTGGATTGAGCGGTTGCAAGAATTCGACTTTGAGACTGAACATCGCGCTGAAACAAGCATTAAAGAATACTGAAACTTTATTGAGAAGACCATGCCCTGATGACTGCAAAGATTGTCAGCGAGTTAAACAAAAAGGGGAAAGAGGAAATTCAGAAAGACCTGAAATTAGATCCGAAGTTAAAAGAAGTTATCCGGTAGAAGGAAGAAGACCGCAAACCTATGTGGCAGGAGATTTCTTCTTTCTCACCCACCATAAAGTCATAGTGGGCTCAGTGGAACTCCCTCATCCTGGAGAACGGACTTCCGAAGCGCGTGCTGGAAACTATAGAGGAGAGTAAGAATAGAAAATAGATTGTAATCCCCAGAAATAGTAAACCGCAGGTTTTTCGAGAACTACATGACGGTATAAACGGAGGACATCTGGGAGTGACGAAAACACTGGGGAAGTCAAGAAAACGCTTCTACTGGGTAAATTGCCAAGTAGATGTCAAGGATCGGTGCCGGAAATGTACGGTTTGCGCAGCAAGTAATAGGCCTCAAAAAGCAAAAGCTCCCATGAAGCAATCTAACGTAGGCAGTCCATTTGAAAGAGTAGCCATTGATGTTGCCGGTCCATTTCCTGAGTCTGGCTCTGGAAATAAGTACATTGTGGTGCTGATGGACTATTTTAGCATTTCAGCAAATGGACAGAAGCTTATGCCTTGCCGGATCAGAAGCCTTGACCGTTGCTGATGTCCTTGTCAAGGAATAGATCAGCCGTTTTGGTGTTCGCTTGGAGTTGCACTCAGACCCAGGTAGGAATTTCGAGTCTAGTCTTTTCCAAGGTGTCTGTAAACTTCTAAAGATCAATAAAATACGGACGATGAATAGAACCATTAACCGCCATTTGTCGAAGGTAGTCTCTGACCACCAAAGAGGCTGGGATCAGTATCTTCACTTGTTTCTATTGGCATTCCGTTCGTCTGTGCTCGAGTCAACGGGTCATACCCCGGCCCGTGTTATTATGGGACGATAATTACGACTACCATATGTAATATCGAGAATGCCAGTGCCCGAATGAAGGAAATTTACGATATCAAAGCCGAGAGCGGGGAATTCCAAGTTGTGTGGTTGTGTGACCACAATACAGTCTTATTACAAAATAAAAAATAAGTACAAAACAAAACATAGGTACATAAGAACAACGGAACTAGTTTGTCATCAGATTAAACAATAAATCTAACTATATACATTAAATTAAATTAATCCCTATTTTCCTTGGTCATGGTATCACCGTGAATGGCTGAACCAATTTCGCTATTTTTTTTTGTTATTGTCAGGAGAAGGTTTTTATGAAAGAAAACTTCTAATGTAACCTTATGGCGATTTTCAGAATGCGGCTGCAAATATATAAAATGATCAGGCCGGAATTAAGAGTGGGCAACAGGTGCTGCAGCCCCGGAGTCTCCACAAGAAAGAGGCCTCAAAATACATGTCTCTAAAATTTTAGGTAAATGATCCTAATGTATAAATACAGAAGGGTATGCAAAATTATTTAGAAAAATTCTCAGAGCGCAGCTGAAGGGCACTTATTCCAAAATGGTTAGCATTGTTTGAACAATTTAGGGGCTCCGCTCATTTGTTGTCCTAGGGCATCCACACCGCTAAATCCGGCCCTAAAAATAACTAATTTATCATTTCTTAGTGCAAATTTCAGAGTGTATTCAATTATATAATGAGAATTATGTGTTCTTCTCGGTTAGTAAAGTGGAATCACTTAATATTAAAAGTTCAATTTAATATGGAGTTTTGGGTAACTTTTGATAGACTGATTGACTCACACAATATATACATACACATACATACAGAAAAAATAATTATATGTGAGGATAATTGTTAAACATAGAGCTTAAAAAAATGTACCTATAAGGTACACCAGTAGCAGTTGCATTTACAAGGTTCTTAGAATATAAAGTAGAATAAAATTATAGTTATACAGGGTTATTAAAAGCAGTTACATGGTGTGGCAATGAGCAGATTTATATACAGGGTGGTTGGAATATATGCTAAGTAGAATTATAGTCATGTAATGTGATTTATAAATGATTAATTGCGTAGACGAAGTTGCAATATAGGGTACAGAAGAGATATTGTTATACAGGGTGATAATAACAAAGGTAAGAGAAAGCAATGATTTTCCGGGCGACCCAAGAGGAGTTGCAGATATATGATGGTTGAAATATATGGCGGAGTACAATGATAATGACAGATGGCAGTTAAACAATTTAGGGTTCCAATAGTACACCCTCTATACGAAATGAACTTCTTTTCTAAAAACAACAAAACACAAAAAGGAGCTATTAAGCTAAAAAATGTCAACACATGAAAATGAAAAAGGCAGTTGAGAAAACAAACAGCAAATATTAACGTAAAGAGAATGAAACGAGAGATATCAGAATATGGAAAAGAGCTATACAAGTAACTGATTCAGGAGTTGCGGTAGATAAAGAATGGCAGATAAATTTACAAAAGCAACCAAGCAACTTGGAGAGAATTTGCTGTAATGAAAAATAGTTGGGTAAAAGGATGCACATTTAATACTTTTACCAGAAATGAAAATGAAAAAATTTTCGCGTGAAGTTGATAACGTCAGTAGAATATACGAAATACATAAATAATTATTCGAGGAGGTTTCAATCAATTAGGAGAAGTGCAACTGACGAATGTTCTTGACTAGAAACAATATATTGAATGGGGTATGCAACTAGGTAAGAAGGTAAACTTGAGTACTCTATAAAATGGTAAAGCACAATAAAGATGAAAAGAAGAGGTCTAAGAGGAATTTATTAATGAACTGGCTGTATATGAAACAAAAAATCAACAGCAAAAGATAAACAAACATATATTGATACAAATAAATAATGATAAAGGAAGGATTAGGAGAAATTCTGACAAAAGTATGCAAATTTTTCGATGCTTGGTTATCAATCTCAGAAATCCAAGTCTTCGAATTATGCACATATTATTTTATTTCATATGAAAGAGGATCAAAATACAATGGCAATCTCAATCGAAAAACTGGACTTAAACCAGCATTGGTTGAAATTTCTAGTCACATTGAAACAATTGTCACAAAATTATTAATGCTTTTAATCAGTTTATTTCTGATAATTTTCGAATTATTTTTCTTCGTAAACACGGTGCTTTCAGAATTCGTAGTAATTCCTTGTTGCCATATGATTATAATTTTTAAGCATTACTACCAAGTTCAACTTATTCCTGAATATGTACTGTCTGAAACTCCAGGGTTTAGAGTCTTACAAGCTTATTTTTCTTTAAAATTTTTACCACAAAGGATTAGTGTCTTTAGCGAGTTATTTTTAAGGAGGAATTAAGTACATGAAAACTCCCCTGTAACGTTTACAAAAACATTGTAATCTGCGATCTCCCACGCGATCGATTTGTCTTATTATAAATACAATTTTTGTCATACTTATAATGTTGATATTTAAAAATCAACATTGATAGAATGACTGCGCAGATCCCGGGCTCTAATTAGAGCAAATTTCACATGTTGATATTCATTAATTAATAATTATATATATTTATCGAATCAAAAAATTGATGATTACTGTTAAAGCTATGTTAAAAAAAGATAAAGAATAAGTTGAGTATATTTCGTGTTCTAATGCAAATCAGGGTTTGCTGTTTATACATTTATGTACAGAGATAATAAAAAAATATATATTGAAACTGATATTTACTTACTTGTGAACCAACATATAGGTAAAGTATCGGTATAACTCCATTTTTTTTTCGGGGTTGAAATACAAAGCCTTTGCAATTGGTCCTCTTTCCTCTGTTTCATTAATATAAGCGTAATTCGTATAAAATAATACGATTTGTAGTACAGATATGGTGAGCATAAAGATTTTGTACCATCTGAAAGTTATTTCAGTTTCATATACTCCGGTATTTGTTACAGTCCTCCTTAGTATTAGTGTCTGTCTAGACTTAGGAACATCCACAAATTTCAGATATCTGTAAAATAAGATTAAAGTATGAAATTGTTGAGTTAGTATAGAAGTGCCTTAACTAACTGACTAGACAGCTTCTACAAATTAATTTAAATGAAAGGAACAGAAGTGCTTTTCTCATTGTAAAATTCGATTTCATATATAGATAACAAAGGACCATTTTTTTTCGGTTTCTTCTCTATTTTTCGGTATTAAATTATTTTTTTAAATAAAACAGATTATTCAAGTTGAACCCGTGAATATTAATAATAATGGATACCAAATTTTCTGTAAATTGGAATTTTAAATCTTCCATTAGATATTATTTACAATAAACGCTATTAAATTGTTATTTTTAGAAACGAGATTTTGTACTTAGTAAATGAATATAAATTATCATGTATAAATCATTAGAATTACCACAACTGAATTTCTGAGTTGGTAACATTAATGTTTGTGCATTGGGAAATTGTTTTTAGCATTGGCCAAACTTGTAAACGTATTAAGGTTTTCGATTATATGATTCTTATATTGTTAATTTTTGATCAGTATGATTTAAAATTTCCATTGGTCAGGATGTAATTTTACGTGGGATGAAATGTAGAACTTCTTTTCGACGTTCAAATTTTTTTCGAATCAATCTCACTTTTTTTTATAACACGGTATTCTATTCCGCTATTATATGATTCTTATTTTATTTTGAGTAGTTAATTTCCTTCAGACAAATCAGAGTATGCTAATTGAATTTTCATATTGATTGTTTTTTATTGCAATCAAGGACCCCGCACATTCCTTATTCAAAGTGGCCTCCTGTGGATTTGGCTGAAATTTTCAAGTTTTGTAGATCTGAATTAAATGAACTATTGGGTCCATGGCCGCTGATGACTGATGGTTTTCAAGTTATGCTTAATTTTATATATATGGTTAGGGTATATCAGGATGTGTTGATATGTATATGAGAAACTACTCGGAGTACTGATCTGAAAATTCAAGGGGTTTTCGAGTAGCTGCTTTCAGTTAATATATTTTAAGTAGTACCAGACTTACAGTTCTAACGGAAGTGTACCCAAACTTTGTTTTTTTAAACGGAATACCCTATTTTTATAGCACTTTTAGAATCTACGACAAATTTCAATATAACTTTTTCGGAAAAATCATATTAGCCCGGGACCCAGCGAAAGTTTTTAATTAGTGTTTTTGCAAAGGTTGAAAATTTGTGCAGTGCTTCATTTAGTATCATACTAACACGGAAAATAAAGGTAAAAAAGTCATACTGCAAAAGCTGGAACTATGTTGACATGTTGATTTTGATGTCTACAAACGGGAAAACACTGTTTGCTGACTGTAGAGTGTTCCATTTTGTGTCAGATGGCCAGCTAACGACGTTCAAAAATACGTTTTGTAAAGTGCTAGTGCAAAAGCTGATATTGTTTATAACAATAGACAACTGAATTAGTTAAAGGTGTCAGCTCGCACAATCAGAGTGATGCGCTGTACCTCTAAGTCGTCAGCTGATACTTTTAGCACCACCAGAAGCTCAGCTGACACTTTTTTTCGTGTAATTAATTCAGTTGTTTATTGTTATAACAAATTTCAGCTTTTGCACTATCACTTTGCAAAAGGTATTTTTGCACGTCTTGAGGTGGCCAGCCAACCTAACCTAACACAAGATCAACTACTCTACAGTCAGCTGATAGTGTTTTTCCGCTTGTCGACAACAAAATCAACGTGTCAAGAAAGTTCCAGCTTTTGCAGTACGACTTTTATTAGCATTATTTTACGTGTTTGTCTGACCGCCTGGGTTATATGCACCAGGGGTGCGCGAGCTGACACCCCATTCTCTTACCAGTGACACCAAATGAAGCACTGGACAAATTTTCAACCTTGGCAGAAAAACTAATTAAAAACTATCGCTGGCTCCCCGTGTATATGTCTTGAGGTATCCAGTTGAAAGTTATTTTAAAGTTTAGAAAATTTTGACAGATGTAGCCTTCCATAAAAAAAAAATTTTTGGAAACAAAGATGGCCAGGTCAAAAATTACCATATTTTGCATGAATAAAACCTGAAGCTTCCTGAATCTTTGGAAACGTTTCAAAAGAATATATGGAGTGCTTGAAAATCGTGTAATTCATTTTTTTCAATTGGTAACCTAGTGATTTCTACGCTAAAAATCTGGAGAGTATACCTCATACCTAAATTAAACGGTTTTAGTATAAAGTGTCAACAAACAATGTTTGCTAATAATTTAGTGTTAAATCACAATTATATGGAAAGCATTTAACATATCCCCTTAGTTGCTAAATCCTAATTTAGCAACTAAGTTCCGTTCGCGATGCTCGGATATACTCACAATTGCAAAACAGACGGGCAGTTTGTGAAAAAGCAAGAAAAAAGGAAACCTGTCGTAGATAATGAAAATAATGAAGATAATGAAGTTACAGTCTTCGCATAGTGCAGAGCATATCCAGAAAATTCCTCAGTAGATGCAGAAAGAGAAAGAGAGAGTACCATCAGTATTCATTCTCATTAGTTCAGTATTTAAGAGTAGGTGACGCTCAAAGACAAAATGATTTTTCGAATTCATATTAATCAATTTCACGAAGACGAACATTTTTTAGACAAATAATTTGGAGCGATGAGGCAAAATATATGAAAAATGGAATGTTTAATCACCATAACTCACACTACTGAAATGATACTAATCCAGACATGTTTAGAGAAAGACATTTACAAGATTACTGGAGGGTCAATGTTTTTGCTACAATTAAAAATGACGGTGGTGCATTTGCATGATTCAAATTTGAACTATAAGCTTAATGGACAGCGAAAAGTGATATTAAAAAAATATTTTTTCGTTTATTTTTAAGTAACAGATATCTCGGCATTTTAGAAAACCGTTTACATCACGACCTCATAATATTGCACCTGTGAATAACTTTTTGGACAATCTTTTTTTTGAAGATCGTTGAATAGAGAACAATGGATCTCATCGACGCCCCTCTCATTCTCCCAGTATTAGCTTTTTTCGGTTTGGAGTCGAATAAAAAATATTGTCTATACTGCACCGTTAACAACAAAAGTAAATGTTTGAAAGTTGCAGGCAACCCGTTCGAACATTTACTATACTTTGTTCAATTTCTGGTTTGTTCCCGTGTTTGTGTTTTACAATTGTGGATGATCCGCATCCATTATCTAAGACAGATTAATTTTGTTTAGCTTGTTAAAAATGAATGTGTATTTTACAGTTATGAATGCTCTGCGTCATGGTGTCATGAGCAGGCTTTGGTCTATCCACATATGGCGTAGGAAAGGTTTCACATACTTTTTTTGACCATATCAAATTCTACATAAATCATTAACAATTAAAGCAATTTGCATATGTTTATTATCGGTTTCTTCAAAAAAAGCCTACTAATAATTCAGTTAACTCTAATAACCACACGGAAATTTTTAATTGCATATAAAACTGTTTAATTTAGTCTTGTAAGCATAAAATCCGACTTGTTAGCGTCGAGTGGTGTATAGAAAAACTGGGGTTGCCGTTTGATTTTCGAATTCAGTACCAATTTCTGAGCATTCCGTATAATTTTTTTGAAGAGTTTCCAAAGATTTAGGAAGCTTCAAGTTTTATTCAGGCAAATTTAGGCAACTTTTTGACCTGGCCCTATTTGTTTCCAAAAAATTATTTTTTTGTGAAGGGCTGAATCAAAATTTTCAAAAAGTTTAAATAAGTTTCAACTTTCAGGCATAGGATGTTGCCAACAAAGTTATATTAAAATTCATTGTAGATTCTAAAAATGCTATAACAAACAGGGTATTCCATTAAAAAAAACAAATTTGGGTCAACTTCCGAA
Organism: Octodonta nipae; assembly: GCA_034190945.1. NCBI lineage: Eukaryota > Metazoa > Arthropoda > Insecta > Coleoptera > Chrysomelidae > Octodonta > Octodonta nipae. Next base: position 158,241,509 of record CM067216.1, read on the forward strand.
AAAACCGGAAGTCGTAGACAATTGAAAATATTTTCACTGAAAACAACTTCTCGAAAACCCTCTGTATACTAATTTTCAGATTAATTCAGATTAACCGGACTACCCAAATTTATTTTTGCCTTGTCGTTTTTTTTTTAAATTTAGTTGACAAGAATAATGGTAGTGGTTTATTTCAAACTCTGCCTTTCATTTAAAATAATTTGGTCAAGTGCGAGTTGGACTCGCATACTAGGGTTCCGTACCACCTTCAAGATTCTATAATTCCAGTTTCAGACAAGGAAGGAATGAGTGTATTTCCTTATTTGTACCCTAATATCTTTTAAAGGAAGCGTTTTAAATTTATAAAAAATATACACTTTGATTTTCCACACACAGACTTTTTATTTTATCTGCTTCAGGATTCGCTTGATTTTTATAAGAATATATATGTATTTAATTTTCTAATTTGGCCCCAAAAATTACCATTAGAGTTTTATTTTACTAATAAACTTTCAGGGAAGCCTTCTATATTCTACTGTCTGAATTTTCAGGCTCTGTAGATTGGAAGATAAAGGGCAAAATAGGTCAAGTTTTAAATTACAAATTATTAAATCTGTTATTACAATTATTTAAAAATCGAAATAAAATATATTTTTCAAAATTTAAGTAATGTAGTTTCTAAAGTGGGAATTAAGTCCATGTTTAATATTTTTGTTAATATCTTTTTTCCTTATTTCTTATTTTCCATTCAATTGTATAATTTGTCTCTAAAATTACTATGGGGATTTTCTAATAATTTTTCTTTTAAATTTGAAGTGAGACCCAGTACCCTTAATTATTTTCAAAATTTTAGATAGTATGGTTTCGGAAATAAAGCGAGAAATGAGAATTTATTTATATCTGTATTTTAATATCTTGTAAACAATTAATTTTAAAATTTTGAAAAATATATATTTGTATTCCTCATGATGAGCCCTTTCATTTAATGTATTGCATGATGCGTTAAAAAATATTTTTTTATTTTCCGTTTAATTCTATAATTTGGCCCCCAATATTAATATTAGGGATTTCTTTGTATTTTTCCTGTAAACAAAAAAAATTACGTCTAATAGTTTGGGGAATAAAGGGGGGAATGGGTAATTTTCTAAATATTTTTTTAAATATATTCTAAGACATTCATTTTAAAAAAGTTAAAAAAATATATTTGTATTCGTCATAATGAGCCCTGTGGTTTGATATATTACATGATCCGTTAGAAACAATTATAATTTTTTATTTTCCATTTAATTCTATACTTTGCCCCACAAAATAAATATTAAGGGTTTCTCCTTATTTTTCCAGTAAATTTCACGTAAGGGGCTATACGCCTATTTTTTTTTTTCAAAATTTTACAGCTTATGGTTTCGGAGATAAGGGGGAAAGGGTAAAAATTTTTATATTGTTGCTAATATCTTTTAATTTATTTATTTTAAAATTATGAAAAATATATTTGTTTTCGTCATAACGAGCCCCTTTCATTTGATATATAACATGATGGGTTAGAAACAATTTTAATTTTATATTTTCTATTTAATTCTGTAATTTGCCCCCAAAAATTAAAAGTAGAGATTTCTAATTATTTTTCCAGTTAAGTTCAGGTAAGGGCTATATGTTTATTTATTTTTAAATTTAACAGCTTATGGTGTCGTAGATAAGGGGGGGGGGAATGGCTAAAAAAAATTATATTTTTGTTAATATCTTTTAATTTATTTATTTTAAAATTATGAAAAAAATATATTTGTTTCAGTCATAATGAGCCCTTTCATTTGATATATAACATGATGGGTTAGAAACAATTTTAATTTTATATTTTCCATTTATCCATTCTGTAATTTCCCCCCAAAATTAAAAGTAGAGATTTCTCCTTATTTTTCCAGTAAACTTCAGGTCAGACCCTATAACTCTAATTTATTCAAAACTTTACGTTTTATAGTTTCGGAGATGAGGGGGGGGGGAATGGGTAAATTTTGGTATATTTTCATTAATATCTTTTTAACTAATTTTTTTTAATATGTAATATATTAGTGTTCCTCAGAATGGGACCTTACATTTGATGTATTACATGATGCATTTGAAAAGTTTTTTATTTTTAAATTTTCATTTAATTCTATAATTTGCTCCCCAAAATTAATATTAATGATTTCTCCTTATTTTTCCTGTAAAGTTCGGCCAACGTTCTATATTTCCTATTTTTTCAAAATTTTAGGCCCAGTAGTTTCGGAGATCAGGGGGGGAACGGTCGATTTGTTTAGGTTTTCCCCCCAGAAGTAAACCTAAATTCAAAATTTCTTCTGTTACGATATGTACTCCCGATTGGGTCATCAAACTATACATTGATACCAAATTTCACCCTCTTCCGTCCAGTAGTTTAGAAGAAAATTGCTGTTATGTGACAGGGGCAAAAATCCCGAGTGATATTATAAGGGTATCCGTATATTGTATATACGGAAAGCTAAAAAGTGAAAAAATATGCAGATCATATGTTTTTATAGTGGTAAAACTCCTATAAATTTGCATTATTCAACCGTTTTTAAGATAAAAAAATAAAATAAATAGTTTTCTCCCGTCTTTGAATCGCGATATCTTCCTAATGGTTTAACCTAACGTTTATACAACAAAGTATACTAACTAGTGTGTTTAGATCACTTGGTTGAATCATAGAAAATTTTAATCATTTACATAACATATTGCAAACCTTTTAATAAAAAGGTAATTTTGCATCATTATAACTGCAGTCTACAAGATTTCCGGAATAACTATTTTGCATTGAAAACGTGTTTGATTATCATTTTTAAGAGCACAAACAAGTTTTGTTTAATACAACATGTATAAATTCTGTTCACGAACATGATTGTTTATATCATAAATAAAAACTACGTTACATCTAAATTGCTTGAATTCCTCTTGAAAATAAAATAATATAGTTGAAGGAAAACTAATGAGGGTCTACTGAACTCTCACCCATCATAAGCATCCCGATCAGGACGGTGACATTTAATACTGCCTCCTGAAGTTTGGACGTTATCAGTGTAGTTCAATTTTTTTAAATTTTCTAAGTACACGAATTTTTAAGTGCAAATGGTGATCGTCTAAATAAATACGGGAGATGAATTGATGCAATAATGTTGTGTGATCATTGAAGTCAAAATCATAATAGCTTGCTTTTATTTGTCATTCACAATTTGCCTAAGGTGTAAGATAAGAAGATAGTTTTTAACAAAAAACGTGAGTAAAACAATGTTTAGTCTATAGTTTCATCAGTCAAAATTTCTTCAGTTATTTTGTGTTTGTCCATGATTCTCCATAAATTGGCGAGAACATTTCTAAATATGGAAGGCATCCTGAGGTGTTCATAATGCCCATTTCCATGTTTAAAGGAAATTTTAGGTAGATCAGTGAAGCTCGATAGAGGTAAGACATTATTAGAATGAAAAACTACCCCATCTTAAGTTCAATGGATTGTACAATTTCGAAAATATTCTATCATAACTGATTACTTTGATAGGTATTAGTTAACCTACGAATTATTTCCTTGTTACTTTGTGATTTCCATCCTTGGAATCAAAGCATAACGGCATTAAATACACTCTTGATTTGGCCTTTCCATGGGCTAGTTCTCGTTTAAAGTCCTATATACGGATATCTATTGCAAAAGTAGTTATAAATTTACATAATATTTCATCTTGAAGCGATATCACAGATCAACGTGACGAGTTTTGACTAACTAGAGACTTAGTCTTAATAAAACAGAATAATGAAGAACTCAGACAAATGCTCATCAAACTGTAGGTAATAAATATTGAACAACATCAATATCAGGCCAGGCATATTATGAGTTGAAATATATTTTCTTGTGATTATTGTTTTATACTCTCACTATATAAAGTGGCTTTGTAAGTTACATTATTTGAAGTACCTATAGAACGAAATTCACATAAGTTTTTCTTTAGCGTGCCCCCCTACGAAAACAAAACGAGTTCTCTTAGAAATAAAGGTCGACATTTATTCATTTTCTTGTAAACGGTTCTTAAGGTATTGTTTGTAGGTACGATAGACTGGCCGACTCCATATTCAGAAGCCCCACACAACATGTCTACTTAACATATTTTTCTAAATATTTTTGCAAATCCTTATCTCTGCGCCAATCATAAACTCCGTTCACGCTTGTTTAAAAATAGTTGCTAATATCAGCATTCAATAAAGGGTTTACAAATAAATTTTCAGAAAAACCATACAAACAGGAGGGTTGCAGGAGGTAGCTTCTCTTAGCCATTAATTCGGGAGCAAGAGGGTATGTATGTTCATAAGATTCAGAGATATGTGTATGAACAATGTGCCAGAAGTTTTAAGTCACTTATTTCTTCGAGTTCGGAATTAAACTCTGCTTCGAGTAGGAGTAAAGCAATAAATTAGCAGTTAAAATGCCATAGTTTTCTATAAAGACAAAAACATATTTTAAAACTATTTTAAATTTTCGGGAAACAAACGAGGACGTTAAAGGGGTTGGTTTTAGAAAGATGTTGATGTACCGTGTCTTTTAGCAATTAGCAAGAAAACCCGGATATCTTCCGAAAATATTGTTTTTTGGGAAAGGGTTGAACCAATATTTTTTTGCGAAAATTATTTGGCAACAAATTATTAGCTTGGTTGGACTTATAAGATGGTTAATGTGAGTTAACACAACTTTTGAAAAGATCAAATCGATACATACTTTGTCGATAGAAGGAAAACTTTATAATCAAAGAAGCTTCTGCAAACTCTCTTCTCATGTATGCATGTATTTTGTAATTTATGACTACCAGGATACTTACTTTAACGCTATTTTCTTAAAGATATTTTTAAATCTGGGATTATTTATCATTTCTAGAAATTCTTCAAAGTCCAGTTGATTATCTTGATTGCTGTCAAATCTTGAGTACAAAATTGCCAAAGATCGTTTGGATAGCTTAATATGTTCATTTGCTGATATAAGGCGTTCTAGTTCATCTATACTTATATATCCATCTTTATTTTGGTCCCACTGAAAAAAATCGAACTTATTGTAATTATTATAATATTAGTTTTAATTACCATATTAGGGTTTTGAAAGAAAAGAGACAAAACAAGAAGCTAAACTAAAATTGAAACAGTTGCATAGTATAGATAGAGTCTCTACTCTCCAAATCTAACTAGAAAACTAGTAAGAAATTTTCATAGTTTAGATTTTTGACAGAGTCTCATTTTGCTCAGTTCCCAATTTCCACTCAATTACTGAACTGAGACCGAATCTGAACTCTTTTGAAATTATCAACACGATAGCTTTCAATTTCACATTTATATTTTATTTGGATACTAATGTCATTGCCCTCAAACCCCAAGCCAAGCCCCAAGAAAAGTATTAAAACAAACAAAGTATTCTACCCTTTATTCTTTCCATTCTACGCTAATTAAACAGGCAGGCTGTCATTTTCATGGAGAATTTTTTTGGCTTATACACCAGTCAATAGACCTTTGTAAGTGACATAATATTTAACAGCAAGTCGCTTTCGACTAAATAACAGTATACAAGCTATAATTGTCATAATTTTAATAGCAAACTCGTAGAAATAAATTATTTGAAGATTAAAAATAACAAAAATATGATCCATTTTGGCTTTTTGCTTATATTGTGAAAAGTTACGATACATTCATAATGCCGTCTGTGGAAAAGCTGAAGAGAATCAGCAAATGTTCAAAATGAGAGGTTATAAATCTTGATCGCAGCATTTCTCATGGAAAAAAGCCGAAAAAAAAACGATATAAAGTGATTGCTTTTAACAAATTCATAAATTTGCTGTAATAAAGGCTGGAACCTTAATCTTCCTCTTAATGATATCTTATAACGCCGAATTCCAATTTAAATAATTTGTAGTAATATTTTGCAGAAGGTATCGAATTAACCACGATCGTTTGATAGGGACATGTTAAATATATTGTTACGGATTTTTACGGTGGGTTCAAATCACTTAATTTACTTCAGAAAATAATTGTCAGTTGTACAGTACTTGATCCGCTACTGCTTGGTGCTGCTCTCCGGCGACATTTATAATCTATCGCAGTTACTTTCGATTATTCCCGTTCTCTTTAGTATACAATTGGAAATGTCTGCTTTTTTTACAAGCGATCATGAAAACTATTCTTTTTGTTGACCGTGTCTATTTTAAAGAGAATTTGATGATCATTAACATGAGATACCCCATAAAGATTAATTTTATTTTAAGGGTTGAAGCTCACTCCTGCGGGTGGTTGAAGTTACAGAGTTAGTGATTGTGCTCCTCTTCATGGAAATAAAAGTCAACATGTTTTAACAAAATTTTCATCGAACAGTACTTTCACCCTTATTTTCGAAAAACAGCTGCATCAAATTTGCAATGCAAAATTAAGATTCATTGAATGGAGATTTTGATGTCTTTAAACTAAAACACCACTCGATCCTATTATCATTTAAGATTTTGAGGTTGGGGCAGATCCCCGCGGGAGGTTGACGTAATGCAGAAACTTTTCCCCAGGATATGTTTTGATTGGCCTACGCTTGTGTCGCCGTAAAATTATAAATTTTACAAAAAGTTAATTTTATGAAATCCTTAGCATGATATTCTATTAACTAGTGACAGCAGTATCAATGATTCAAGACATTCTTATAAATCAAGGCAGCCACATCAATTTCCAATGGATCAATAATACCCACAACTATCACTATCCAGGCAGCTCAGCGCCATGTATTCTCACTGACAAAGAAATCGTAACATCCAAAAGAAGATGTTTAAATTTAATATTGTTTTGGTAAAACAGATTTGAATAAAAAATACCAGGGAGTTATTTTTGTTAAATTAAGTTTGTTAATAATGTGTTTATCCACTGCGGTTATCTATAAACTCGCCAACACGTCTTGCATTCTTTCAAAAAAGTGGTCTATTTCTTCTTCAGGAATACTATCCCAATGTAGCTGTATTTCATTGCTTAGAATAACTATAGTCCGTGGGATTGGGGTAAATTTCCAGCCTTCTACCCAACATATCCCAAACATGTTCTATGGGCGAAATATCGGGGGATCTGGGTGGCCATGGCAACAGATTCACATGGGTCTCTTCAAAAAGTTTAAACCAACACGAGCAACATGAGGTCAAGCATTATCTTGTTCAAAGATGGAATCCAGGTGCTGATTAAGGTAAGGGAATAGATACGGCTCCTCTACTTCCTGAAGATAACGTTGCGCTGTCATGTTGCCTCAAACAAAGACTAAAGGTGACCTACTTCCATGTGCAATAGCGCCCCATACCATAACATCTACTGCTCGGTGTACATTTCACTCAACATTAAATTGAGTTTAACGTATTTCTCCTCGACGTCGCCTGCCTCTTCTGCGGCCAGCATGTCCACCCAAGCAGAATCGAGATTTATCAGAGAAGACGACCTGATGTCATTCCACATTCCAATGTTAGCTTTCTCTGCACCACTGTAGTCGCTGCCGTCGATGCTCCGCGGTCAGAGGTAGCACAAGATCTATAATGCTGCAGTCCAAAAAATCTTATACGGCAGTAAACCATTCAGACACTTACAAGATAACTTTGTTCTCCTAACCATTCATCAGCCACAATTCGAGTAGTCTCTGAAGGCCATAAGTCTTAGATGCGAATCTTGGACTTCATGTGTGCCCCTTCGACGTCCGGTGGCTAATCTTCTCCTATTTGGGGTATTATCAAACCACGCTTGACAACATCTCATAACAGTAGTTCGATTTCTGTTCCAGAGGTTAACGATTCCTCGAAATCGAAAACCTGCCTCCCGAAAACCAATAATTTTCGCTCTTTCAAATACACTGACCTAGCTATACATTCGCGTACACGCATTTTAGCATTACTAAACATCATTTTTGGATCCCATGGAACACTTTATTTTCTATTTAAAAAAACAATGCAAAAAAAACGACTTCACTATTAATAGATAAAAAAGTTTACAAGAAAAAACATTCCCCAAACTTTACAACCAAATTTTAATCATTTACTCAGTACTATACCATCTATGTTTTACCAAAACAATATTAAAATTAAACTTTTTTTTCTGGGTGTCTATAATCAATCACCAACAAATTCTCTTTCACAGAACCTACGATTTTGTTACATCAGCTCTTGGATTATCGTGTCAGAATGTTCACTGATATATTGGACATTGTAATTTGTCGCACAGTAAGAATACTATTATTATAAAATATATTCTCAATAAAACATGTAATATTTTGAACGTATGTTTTTGACTCTAAAGCCAACAGTCAAGAAGTTTTTAAATTTTTCTTATTTTGATCTAATTTTTGTTATTATATCAAATTATTGATACCTGTTTTTGATACGATATTGAGTGGCTTTGGATTAATTGATTCAATCATTATTCAATTCTCATCGTAGCAATTTGAATGACCATAATCTAAATATAAATATTACAGTAACATTCTTTGAACTGACATTTTTCAGATCTTCGATTAATAAGTGGAACATGAAATCGTATTGAGCACGCGAGAAATATTTGAAGGTCATTTAATTTATACCGTTAAATACAGACAAACTTTTAATATCCTTAATAATGTAATAGGACTTGGTATTTTTTTGTTAATTTTTGTACTGAATCAAATTATCTCCAAATGTATGGATGTGCGGTAGGGATATTCTAACTATAGTTCAGTAAGAATAAAAATATTTCACATATCAAATATTCAGGTTTGGGATTGACCTAAAAAACTAGCATTAAACTTCCATAAGAAGTAGGATTAAGTTGTATTCATCATTTCATTATGTAATTATGTTCAATATTCAGTGGACGTAACTCTCCACAAACAAAAGCGTTTCACTAATTGGTTGTCTCAGAAAACAAACCTTTGGATATAATGGAATTTCCAATTGTTCCAATTGCTATAATGTTGGTATCCAAATGAGCTGAAATTTGTAAATAGTTAGATGTTGTCCACAGAATTAATCCAGTAATTAAGGAATTCATCACCTGTGGCATCTTCTAATTTTATCATTTATCATTGCCTTTTTACTTTTCCTGTTTGTTTTTAATTGTCTGACTTAGATTCATAACGATCAGTGGAATCATTGTTGAATTCCATTAAACATTTCATTTTCATTATTGCAGAAAAGTGACAAGTACCTAAGTTGGTAAAAAAAATACATAAAATTTTTTTTAATATTCCGGTTAAGGCTTCAAAGGTTACTATCACTGTAATTCCTGTTATTTTGCTAAACTCTTCAAGGGTCGGTGATAGCACTTCTGTGGCTACCGATATTAAACTTTTAGTAATTTGTCGTTTGAGATCTGTGAGTGGATTAAAGGAATTATTTCACTACTAGTTCAGTTATTGCATTCTAAAATTTCTTTGTTGTCTCGTCGAAGGGTAGTAAATCTTGTAAACAGACGAAGTATTTTATGGGGGAAATAATTTCTTAATGACAGGACTCTAGTACCAGGAGTCCTTGTATTTAATTCTTTGCACATTTAATATACCAGTTCAAAATATACCCAAGAAACATACCGAAAAAATATTCCTGAAAAGATGAAAATGCTCATAAGGATAATGGAAAAAACTACAAAACAAAAAACCGAAGAATTTAATGACAAAATTTCTTAATTTTAAATTAGAACATAAAAAAATTTAAAATAAATATACTTAACCATCTCATAAAAGATAGCTGTAAACAACTATTTTCACTCAAAAAAGAATTTGACAATATTGGTACTATATTGAACCAATGCCGCAATCTATTTTTGAGGATTATCTTAGAAGAGAACGTGTAAAAAATGTTTAAAAAAATAAGAGCCAATAGATTTAAAAAATTCAAAACTTCCAATAAATAAATACCAGGAATAAGGCAGAAACTTGGAACAAAAGTGACTGGATTGAAATCCTAACTAAGTGCCATATACTAGAGAGATGTAGTCGACATCCCTAGTTTAGGATCCACATTTGCAGTACCCACATTAAATCTAGAAGAAACACCAATACCTGAATACATAGCTAACATAGCACAAACAATCATTAACTTTACAATGGATGAGAAAAATTAAATCAGATTAAAATGCTGGAATATATTGAAAAATCATAAGAATAAATTAAAAAACACGAATTTTATTAAAGACCAAAAAATAAATATCAGAAATTTTCAAAAATAATAAAAGTTTCTAAAACGAAATCCACGACTAATTGTCTTGAAACCCGATAAACCAAATAAAAAAGTAACTATGTATGCCACCATAATATAAAGCAAAAATAAATAAGCTCCACTCTGGTAATACAACATAGAAAGAATTAAACAACGATCCCACAAATATAGCAAAAAAAAAATTAAAACAAACAATATCATAGCACCGCGCATATATGGATTACCCAAATTACATAAAACTGCTATACTCCTGAAATCTATTGTGCCATGTACTCAGTCTCCATTCGAAAAGCTATCAAAATAGTTAAAGTCGATACTAGCTAAAATCATAAATAAGAATCAATATTACATAAAGGATCCATGTTACTTCAAAAATAAAATGAGAAACATAATGATTCCAGAAGATCATATGATAATATCTTTAGATGTAGTCTCGCTCTACACTAATATTCCAACACATCTAGCAAAAAAATTATACGAAAAAAACTGGAACAAGTTAAGAAATTACACTGACATCCCACAAATTGACTTATTAATTGCAATCGACAAAACACTACACTCAACGTATTTCACTTACAAAAACAAAACCTACAAACAAATTAGTGGTTGTGCAATTGGTGCCTCAATAGCAAGTGTAATTACCCAGCTAGTCTTGGATGGTTGACTGCACTCACAATTCCAAAATAATAAAACAGAAATAATATACCATTTCAACAATTATCACGAAAAACTCAGATTTACTATGGAAACAGAAAAAGATAGTGTCATAAATGTTTCTGATATGACATTACACCATCACAAACAACATATTAAAACGTCATGGTATATAAAAAGCACAGGGTCTGGAAGATATCTACATTTTAATCCACAACATCCAATATCCCACAAAAAATCGGTGATTACAAAATTACCGGACAGGTCTATAAATGTATCAGTTGCTGAATATAGAAAAGATTCAATGTAGAAAGCAAAAAAAGCTCATAAAGAAAACAAGTATCCTGTCAATCTCATAGAATTAATGTTTAAGAAAAGGATACACAAATTTTACAAAAAATAACATAATAGCAACACAGCCCTAAGAAAATAAAAAATATTTGAAAATAACTAACATTCCAAAGCTAACAGAAAAAATAAAAAACAGTTTTTAGGGGAAAAGTCATCAGCATAAGTCATAAAGGGTATAATACGTTGAATAAGCATTTTACAAAATTAAAAACAAAGAGTAATGTCATTTATGAAATACCATGTAAAAATTGCAAAGGAAGATATCGGCCAAACAACACAACCATTGAAAAATAGACTAAATAGTAATAAGTATGACAAAAGTAAATAAAACTGCTTTAACCAACCACATGACGGAAAAAAAACACAATTTTACGATAAAACAAAAAATTTGCAAAGTGAAACAAATCAAATAAAACGAGAAATATACGAAATGATATATATATACGGAAACAACCTTTTACTCTAAATTCAAAAACTGACACCAACATCTATGTACGATATATAATAGTATACTAAAAGAAACAAGACGATAATAATTGTACCTCCCCCGTATACGCCCAACAGCTTTAATGAAATCTCAAATAAACGAGCAATTTTTTTTTCGTGATCCATTCCGGACAAAAACAACTAACAAAGCAGAACGATTTTACTTGCATTTTCCTGTGAAAATTTTGTTGTGGTGATATAATTTTGTTGGTAGTTTTAGTGCTAAATGTTTGAATATATCATGTAATATATATATATATATATATATATATATATATATATATAGGGTAATTAAAAAAAATACATGTTTTTTCTTGCAAACAGGTACAAAAGTTTGAATTTAACGTAAAAAGTTACCAGTTAAAATTTGAGACCTTAATATTATTATTAAAAGTGTCCACATCGCGTTTTTTTCATTTTCCATAAGAATAACATGGAAAAACAAATTACTGTACCTTATGAATTTTATGGCTAGCCTGTCGTGTATCATAAAAACGATCCTTTTGTTTATTTCTGTAGAGAATTGAGCGCTCTACAAAAAAGGTCTCTTACCGAAAATTATTAACAATTATTGTCTAAGTAACTAAATTTAAGACAAACATGAATTTTTTGGGGGAGTTGTTCCAATAAAACCATCAAATTTGCTGTAACGCATCAAAAACTAAAATGTGCGATGAAGTGAACTTTGGTCTCAAATAACTCTTAAACTGTTAGGTTTCTCGAAAAATCATAAGAGACCTTTTTTGTAGAACGCTCAATTCTCTACAAGAATAAACGATATTTTGTGATACGGCTAGCCATAAAATTCATAAGATTCAGAAAAAAAGTTGCCATGTTATACTTATGAAAAATAGTAAAACGCGACATGGACAGTCTTGATATTAATATTTAACTTTTTGTGTCAAATTGAAACTTTTGAGCCTGTTGGCTTGTTACAAGACAAAATATTTAATATTTTTTATTTGAATCACACTAATATATATATATATATATATATATATATATATATATATATATATATATATATATATATATTATATATATATATATATATATATATATATATATATATATTTAAGTTTTCGCGGGCACTAAATGTATTAGATGGTTTCCGGGAATTCAACCGCGTAGTTGATAATTGATCCCTACCGGGATCGATGACAAAATGACGACGTTTCGGCAGAGTCACATCTGCCCTCTTCAGGTCGGTTCGCATAATTCTCGTAGCCTTCTGCTTTCGCTTCTAGTTACTCGAATACTGATATTTTCAGGAGCGCGCACGGTGTTATATAGGCGCCGACTAGAAAAACAAAGGAGCTAGAGGGATTTGACTAGATCGACAGAAGATCGTTTTTTTTTAAATATCTAGTACGCCATGACTTTTTACAAAAATCCGTAAGTGTCATTAAATTGAACCAGTAAATCTGCAAATCTTTCCCAATTTAACCATTGCTCTATCCCTGCTAGTTTCCGAGATCCCCATACTGATCATCAAAAAAAACTCACCCTGTATATGTGAATTCTGTGTTTACATCAGTAAACGATTGTCTTTTTAAGTAAATAGCAAATTATGAAACTATATTCTTGATAATTATTTAAACCATTTACGCTTAACCGCAGGCTTTTCACTTTGAATATATATAATATTTACTGTTTCATACATTGACATGGCATGATTCAATGTTTCGCAAATATCAACAAGCATTTGATGCACTGATGTATTTTCAACTAGTATATAAAATAAATATTAAAATATCGTTACAACTTCTAATCTCATAATGTTAAACAAAAAGCAAAGAAATAAATTCAGGGTTAACTGACACTAGAGTTTCGTACCATATATAAGCATAAAATACCTGAGTAAAATTATTAGATTCTCTGTCTGTTTTAGAAGTTTTACAATCCCTAGATGCAACAACAAAGAAAATTTCAGATGACAATTACTGCGCAAGTGGTAACATAATCCGTTCAATGCTTCCAATTATTCAGCTTTGAAGAGAAACACTTCGAGATTTACACTTTATTAATGTCTTTATCAAGTTTCACAAAATACTTATTCTAACTTATTCTAACTACGCCATATATATATATATATATATATATATATATATATATATATATATATATATATACATTGTAATCTACCTAACTAAATACATAGAGCCATTAAAAAGATTTAAGAGTGGGGATGGATCAACTGATTATTTAATAGTCTACCTGAAAAAAGGAAGAAAAAAGAAGTTATTTAGCACAGGATAAAATCTTATTATGCAAGTCATTTCATAGAGGATAATCATAACTTTGATGATAATGTAAAAATTTAACAAATACAGATATTCAGGTAGACTATTGAATAATCAGTTAGATCTGAATCCATCCCCACTCTTGAATCTTTTGATGGCTCTATGTAATTAGTTAGGTAAATTACAATGTATATATATATATATATATATATATATATATATATATATATATATATATATATATATATATTTAATGATGGTTTAGTTAGAACAACTTAGAATAAGTATTTTGTGAAACTTGATAAAGGCATTGTATGCCCAAACACGTGTCGTTTTGTCAAAATAAATTGTAAATCTCGAACTGTATTTTCGTTTTTGTGTTTTTCATTATGGATTTACAGCAAGTATCAGCCACAACAATCCAATACAGCTTTGAAGAAACATCAGAAATAACACCGAATAATACATGAAGGCTCACCAACAATACGGTATCCGAGAAGCAAGAACTGCAGTAATAAAACTGAAAGATTTACTGAAGAGCAACAAAAATCTGCTGAAAATTTTCAATCAGATTCACTTAATTCTAATTAACAATGAGTATATTTGTTTCAGCTGGTAGTATACAAAAAGTAAACATGATAATTTCGCGACGAAATGTTTATTTTCTAAAACAAAGAATGAAGTTCAAACGCTTGATAAGGCAGTTTTATTTAGGCGGAGTACGTTGAGTTGACATTGAAAATAATCACAGAACAAATTTTGTATATAACTTAATAGCACCCATAAAATTGCCCTTTCTGATAATTTTTGTTTTTATGAAAGGGTGAAAAAATTGATCTAAATGATGCATTCAATCTGCATTTTATTGTTTGGATTCTCCTCATTAAACTGATAGTTTGATGACAAAAAATGAAATAAGAATCAGACCACATTCACATCAGTTCACATAGGGTAAAAAATGTTCAAGTATGTTGGTGTCAAATTAATTTTGTATGACAATTATTTTTGTTCTGATTTGCCTCATGTAATTTTTATTCCAATAGTTGTTATAACCCAGGTTTATTCAATTCCCTTTGAACATATAGATGAGTTAAGAAATAACTACGCCATATGAGATTTTTAGAAATGCACTGGATTATTTCAAAAATACAGAATTCAGTGAGACAAAATGGAATCATTAGTTTCTGCTTTCAAAATTTATTACGGTAATAGTAATTAGTTAACACTGATGTTGGTTTGTTTTGTAGTTTGTTAATTGTTACAGGAGTAAAATAATTGTACAATTTATTATTCCCATATTTTCCAATTTACAATAAGCCCAATAAAAAGAAAATATGTTCAATAAATTGCTGTACAAAATGGTATAAGACCTTATAAAACTCTCCAAAAATTTAAGAGACTCAGACTAATACAAATATTTGTCCTTATGACATCATTAGACACCTTTTTGACTCTGTCAATTTATGTAGAAAAGGTTAAAATTGTGATACAACCAATATAATGCTATGCTACTATTATAAAATTCATTTAACGTCGCCAAAAAATTACCTTTTCTAAATTAATCCTTCCGATAAAAACAATAGGTAAACAGGCTGAAATAATAAAGAACGGCAACACAGCGGCTATCCTGAAATTTCGAAGGGTGTAAAAACGACTTCAATAAGGTTCTTAAATTTACTGTGACAAATCAGAAATAATTGTCTAATTTTGGTATTTTCTGGCTATTTAAAGGCGACGTTTGTGCAATTTCAGTAGTTTAAAATTTGCGGTATGTGACAAATTGACGCGAAAGACGAGAACAGCTGTAGTATTACTCATTGTGTTTGTAAACAGTAAATGTATTTTGATAAAACTAAAGACGTGGAAAGTGAAAGTGAAGATTTGTAAATTTTTGAAATCACAGAATCTATTGCAATTGGTGACATGAGTATGGGATTAAGTGTAGTTAACATCTTAAATTGACTTATGGCTGCAAGTTGAAGTATGGCAGAAATGAACGGGACTAGCAAAAAAATATTCAAACAAGTTACTGAAAAACTAGACGAAAAAATAACTCAAATCTTGGAAAAAAGTTACAAAAAGGACATACAACATCAAGAGGAAATCCAACAAAGATTAGTGAAATCTTTGATGAAAAACATAAAGTTGAACACTGAAAAGTGAAGAACAACTGAATGAGACAAAATGAATTTAAAATATTAGAAGAAAAAGATGCAAAAGGAACAATCAGACATAAAACAGATAAACTATGACATAAAGGTTCTAAAAACTACTGTGGATGCTCTTGAAACCAAAGTAGATGACATCGATTCCATCCAAACCCAGGTAAAAGTTGAAATGAGTTCAATTCAAAACTCCGTCCAAAGTGATATTCAAATAGAAGAAACGAAAATAAAAAAATTCAACAGGTAAATAAGTCACTGTAAGTATCAAAGGTTCCTTTAGCAAACCACCCACATTTGATGGTAGTTCATCTTGGCCGACGTACAAACGAAAATTTGAAGCCGTGGCTACAGCTCATAAATGAGGCAGTCAAGAAAAATTTATCTTTCTGGTAATTTCTTAAAGAGGCCCAGCATTGGAACTTATCTAAAGCATTCCTGTAGACGAACAAGTATACCAGGTGCAATTAAGTGGGGAAAAAAGGCAAATTATAAAGAAATCTATGGCTTAGTGGCGTCAAGAAGAGTAATGAAGCTTCGCTTCGAGCTTTGGCGGTAGAGGCCGTCATGAGTCAGGAGTAGTCAGAGTCACCCTTAAAAGCGTTGTTAGTAACAAACTACTTGAGCGATCATAAAGACCTGGAACGAGAGGTGCCTGTTTCCAAGGGTAACCAACAAAACAACCACATGTCCAGGTACCACCAACCAGCCAGCATAAGAGGGCGAATGATGACTAACTCTTCACCAGCCTCCCGGATATTATTCATCCGGAGAGTTTGCCGAGATCGCAGCAGCCTAGTCATCAGGGGCACCATCAATGATCAAGCAATCACCATCACTTTTGCCACTGGCGTCGCTGTGTCCAGGTCCGGGGTTTTGAGGACATCAGAAATCCGGACAATTAACAACATTCAGATCAGAACAGTCACCGCGAGTCCATGTCAATACAGGGTGAGCCAGATGTCGCGCTACAGATAGCGGACAACAGAATCCCGAATAGGGTTCTGCTAGCGGATATTGAGGACTGGGTATGGACCTAATTAGCCAATATGGGTTCGGCCCGAGATATGGTGTTCTACGATTCCTAAGTGAAAAACTTGCACTAATACAGCCCGGCAACGGCTTAGCGACTGCCAAAAAAATTGTAGCGCTGAAGAACTGCACTCCTTCCTAGATTACATCAATAGTCAAGAACCCACAATAAAATTTATAATGGAAATCGAAAATTTACATAAACTTGCTTATCTTGATGTACTTATAGATAGAACAAAAAACACAATAAGTACAAGCACTTATCGAAAACCTACGAATACTAATAGATATTTGAATTTGAACTCCAACTATTCATTGAATGCAAAAAAAGGTGTTGTAAAGTGCTTATATGATAGAGCAAAACACATATCATCATCCATCGAAATATTTAACGACGAGGTCAACATTATCAAAGAACATCTACTCCAAAATGAATATCCCCAAGACTTTATAAATAAAACTATAAATCAACTAGAAAGAGAATCGCAACAAGAAACCAACACAAATAACCAACAGACCACTAATACCAACCAAACACAAACAGAAAACAAAATTATGAATATAATTCCCTACGTCCCAGGTGTATCCGAAAAAATTAAGCGGTTAGGAAATAAATACGATATTAAAACTATTTTCAAAACAAATAATACATTGCGCTCTATCCTCACACATACCAAACCATTTAACGCAAGTCAACATTCCAAAAATTCTGTGTTCAGTGTTGTGTGTGACTGTGGCCATAGTTATACCGGTGAAACTTCAAGATCTTTAGAAGTAAGGAAAAAAGAACACCAATATAACATTTCGAGAAGACACGTGGACAAGTCAAATTTGGTCAACCATGTAATAACTAGCACCGGAAGCCATAGGATAGATTGGGATAAAACAAAAAAGATCTTGTTGAAAGAGGAAAATTTAAAAAAGAGAAAACTTAAAGAAGCCAGCTGTATGATGATAAACAATACGGAAATCGGGGCCTCTTCAATCGACCTTCATTTGAGCTGGAGAGATCTATTGCTAGAAGAGCAAAAGAATGGTACCCTCAGTATCAAGTGATCGGCAAATGACATATTGTCACTGTCAAAATTTTTTGACAAACAACATAATCCATATCAGTGCGAAATTTTTATGAAAATACCAAGAAAGACTCAACTAAACGATTGACAACGACTCCAGAGTCAGAGTTGAAACGTCTCCAAACAGATAAGTATAACACTATACCATACCATATACTATTTATATACAGAAATACGGGTTGATCATTTTAAGACATCTTTTTCTCTCAGAAAAACTGTGAGGAAGAATTTCTGTACGGACAGCCAGTAATCCGGGCAATTTTACGCAATTACCTTACTACACGCGAGATCCTCAACCAGACTTTCTGGTCGAACGGAACAAATTATTCATGGGCAGCTATAAAGGAATCCTGGGAGCTGCACTGGAATGGTGGAGCCCGTACATTCACCTCGTGACTACTTAGTTGGACGGCCTATAGTTAAAACCGGACGAGACATACCAAATAGAGCCCCGAATATGTCCAACAACATCCGAATTTCCAATGGTTCAGAAATAGCTTGTTTCGAGCCAGTAGATACCATCTTCAATTGTGAAGAAGCGTACCAGAGAAGGTGAAGGAGACAAGGTCCATTAAAGCGTTTGTAAAAAAGTTTGCCGACCATTTGACACACCTTACACCAGAGGAGCAGCAGGAAGCCAATCACTGGCAAATTTTGAATAGTGAAGATGGTACTACCGGTAATACACCGACTAGATTCCGTGAAGGCTCTACTAATAAGAATACCATCCAATCAACTACCATTAGGAGAACAACAGGCAGTCGAGGAAAACATCTTATCCATGTTACAAAATGGAATTATTGAGCCATCCATTAACCCATGGTCTGCTCCTGTTGTTTTGGTGAAACAGAAGGATGGAACCAACAGATTTTGCGTTGATTACAGATAACTGAACGATGTTATGAAGAAAGACAGCTATCCACTCCCCTTAATCGATGTTACACTGACCACACTAGCTAGTTCCTATTGGTTCTCCACACTACAGTAAAGAGTGGATATTGGCAGGTTGGATTACATGAAAACGACAGAGAAAAGACAGCGTTCTCCACCAGTAAAACGCTGTTTCAGTTCACGGTTATGCCCTTTGGGTTATGTAATGCTCCCGCTACATTTGAGAGGTTAATGGAATATTTATTGAGCGGGTTAACATGGAGGACATGTTTAGTATACCTCGACAACATTCTGGTCCTGCATCACACATTTGACGATCATCTGAAGAACCTCGGCAAAATATTTTCTAGAATTAAGAATGACAACCTGAAACTTAACCCGAAGTAGTGTTCCATGTTCCAAAAAAAGTAGAGCTTCTTGGCAACCTTGTTTCTCTGAGTCAGGAATTCGCACTAACGAAGCTAAGATAGATGCCATTCGTAATTGGCTGGTCCTGAGAGACAAAAATGAACTACGAAGCTTTTTGGGCTTTTGTTCGTACTACAGGCGATTTGTTGAAGGATTTGCCACCATTGCCGCACCTTTACATCGACAAACCACTGAAACAGAGACCTGCCGTTGGAATCAGAACAGATCATGCCGCACTCAAATGGCTGCTGGACATGAAAATACCGGAAAGACAACTGGTGGATGGAGAAATTACAGCAATACGATTTCAAGGTGGAACACCGTGCGGCCGTTTGTACAATAATGCCGATGCCCTATCCAGAAGACCCTGTAGGGCAGAATGCGGACATTGTCTGAAGACGGAACAGCGAGAGGGTATCTCCATCAGACATCTCCGAGTACAGGCCAATGAAGACTAGACAACGGAAGAGTACATCCAGGACCAAATGGCTGATCCAGACATCGAACCAATCTTGTCACTCAAAACAAGAGGGACGCCCAGGCCACGATGGGACGAGGTAGCTAGATACTCGGCAGTGCTGAAATGGTTATAGGCCCAATGGGACTCTCTAAGAGTAGAGAATGGAATACTCAAGCGAGTTTGGGAAAGCACTGATGGCCGAGAAACCAAGTCCCAACTGGTAGTTCCTAAGAAAAAGGTACCAGCCATCCTGACCGAAGTACATGATGGGATTACCGGGTGCCATCTGGGCATGAACAAAACCCTAGACAAAGTTCGCCAGCGATACTACTGGGTAAATTACTTTGAAGACGTCACAGCTTGGTGCCGGAAATGTGACACCTGTGCAGCCAGTAAGGGCCCAAAGACCCGGACCAAGGGCAGGATGCAGCAGTACAATGTGGGCGTCCCATTTGAGAGAATTGCCATCGATGTCGCCTGTCCGTTTTCCGAGTCTGAGAGGGCGAACAAATACATTCTGGTCGCAATGGATTACTTCAGCAAATGGCCTGAGGCATATGCGATACCCAACCAAGAGAAAACCACGATAGCAACGGTGCTAGTAGAACGACTATTCAGCAGGTTTGGCGTCCCGATGGAACTACATTCAGACACCATTGCACCCACAGTCAGACGGAATGGTGGAAACATTCAACAGGACCTTGGAACAACACCTATCCAAGGTCGTCAGAAATAACCAGCGTGATTGGGATGAGCATATTTCCCTATTCCTGTTGGCATATCGCTCTGCTGTACATAATAGTACAGGCCTGACTCCAGCCAGGGTCGTATTCGTAAAAGAGCTGCGATTACCCTGCGATTTGTCTTTTGGCTCCCCCTAAGAACCTTCCCAAGACATCAACGATTATGCAGACCAGCTCTAACATAACATGCTGGCGATACACGAATTAGCCCGAACGCAGATGTTGGCCATCAGTGACCGGATGAAGACGCGATACGAGCTCAAGGCCAATTCAGTCGGGTTCCAGGACAGGGACAAAGTCTGGCTGTACAACCCCCAACGGAGCAAGGGTGAATCCCCAAAGCTTACACCCGCCTGGCATGGTCCATACGAGTGTGGTCAATAGGCTTAATGACGTCGTCTACCGGATCCGTCGAAATCCCAGGGCTAAGTTGAAGGTGGTCCATTTAGATCAACTCGCTCCCTACCATGGAGAGGATGTTTCTGACCGGGACGATCAGAAATAGAGGGGAGACGGTGTAACGAAATTTACCTAAGCCGGCTCTGGTTGCATTCCAAGACGACATCGATCTCTGAGAGGACAACAAATTAATCTCGAAATAGCTCGGCAACTGTAGAATTTATAATGATTCGATGCTGGTTTTAAAAAGAGCGACCCATTATCGCAGCAGTTAGTGCAGTGAAGACCTTATGTTGAATTGTTATTGTGATATTCGAATCAGCTGTTTGTATATTTAATGCAAATAAAAGTTATAGAAAGTGTTAGTGAATATTAATAGTTTTTTTTAAGTTTAATTGAAGAAAATATTTCGTTTATTTTTTGTGCCGATATTCAATCACTAGGAATGCTTAGTGTATTCTTAAAAAACAATTCTTATACTATTTCGCAAATACTTTTGACACAGCCATGAATCAAATCAGCGTGGCGTTTAAAGATTTACTCTAAATCAATGCATGAAGCTTATATCTACAAAAACTTTTTCCCAAAATCCTAGACGATGTAAGTGACGATGTTTCACCAAACAGTACACGTTTTTCAAGATTTACACAGGAGTTTTTGAGCCAGATGAAAGAAGAGTGGAATTATTGATTTTAAAATTTTAATATATTTTCTGTTATTACTAACATATTAATTTGAATATTTTTTATCTACTTTATTTTTTTGATATTTGATGGAATTTTTACAATGAATTTTCCGTAGCTTTGCTAAATTTAGAACTAGTTGCATATTATTATGAAAATATATAAACTGTACGAAAAAGTGCAAGTTTGTACATGTTAGCTTGATTTTTTTACATTTACTGGGGCGGTAAATTATATTCCCCAAGGCGTAAAATGTTTATATGCATCCCTGTGCTAATCTATTAACAAATAAATTAAATCGACTGTATTGGTTGTAAATATAGATACTTAAACCGAATTCTTCAGTTGTTCAAAAATAAGTTACAAATTATTATTCATATAATTTGCCTGAAATGGTCTTAGCTTAAGATGAAGTACAATGAAATTCAAAGGAAGCGGTATGAAAATTCTCTCAAAGAGTTTTGCATAGTGGTCAAAATGTCCCAAATGCAGGTGCACTAATTGTTTGAAATAAGTCGTGAATAAGAACGTTCTCTGCCTTAAGGGCCCTACAAGAGTTGAATCCCTACCAATTTATAAGTTGTTATCTAGGGATTTTGTTTCCAGGGAAGAATTTTGCGAATAACCATGGGGGTGGCATTATTGATAGCGAATTAACAGGGCCAATTCTTTTATCTATTAAGCTTAACTACGCATCCTATTTCAGTTGTATCGTGAATAGTTTGCCGGAACTCCCTCCTTCGTGTTCTGATGTGGTTCAAATAATTATTTGTTTATTATTTACTGTTTACTATAAAATGTATAAAATAAATTTTCATGAAAATACGTTCTCGTCAACTTTCACCAAAACGAAAATGAAATTTATTTATCCGGGACAAACACGCAAAAAGTCCATATTCTTAAATATGAATATTATATACTTAACCAAATCCATAAAATATGCATCCTAATTCCCTATCAGGTGAAACCCAACATAAAGGAAGTCTTGGTGAGAAATACGTCATTGAGATGCACCAACTACTTACGATAAAATCTGAATATGAACACATTACAATTTTATTTATTTGTTATCATTGACGTTATTTTGTGGACGTTATAAACAAACTAGTGAAAATAGTTTGCTACTTGCTATATATCCTAACCGTATTTCATTAGGAAACTTAAATTTTTTTTACTCCTTAATTTTCCAAATTTTTTTCGTGTTACTCATTTCTGTTAGGTCTCAAGTTTATAAACGTCTGTTATATATAATTTTTTTTAACTAAAATAGTCATACGTTATGTATTTTGTTGTAGTTATAGTTTTTATATGGCACACATTGTTAAGTTATTGCGACTCTAGATTTTTCGGTAATGCTCGTGTTAACTATGAAGATAGCCAGACAATTTACACGACGCGATAGCCAAATAGAGAATACAACAGCTTCAAGGTTTTCAATAAATCGATTAACACTTTATTGTCATATTGATATAAAAGGAAACTACAGAATTGTGATCCTGTGATCTAATTACGAAAAAGATACAATGAGAAAACAAGTACCTACATAAGCGTAACTACAAGAGGAAGTAGGTAACTGACTATGGCTAGCCAGTTGGCAGTCATAGATATAACAACTAAATATTTTGCGAACGAGGCAATATGACTTCCACCTAAGGTTCAAAAATAAAAAGATGTCAAATCTTCAGACTTACCAGTGTTGCTCGAAGAAAATACACATATATGTTTAGTTATCAAACAATAAATATACTGTGTCTACCACGCATATGTATTAATCAAAGAAAATGATTAAACAAAGAAAAACGTCAAGTAGGTAGCGAAGATTTCAATTTTTTATTAAAAACATGACATTGCAAATAATTTAAAAAAGTTTTTTCACAATGTTTCCCAATTACTTAGAAAGTTACATAATATCATCAATTTATCTAAAAG
The DNA here is from genome assembly GCA_034190945.1 of Octodonta nipae. Taxonomy (NCBI): domain Eukaryota; kingdom Metazoa; phylum Arthropoda; class Insecta; order Coleoptera; family Chrysomelidae; genus Octodonta; species Octodonta nipae. The sequence continues at coordinate 158,265,216 of CM067216.1, forward strand.
ACACTACCAATAATTAAAAGGATAATGAAATCATGTCTTGCCATCATTTCCTTTCGAATTGTATCCATCTAAACATATTTTACAAATTAAAATGAATTAATTATTTAAAATCTTATGCAATGTTTTTAATTTTAATTTTTAAAAATAAAAACATACTTATACAGTGAGATCTCAAAGTAACGGATACATTCATATTTTACTTAATTATGAACGTAAATTAAAAAACGTTAAACAAGTCAATATTTATATATTAAATTACACTTTTCGAATAAAATTATTAACCTGCTCATTCCACCACCTTGGAGTAATAAGTACCCCTATTAAAATTAAATGAAGAGTGTGATACCAAGTTAAAAGAGTTTTCAATTGGCTATTCAGCAATGTAGGAATTTTTGACTAGAATACTCAATGTTTAAGAACGTTGGGAAATAACACCACAATTCACGGTACCAGCTCCGCAGAATTCAATCGTTCCTGGTTGCCGATAATTAAGGAAGAAATTGCTAATGGTCGTGTCCTTGTGAATAACCCAATATCGGGATAGTTCATAAGGTTTTTCCTATGTTTTCCCTTATGATTTTAATGGGATCACAGAATCAACAAAGTCGCACCTGGGAGCGACATATAAAATTTTGAAGATCACCCCTTTCTAATTCTTACAATTTCAATTACATGATCTTTAGAAGTTTGTGCTACCCTGTATATTATCAAATTAAATTCACTTTGTTACGTTATAAGTCAAATTCAGTTTTATTGTCAAACATTTTAATTTCACATGTCACGATTTACTGTTCTATTAGTTATCTTTCTGCCGAAGAAAGTAAAATCGGAACTTTTTTTAACATTTAAGACATATTTAAAATTTAATTTAGTGTTTAAGTGTCGTTAAAATTTTTTTATTAATCGTGTACTTTGAAATTTGTAAACATGGAAGCATTTGTTTATATTGTTAATGAGCCTTTCAGAGACTCAAAGAATTCAGATATTATTAATATTAATTGGAGTGGGTGACAATACAAAAACGCATTTTGAGGTATGCAGAATATGTAAAGAGAGGTATCTTGGTAGTCAAACATCGCAGTCTTCGATGAGTAGAATAGAACAAAAATTACGACAATCTGGAACTGCACTTCACAAACCAGGAAGATCAAAATTCAATGACGAAAATTCTCATTTTCAGAATATTGAATTGCTTTGCTTTCATTGCTTACTTGAGTTTGTTTTTATAATGTCCATCACTTTGTTTTGATCTGTACTGTTTATTTATTTATTTATCTATGAAATAGTTCTTGTTCTCTGTTGTTTCACTTCTCGACACTTTGCACTGGTCTGTCACTACAATATCACTTTTACTTCTTAATTATTGTTATTCTTGAAATATTGTCCTAATAAATTTATGGTTTGTTATTAGTTTTGAAAACCATACGATGCTCACACTAAGGCTTTTAATTAATACTAAGTTCTTAATATTTACTTGTTCTCTTAAATATTTGTTTGATTTAAATTCTAATTTATTATGGTCTATCTATAACATACAAAAAAATACTAAACCTATATTTAATCTACAAAGTTTTTATGTATTATTTTTGCAACAATAAAATACTGTATAAAATTCTTAGTTCGTAAAAAATGTATAATTTCAATGTTCTGAAATTATTTAATTATGAAATTTTATTTTGTTTCATTCGTGTCATCTTATATTTAGCTAAAATATTAGCATCTTTCTACTGGCACTGGTCCTGCCTTGTCTATTTAACCAATAACAGCTTTTTTAATTAAAAAAAAAACTTAAAATTTAGATCCTAAAGTTTTGATAACATTTTTTCCACGGTCATTGCTATCTTACTGATTTTGCCAAGTTTTGAATCGCAATAGTATGATCTTTTTTCATACTAAGTTCTACAAAAAATCTTTGACGCATAGGAAATCTGTTTATGTTGTATACTCTTGTAGGTATTTGGTCACGTGTAAGTATTTTATCATGATTTTTTAAATAAATGACAAATGAAGAATTAAATAACAGGTAGTAAAATTTCATAAGAACATTTAAAATAATTCTACCCTATTGGAAAACTTTTTCCCAATATTTGGGCAAAAATTGTGTTAGTATTGCCACTTACATAACATATGTGTATTGTTTTGAGATACTTCTCGTATTAAGATGTTAATTTTAGAAATAATAATAACAAAAAAATGAACTTTAATGTTCAATTAGACAAGTAAATCAAACAGTTACCTCATGAATAATGGCTTGATGACTTAAAACCATCAAATTTTACATTAAAGAAAAGTAGAAAACTTTACATGAATCACCTTTTATTTCTGTAAATTAAAGTTTCGTCGTCTAACTACTACCAGAAAAAAAAATTAAAAACGTCAAACGAACATCTATCTAGTTACGATTCCACCTTTAGTGATATCAACCTGTAAGTTTCTTATTTTTTAACACATTTTAATTGTGTCAAATTTTTATTAATTTTTGTAAACTGCATATTATTTTGTTGTTGTAAAATTGAATGATTTTACTTTCCTTATTTATAAAAGAAATTGCAGAAAACATTCTCTTGCCACAAGCATTGGTCTCAAATATAAGTTTAATACATTTAAATTTTGCAAATTGTTTTCTTCGATTGTAAGATATTGTTGAATATCCAATATGATTAATAAACAAAATTCCTACGATACGAGAATGTGTTTGTTATTAATAATATATTGTAAATTCTTAGTATTCAAGATTTACATCAATACCTGATCGAAAACACTCCTGTAGTAATTAACAGCTTCGGGGTTTTTGAATATTTTGGATTTTCTTAGTGCTTCTTGCGTAGGCTCTGGGACAGTTAATGTTCTCGCCTGGTCAAAAGACAGTAGATTATCACTTCTCGACATATTACTATTGATATCAATGCGAATTAATCACAACAAAGAGGATGCCCACTTCACCGCACTGCTGGTAAATGACTGGATGTTTAATTAGTTGTTATCTACTGTGGTGAATTATCAGTCTTACTTCAAGAAGGATTCGGCGCTAAGCACAGCGGCTGGGTAATTACAATAGATTAAAAAAATTGACCCATCAGTATCTCCAAAAAATAATTTAGTAAACTATTAATTTAGTGTAAAAGAGTATTCTATTTCTCAAATTATCGTAAATGTGTTCATAAATATAGTTAAGTTTCGCCCACATTTTCCTTGTTTTTGTACAGCTTGATACTACTATGGTTCTTTAGTCGATAGAAAAGTAGATATTTATAGGAAGGTGAGAAAATGATGGGAGAGAGTCAGTCCTAAAAAAAGTTAGACTCTATAATTGAAATAAAATGGGCATTATTTCTAATTGATAGTATTGGACGAATATTTCATTACAGATTGACATTGGAAAATAGAATTTATCCTCTAGAGGATGGAGAATCTATTTACAGGATGTCTCAAAAGTTTAGAAACTCTTGGATAATTTGACAAGAATGCATTTTTTAGAAAAATGTTAAATACAAAAGTTTCAGGATTTTTTGCCACCTATTCAATGGTTACCTTGGATTTGGCCTTTGCCTATTTCTTATTGCGGATTTGTAAAGAGCGGAGAATTTCAGGTTAAAGCATCACCTAGACCAGGGATTTTTAAACTGTGGGTCGCGACCCCCCTGGGGGTCGCGAGACTACTGAAAGGGGGTCGCAAAGATCTGATACTTTTCAATCATTATAAATAAAATTTTAAAATCAAAGTTTCCAATTATATATATATATATATATATATATATATATATATATATATCTGTGTGTGAAATGAATGGGTACGTATTCTTTAATCCTTATTTTATTTACATTGTAAAATAGTGCGATATTACATTTACATCTACGGTTAATATATATTTCATTATATGGAGGAGGGGGTCGTTTAAAATTTCCTAAGCTTGAAGGGGGTCGCTATATAAAAAAGTTTAAGAAGCCCTGACCTAGACCATGCCCTTCAGCGTCATTATTTTTTGGGGTCGCTGATCACAGATCTCAAATAAATATTTGAAGGACAAAAAATAATAAATGTTTGCGCTGATAATATACCGGATATGATTAGGAGTGCTACTGACAATATTCATACCGTCTATGCATCTGCCGTAATATTGATAGAAAACATTTCGAACACAGATTCTAAATGATTGAGATCGTTAGCTACCCTACAGTCGCTGTTATTTTTAATTCTTCAACAAAATCTTTACAACAAAGGCCAAGAACAAAATGATGGTCAAATTTGTGCATTTGATTTTCTGCTTTTCCTACTTGAACCTAAAATTTCTGCCCTTTTCAAATCTGGGAGATGCTATGGGGTGTGATGTAAAAAAGACATTCGCCTTCTAATAACCTTGAAGATCCCTCTCATTCTAAATTCGCAATAAGAAATGGGGGTTCTCATTTGAATTTCGTGGTTGCAAACAGGGCCTAGATTATGCAAATCCGCAATAAGGAATTCAAGTTCCCATTGAAAAAACTTAATGAACACATTTGGCCTTGGAATGATCTTGAACCTAGTAAACAAGACATAATAATCTTTCAAAATCCGCATTAAAGTTAAAAAAAGCTAAAAATAATGATTCCTATTTGAAAAACAACTTTAACCATGAAATGATCTAGTAGGTCTAGGTCAAATGCTCCCCATTGAATAGCTAGAAGAAAATCCTAAAACTTTTATATTTAACATTTTTCAAAAAATGCATTCCTGTCGAACTATTTAGGGCATTTTCATACTATTCAGACACCCTGTATATATATATATATATATATATATATATATATATATATATGTATATGTATATGTAAAGGAATTACGGGTAGCAGCCAAAGACTAAATCAGTGTACTCTCTTTTATAGGAGAGCTTTCGGAGTTCTTTTATTCGTTCGTCAGTCAAATACTGAAAAAGTTACAAATATTGTTGTTACTATAAGTACTATAAATGAAATTAAATGAGAACTTACTAAAGTTCAGGTTCACAAAATAAAATTAGCATGTCTAAAGAATTAAACAACGTAACATTCAGTTTTTCGGCTGTAGTTTCATGAAATTTGATCCAAATTGAAAAAAATGTTTGATGACAAATATAAATGAGAAACCATAGAAATTTCGTAGGTAATATTATAAGGGATGAGAATTTTTTTAAGTTTAAGAAAATAAATAAATAAATAAATTTACAAAGTTCTAAAAGTAAGTAAAATCAAAAACGGACGACTTAATAGCAAGCCTGGACGTCATATCTCTCTACCCCAGCATACCACTTGACGAAGCACTGGACAGTATAGCTATGAACGAAAACCTACCTCACCACATAATAGAATTAGCCGACCACTGCCTCAAAAATACGTATTTCTCCTTCGACGGCCAATTTTATAGACAAATACAAGGTGCTCCTATGGGATCGGCTCAATCACCAGTTGTTGCCAACTTGTTTATGGTATATCTGGAAGAAAAGACCATAGCTAACGCAACATTAAAACCAAAACTGTGGGTTCGCTACGTTGATGACATCTTCATTATATGGCCTCACGGGAAATTAGAACTCAATAATTTTCTTGCCTATATGAATTCCATTAATAACAAGATACAATTTACCCTAGAAACAGGACACAACCAACAAGTTCCTTTCCTAGATGTCCTCCTAACAAGAAACAACCTAAGCTTCCAGCACACCCTCTTCAGAACAGCAACACACACCAATAGATATTTACACGGCAATTCACACCATCATCCAGCACAGATCCAAGGAGTAGCAAACACCCTTATAGCACGATCGGTACGTCTCACAGCCAGCAAACTAGAAAAACTAGCTTTCATGAAAACCACCCTTAGAAAAAATGGCTACAATAACCACACCATCAGAAAAGCAACAAACAAAAAACAGGATGAGACGAACACAAACTATACATATAGAACAAACAGACCACCTCTACTTTATTCAGATACGAACAAGAAACAGGGCATAAAATAGAGTTTAATACTTGTAAAGAAATCGCCAATGTTGACAACTACAAAATCAGAACAATACGAGAAGCGATTGAAATTTAAACCCGAGATACCATAAACAAGAGAGACGAAGCTTTAAAATTATCACCATTTTGGAAAGCAGTAATCCCATATCAAAATAACAATACAACAAAACCAGCAATAAACCCAAATATTCCGAAATAAGGCAAGACGTAGCGGTCTGCTAAAATACCAGAGCCAAACGTATCCAGGGCAGAACACCAAGCACTCACTAACCTCAGGAAAAACAAAGACATCACAATCCTACCAGCGGACAAGGGAAACGCCACGGTAGTCATGAACACAAATGACTACAACTCAAAAATGAAAGAAATTCTACTGGACCAAACCTACAAACCAATAAAGAGAGACCCGACAACCTACTTGGAAAAAACAACCAAATCCAAGATTCAGGCTCTCATACCAGATGAGAACATACGCAAAAGACTCAGCCCGAGAGAAAAATCCAGTAGATGCCCCAAGCTGTACGGTCTGCCAAAAATTCACAAGGAAGGAGTCCCGATGCGCCCGATAGTCACTGCTTTCAACTCACCTCTTCAACAACTCGAGAAGTACCTCGCAGCAGCCATGAAACCTTTAGTCGAAAATGCCGCATCCTACGTAAAAAATTCCGAACATCTTCTCATAACAATAGGGGACCTAAACTTACAAGAAGACCGCCTCGCAGGTCTCGACGTCAAATCACTTTACCCAAGCATCCCCGTCGACGAAGCCTTGGACCAAATTGCCATAAATGAAGACCGTACTGCGCACATCATACAACTCGCGGAACATTGCCTCAAAAACACATATTTCTCCTTTGACAAGCAACTTTACAGACTCTTTTAAACACAGCCCCTCTGAAACCAAAAGTCTGGCTACGATACGTAGACGATATCTTGATAGTGTGGCCTCATGGGGATACGGAACTCAGCAATTTCCTACACCTGGCAAACTCTTTACACGAAATGATCCAATTAATAAAAAGGACAACAACAGGGAAGCTAGAACACACAGTTTATATATAATGTTTTTATTTTGATGCAATTAGAAAGTATGACATAAAAAGCAACACAATTAGGTTTCTCTGTAAATAAAGTTTATTATATTATGAACACTATTTGCACTTTACAAAATTCTCACCTGTAAATAAAGAAACGACATTTAATATTCGTTATTTAAATGTCAGTACCTAATTACAACTACAAATACAATTCAACGATAACAGCAAAGACATAAAAATTCACAATTGTGATTATAACTCGAACTGTCTATATATCGATCTGTCTTACCGGCGTTGGGATAGGTTATAATATATAATATACGGGCGGTCTCATTCAAATTTAAATTGAAGAAAGTAAAGTTTCTTTATATCCCCACCCCCGCAGGAGTCAATAAAACAGAGTTCACATTGCTGCAGGCGCAGGTATTAGTTTTGAGATGTGGAAAAGATTTGAGACTTCCTTTTTGTGATCTGTGTTTACTTTATAAATTGAGTCCGAGAGTTTTTCTATTATCACGAATGGTCCAATTCTTACTTCATCTAATTTTTTTCTATTAATTTTGTTTCCATTTTCCACAAATACATTAAACTCAAAATTTATCCTGTTTTTATCATACAGTTTTTTGTTATAATCATGTGATTTTATGGTATTTTTAAGAGCGATTTCCCTGTCTTTGATCCAATTTTATTTTATATTTTCTTTTTCGTGCCTTAGTTCAGTAGGTAATATATTAACGTCTATACCATGCATTAAGTATGAAGGTGCAAATCCAGTAACAGTGTGTTCTGTCTCATTATATTTTTTTACACATTCCTGTGCTACTGTTGCCCATGAGACTTTTTTCTTTTGTTCGTTAATTTTGCATCTAATTTTATTAATTAGTGTTTGATTCAATCGTTCGTTTAATCCATTTGAGTTTACAGCAGTAAAAATTATGCTTACATGCTTTTCGTTAAACTTTTTTTTAAATCTCCTGAATTTATTGCAGGATATTGATCCGAAAGAACCGTGTCTATTTTTTCAGTTTCCGCAACTTTTTCTACTAGTTTCATAAAATCTTTTGCGTTTTGAGTTTTTGATGTTAAGATATATGCGTACCTTGTAAAGTGGTCAACTAGAAGATAAATATATTGTTTTGTTGATCTTGAGCCTCCAAAGCCTCCAATTGTATCTATTGACATTATCTGAAATGGATATTTCGCTGGCCCTAGGTACGACATCAATTTAAATTTAGGATGTGCTCTTGTTTTATTTTTAATACATATTGTGCATTCTCTACAAATTATTTTAATATTATTTGTTAAATTTTTAGCAGTATATAATGGACTTATTTTCCTTTGTAGTTGTTTTACTCCGATGTGACATAGGTCTTCATGTATTTGTTTAGCAAATTTTATACTAACCTCTTCTGATAGAAGTATTTTATCTTTCTTTTTTATCTTTTTGTAGTATATTTTGTGCTTATATACCAATATACTTTTTTTTAACAATTTCATTTCTTTTCTGATCCTCCAAGATATCATTTAATTTTATTAAATTGACAATTTTCAATTGTTCCTCATTATTCTCATTTGAATGTAGGACTGGATTTCTACTGAGACAATCAGCTTCTAGGTGATATTTTCCTGGATTATATTCTATGTCAAAATCGTATTGCGATAGATAATAAGTTAAGTCTCCTAGTTCTTTGTCAGTTCTTGATTTGATATTTAGACCCTTTAATGGTTTATGGTCCGAAAAAACAGTAAAATGTTTACCAATTAGCCAGTATTGCCAGTATTTCACCCATTCTTTAATCGCTAAGCATTCTAAATATAGAGCTTTCTTTCTTCTTTTTTGAACTTCATTTAGTTTGTTTGAAAAAAATGCAACCGGTTTTTCTTCTTGGTTATCTTGTGTTTGTTTGAGTACAGCACCTATTCCCAGCAAACTTCCATCTGTGTATATATGTATTGGTAAGTTTGGATCGAAAATTGCGAGAATTGGTTGAAAGCATTAAATGCTTCTTGGCATTCGTTGGTTCTAATGAATTTTTGATCCTTTCTCAACAAGTTATGTAACGGGTTTAACGGTATTGCTGATTTTGGGATATATTTATGATAAAAATTTATTTGACCCAAAAATATTCTAACATTTTTTTTGGTTTTATGGTACTGGGAAATTTTGAATTGAGATAAGATTGTCCTTCATGGGTTTAATACTATTATTCTGTATTATATGACCCAAATATATGACCGAATCCGATGCAAATCTACATTTTGAAAATTTAAGTTTGAATCCTTCTTTTATTATTGCTTGAAATAGCTTTGTTAGATGTTCAATATGTTCGGAAAATGATTTAGAAAATACGACTACGTCATCTATGTAATTTACTGCAAAGTCAGTCTGCTTGTGTTTTCTTATTATGTTACCCAATATTCGCTGGAAAATTGCTGGAGCGGTTTTTAACCAAAATGGTAAACAAGTCTCCTGAAAATGGCCTTCTTGTGTTACAAACGCAGTTTTGGATCTATCAGAAATACGGAGAGGAATTGACCAAAAAGCAGAATTTATATCTAGTGTTGAGAAGTATTTACAATTTCTTGTTTTAACCATTAAATCTTCGATTAAAGGAAATGGTTGTGACTGTGGCAAAACAAGTTTGTTTAAATCGCGAAAATCCATACCTAATCTTGATTTTGTATTTTTATCTCTTTTATAAGCTAATGCTACTGGTGCTGCAAATGGGCTAAATGATTCCTCTATTAGTTTTTTTTCTAATAATTTTGAAACTTGCTTTTCAATTTATTTTTTTTCTTCAATGGAGCATCGGTACGGGCGTTTACTGCAATATTTATCTGTGATCAAATCAACGTGTGCTTCATAATTTGTTACAGTTCCAACATCAAATTTATCCATGGCAAGTACTGATTTATAATTTTCAATCAGTTCATATATCAAAGCTGTTTCTTCATAGTTTAAATGATTTATACATAGTTCAAACTCTTTTGGTTTGACATGTTCATTGAAATTTATTTTTGTTTCGTGTAAATCGTCGCATGATAATCTTTCTGTCACCTTTTGAATCTCATTTGTATTCTGTTTAGATTTATAATCTGATTTTATATTTTTTATTTTCTTAGAAATATTTGAAATATCAGATTTTATTGTATCTATTTCTTCAGAAAATTTCTGCATTTCGTGATTCTCTTGTATGTGAGTCATCCTGTATGCATTCTGTGAGATTTCTAGTTTCTCATTTTGAACTAAATTAATTTTTTTTATACAGTCCATTCCAATTAAAAAATCATATTCAAAATTACCTTGATCTATTACAAAAACATCAATATCTTTCTCTATATTAAAATTTTTTGCCTTGGCTGTTGTTAATCCACTTGCTTTTTTAACACCATTAATCGTTTTTAAACTAGTTATTGTTGATTTCTTTGTTATCCTATCTTCAATTTTCAATTATTTACTGTTTATCAGTGATACATTAGAACCAGAATCATATATTGCCATTACTTGAAGTTTTCCATTTAAAACTAGCTTGACTTTGATTAATGGTGGTATATCTAGTCATTGTTCCTCAATTCTACTTCTATTTCTGAATTATTAATAGCCTTAATCTGTTCTTTATTATTTTTGCTTTTATTTGGATTGAACCAACATTCATTTTCTTTGTGGTAACGGGTACCTTTGTTTTGTTTTTCACATATACCGACCGCATTTGTCATTTTTTGCATCATTTAATACTTAGTAGTTTTTTTCTTATCCAATGATTTTCTATTTACTAGATGTTCTAGTGCTCCTAACTTATTAAATAAATCCTTTGTCTCCAATACTTCTTCTTTATTAATTTTGTCTAATATGAAGTCAGGTAGACCAGCAGCTATCATATCAATTATGGTACCTTGGCCATACGTTTTTCTTATTTCAAGTAAGAGTTTTTCTTTTTTATGGCATAACTTAATAAAGATCCTGTTTTGTATTGAAAGAATATTGCATATTTTGTGGCTGACCAGCCTTTATTTGCACGAGTTTCACAAAAGTTTTGTTTCCATTGCGTCCATTCTGATTCTAAGGTAAACTTAATCAACATAGAATTATATCAATCTAAAGCTGATTTTTCCAGAACCAATCTGAAAATTTCGATGATATCTGCACCCTCGGTAATGTCAAATCTACTTACATTCTTTTTCAATGATCTCAATCCATTGTCAAGCATTTGAAAGTTTTCCATCAAATTTATCAAGAACAAACCTTTCTACTACCTTTTTTAAATTGAGTTTATCCTTTCTTTCTTAACTTTCAACTAACTTAGATAAAATAATTACCATAGGATTGTTCGGATCGTTTGTTACTGTAGCAGACTGGTTTGGATTAATGATTTCTTCTAAATATTGGTTACCAAAAAGTAAATTTCCTTCTTCATCAAAATAAGCATTTTTTAATCTTTGATTTACAGTGATCCAAACACTTCTGATTTGGTGCCTTCTTTTTATTGTATTTTTTACGTTTTCATATACCTTTGTTTTGATCAATTCAGTATGAAATGTTACTGCTTGCAGCTCTTCTCGAAATTTGAAAATTTTTCCCTCTTCAGTAATGATTGAGGTTATGGCTAGATAATTTGATTTGCCATCAGTTGAGGCCTTTACTATAAATACAAATTTCAACTTTTCCCTACCATTAAATGTCGTTTTATAATGTTTTTATTTTGACGCAATTAGAAAGTATGACATAAAAAGGAACACAAATGTCAGTTCCTATTTACAATTACAAATACAATTCAACGTTAACAGCAAACACATAAAACTTCACAATTGTGATTATGACTTGTCACTCGAACTGTCTATATATCGATTTGTCTTACCGGCGTTCGGATAGATTGTAATATATAATATACCGGCGGTCTCATTCAAATTTAAATTGAAGAAAGTAAAGTTTCTTTACATATATATAACTAGAAGCGAAAGCAGAAGGCTACGAGAATTATGCGAACCGACCTGAAGAGGGCAGATGTGACTCCGCCGAAACGTCGTCATTTACAGATTATGTTACTATTTGTCATTTAAACATCAAACTGCTCTAGAAATTCTTATCCTTATTAAAATATAAAATACTATATACTACAAAATACATTAAATGTTGACTTCCACTTCAGACGCCACGGAGAGCAGACCAAGCGGAGAACGACCTATCCGACGATCTCGGATACGAAGTAATTCGGAAAGGTCCGAACCTGCAGCCACCCTTCGTGTTGGAAGAAGAGGAAAAGCCTTATGAAAATGCCAAGTGAGATTTTGGCGAAACGTCAGGCGACTGTTCCTTTACAGCGACAAAACTTTCAACGGACGAACACCCGGGCCATCAAGAGAGCTACATATATATAATAAATCAGACGCGTCTGATTTATTATATACTCGACGTTTCGACTCCTGCTTTGGAGCCATTATCAAGAGACAAAAGTGAAAAAAAAGACTTTCAGAGTCTAGGTCGAACTCGGGGTCTCAATCTGCCTACTCCCCAAGAGTCACTAGGTAACTGAACTGAATTTGTGTCTGCTCTGCTTCTTTTATTTATAGTCAGCGGTGGGTTAGAAGGGGATGTCACTTGATAAAGGGGCGGTGTTGTGATTGGTTTGGTGTTAGTTGGCGTGTCTACTTTGTTTAATCTGGCAATTACTGAGGTCCATGCTGTGGGAAGGCGAGAGCTGTCATCGCGTCGGTTTAGACAGAGGGGACTTTTTTCTATTTCTATAGCTTCGTGAATAGTAGATGCCCTAAGGGAGTTAAGAGATAGGATAGTCCTGCTGTCCTCGAAGTTGATAGAGTGTCCTGTTTGGATATGATGATGCGCGTGAGCTGAAGTCGGATCTTTTTTGCGAACTGTCAAAGAATGTTCATATACTCGATGGTTGACGCGCCTATTTGTACGACCGATGTAGCTTTTTGGGCAATCGCGACATGGAATTTCGTAAACTCCTTGATCCTCGTTAGGTACTTTATCTTTAGGGTTCCCGGTTAAGTTGGCTATAGTTTGACTGGTGTTGAAGACTGTCTTTATTTGATGTCGGTGTAGGATCAGTGCTATTTTGTCAGTGACTCCTCGAATGTACGGAAGGAAGGCTTTCCGGTGTTGTTGATCTGTTTCTGATGGGGTTGGTGTACTCGGGGGTTGTTGCGATTGACTGAAAATGCGTGCAATGTGGTCTGGATGATAACCGTTTTGTCGAAGGATTTGTTGAAGATTATTAAGTTCGTTTTGTCTATTGTCAATGTCTGTTAAGCGAATAGATCTAAGAGCCAAAGATTTTATTACAGAACTTAATTGGGCAGGGTGATGATGTGATTGGGCATTTAAGTATCGATTGGTGTGGGTTGGTTTCCTATAGACTGTATGTGAGAATCTGCCATTGCTAGTTTTTGTTATGAGGACATCAAGAAACGGGAGCGAAGAATCGGATTCGATTTCCATTGTAAATTGAATGTTAGAATGTATACCATTGAGGTGTTGTCTAACGAATCTCTGCAATGAGGCCACATGACAAAAGTATCATCAACATATCTAAGCCAGCAGGAAGGTTTAAAATTTGACGAGTTTAGGGCCTGGGTTTCGATCTGTTCCATGAAAATGTTATCAAGCACTGGAGAAAGAGGTGAACCCATCGGGGCCCCACGTACTTGTTTGAACAGAGTGTCTCAAAAACTATCCCAACTGAAAGAATTATTTCTCAAGTTGAGGGAGCTCTGATTGAACTAAAAGATATTGAGGCTGAAAATACTTGACAAGAAATTGCTAGGGTACTCCGCACATCAAAGCCACCTAAATCAAATCTAACTTCTAATGAAAGACATACATTAAAACAACTACGTGACAACGATGGAATAACTATTCTTCTCTATTTCTTTCTGCTGACAAAGGTAACGCTTAACTTCTCAACACTAAGGTCTATGTTCACAAGATGAATTCTCTACTCCACCCTCGAGACTACGAAATAATTAACTATAATCCTACTACTTACTTGGAGAAAAAGAGCAAGGAAATCATCAACAGTACACATCTTCCTCTTGGCGTCAAAAAGATCGTCATTCCTCCGGAAAAGTCTTCTAAAATTCCGAAAATTTACGGACTACCCAAGATAGATAAGCCGGACATTCCTTTTAGGCCCATTGTCAGTTCAACCTCTAGCCGAGCAAGCCACCTCGTACGTAAAGAACTCTTCTTCCTTCCTAGATATGTTAGGCGCTTATAGAATTTCAGAAAATGATATCCTAGTTAGTTTCGATATTGTATCTCTTTTCACCAATGTCCCCATTTCAGAAACGTTAGATATTCTAAAAACAAAACACATTATCTCTTCTGACCTCATCAAAATTGTAAAACACTGTTTTTCTAAGTATTTTTCATTTCAAAACAAGTCCGTGGAGCCCCGAGAGTTTCACCTCTTTCTCCAGTGCTTGCGCACATTTTCATGGAACAAATCGAAACCCAGGCCCTAAACTCGTCTAACTTAAGGAAGGTCTTAAGTTTGGCTTTCTATGTTTATGATTCATTAGACTTCTTTCTACAACAAAGCCTTCCTTCCGTACATTCGAGGAGTCATTGACAAAATAGTACAACGACATCAAATAAAGACAGTCTTCAACACCACTCAACCTATAGCCAACTTAACCAGGAACCCTAAACGTAAAGTATCTATCGAGGATTGAGGAGTTTACGAAATTCATATGGCGTCAACCATCAAGTATATAAACACTCTCTGCCACTATTAGCGAAGCTATAGAAATAGAAAAACGACCCCTTTGCCTAAACCGACGCGATGATAGGTCCCGCCTTCCTACAGTCCTTTAATCATTCTATTTTTATGTACTCCAGTCAATGACGGCAAAAACTTGGTGGTTTGTTCAAGCAGCACCGATTTTCCTAAATATTTGGATTTAATTTCTACTTACCCTCTACTTCAAAGTTGACCCTAGCCGGAGGTCTATGCCTTTTCGGGGGTGAAAAATATTACATGAAAAAAGTCTGGGAATGAATAAATGAACTTTTCTTCCATAAAGTTTTTTCTGAAAGTCAATTCTTTTCGAGTTAATCGCAAGTGAACGTATCGATTTTTCAACCAAAAAAAAAACATGTTTTCATACGGTTTATCGACAAGAACTTAAAAAATATGCATTTTAAGAAAAAAATATACAGCTCTATATTTTCATTGGATATATGAAAACCTTCCTCTTGGTATAACATTAATTATTATATCTTATAAAACAGTTAACATAATTTGGGCAAAATTTGCCCACTTCATAGGTTAGGTTAGACCAGTGTTTATATTTATCACACAAATTCGTCCATGTATGTTATTCATAGAATTTGCACTGCATACTAGATTTTTTGGTTATATAAAAGAACTGGAATATTTAAAACTTCTTATTTGTGAATTGAAAAATAAAATTTTTACCTGTATATGTAATATTGCCACCATTTTTAGTTCAGATTTGGCAGTTTTTGCAATTTTTAGTTTTTTTTAACCGACGACTTAATTGTTGCTCTCCTACAACAATACTGATCGACTCGGGGATGAATGACTGCTAATAAAATTCTGTTCTTTCGGCAGTTTGGATAAAATTGGAGTAAATCTTCTGCATAAAATTTTAAGTTCAATACTTTCCATTTTCGAGAAAATTACACCATTGTCCAAAATCGGATGTCATCAACCTTGTGGAAAAATACTTTATAAACAACTTTTGTTATTACCGAAGTTAGAGAGAAAACGTGAAAAAACTTCGTTTCCCAACTTTTATTTGCTCATAAATAATTTTGTTCTGTCATGGCGCACGTAGGCACTCTTACTAATTGTCTAGAGGTCATTTCACAAAAATCTGGTATAATCTAATATAATTCTCAATTGAGACCAGCTGTCTGCAGTTTTAGAATATGCATTAGGAATATTGAAATTCAAAAAAATCTATGTCAATACAGTGCAAGGCCGATGTAGTGCTGCAAACAGGGGATAACAGATTTCTACAAATGGTCTTTGCAGGCGGTTTTTATTACGATTGTACATTAGGTATGAAACTAAGTAGTATACATAGACTCATATTCGATCGAAAATATGACGTAACGTTGTCTAATTCTGAAATTAAATGAAGGGTTTTTGTTGTAATGGCATGCCAGCACCAATATGTTTTCCGCCAGGATTGTGGCAATGTCCTGAAAATGAGTTTTATGTCGAATTAAACCAATTATTCATGGACAGCTAGATTGAGATCTTGGGAGCTGCATAGGATTATTTGAGCCCGGACAGTTAGCTCATGATTACTTAATTGGATCGACTATAGTTAGAACCGGACGAGGTATACCTAATAGTACTGAATATGTCAAACAACGAAATCCGGATTGCCACTGGTGAAGAAATACCTTGGCTTGAACAAATATTTATTTATTTATCGTATGGCTCAATAACATGACAATAGTAAGAGATATAGGTAAAGTGAACAACGGTGTACAAATAAAGGTATACAAAACAAAAGCACATTATAACAACATATAGCTACAAATGAAAATACATAACAAGTTAAAATACATAACAGGTAGATGTCCAGTTGTTTTATCCAGTTCAGCGCCAGCGGAGTCGCTGTGAGGAACTCTTCTCGCTCTCCCCGAAACGCTGGCACCTCACAGTCTCTCACGATATGGTTTACAGTTTGTTGGGGTGCGCCGCAGTCACATGAGGGGGATTCCACATATCCACTTTTGAACAGGGAGTCGGCACATCTGCCGTGGCCTGATCGGACTCTAATAAGTTTTACCCACTCTTTCCGAGGAAGTTCAGATCCAAGAGGTAGGGCAGCCCCCATAAATGCGCATTGTGCGTGGTGTTCGCAAAATCTTCCCACTGGGAGCGCCATTGATTTAAGAAGTTGAAATTGTTGGTTCTAAGCGCTTCTGCATCTCTTATTGGTGGTTGTCAGGATTTGAGTCTGGTTATCTGCAGAGGTAGAATTGCTCGATAGATTAACAGATTGCTGATCTTGTTATACTTTTTTAGAAGGGCGTCAATCCTTCGGAACTGCGGTGTGGCTATTTCAGAGAGTACTAGCACCCTTTGGTTCGTATAGTTGAGGCCGTAGCTCCTCATATTGTTCCACAAAGCTTTTAATAACGTTGTTGTGTGTTCTTAGTTTTCCAGCAGTGTTTGTGAGGATTTTTGGAAGCAGAGGGTGCGATCCAACGTTATTCCAAGAAATTTTGGAAAATGGTTATGTTTTAGGGGTTGACCAGCGAAACGAACTTGTAGTTCACGTTTAGCTAGTCTGCTACTCAGGTGGAAGCAACCTCAATTTTGTTAGGGCTGGGTACTAGTCTTGAAGTAGTTGTTAAGGACTAGCAAGTCGCTAAACAGAGTCTGTTGAATGTTTTCAAAGCTCTTATTGGAGAACGCTATGGCTATATCGTCTGCATAGCAAAACTTGTGACTGACTATATCTGGCATGTCGGATATATATAAATTATAAAGTAACGCCTGCACAGCACAGCACTTGCGACCCGGTCTGAAGCCAGCCTGGGTTATTGGGACCTGCTCTAGAATCTCGTTCTAGTAATTTATAGCAGCAACTGAGCAAGGCTATAAGTCTGTAGCTGGCGGGTTGGTCGTCTGGTTTGTCGGGTTTTAATATTAATTTTAATATAACCTTCGTTCTCTTACATTTTAGCGGGAGGTGTCCTGTTTGCAGGAGATTTGAGAACAAAAGCGATAACCATACTCTTATTTGTTGACCTGTGTGGATGAGGAATTCTGGCAGGAGCCGTCGAAACCAGGAGAATGTCTTCGGTCCAGAAGAGTCAGGAGACCATTGTTTGGCTAGGAGCATTCCTCTTTAGTAAGGTCAGTTCTTTCTTCACGTGTTTTGTGTGCTCTCTAACGGCGGGTGCTCTTAACGTTTCCACAATATGACCAGCAATCTTGTATGGCGTTACACCGGATGGTGCCCATGTGGAAGGAGTGCTTGAGCCTAGTTTTTCTAAAAAAGCTCCAGGCCCTTCGACTTTAGTGTTGGAAGTGCACTTAAGATGTAGTTTCCTCCCACTTCTTCTTGAACTGTCAATGACGTATATGAGTTCGTCAGCAATATCTGAATGTTTGATTTCTTGGAAGTCGCCGTATAGGAGTTCAGACCCCTCGTCCCACGCAGGGATATATTTTTTCCTGTTTCCCCTAGGAATGTTCTTTTTAGCAGCGTTCATCACTGCTCCAACGAAACGTTTGTAATTGTTTGATATCGGTGGTATCCGCTGTACCAGCCGATCCAACTACCGGAATAATTACAAGTTCCATCGGGGTCGAGGGATGGATCGGAATAGGTATATTTGGATTCCCACCTCTAAGAGGACTGATCTCTGTTGGCTGTGTGGGAAATCCTCGGCGACCTTTCTGTTAGCTGGAACAGGGATCCGTTTTGGTTTCAGCTCATAAAGCCTTATGAGTTCCATGCTGCTGATTTGAAAGTGTCTTTATCTTTGGCGTCAATTACAAGAAAGAAGTAATTTTCATCGGCCCAGTCGGACAACTTTATGCCATTATTGTTGCAGTCGGAGTAGTTCCACCGTAGGTGGTAGCTATTAAAATCGCCAATTTATATAGCCGAGTGCCGTTTTATTTGAAATGGTTGTTCAGGCCACTCTACTACCGGTGGTTTATACACGTTTGCAATGATAACTTTTCCCGCCTTTACTGTCATAGTGTGTATGTTGTTATTTGAGTCACTGGAAATCAGTTGTCAATGTTGTTCTGGATATAGGAGGTTATGCCCAACTATATCGTATCGAACGTATGGTGGTAGTAAGGTATAGCCCAGGATACGTTACCGACTGGTAAGTGATTACTCACTGTCTGCGTGAGTTTCTAGAATTGCTATGACATCAACCTTATAGTCCAAAAGTAGTTTGGCGATGCATTCGCTTTTAGCTTTGCTTATGCTCTCCATGTTTAACTGGCAAATACGGATCATTGTATCGATATTTCTGGTTTGTAAGTTTTTGGCATTTGTGTTCGTCCTGTTTAACTAGGAAGTCTCAAAAGAAGAAATAGAGAACTAGTGGCCAGTATCGCTCTAGCTCATTTAGCGTTACCCAGGGTGCACGTTTAGCTTTCTGCTGCGAACGCGAGCTTGTCTACTAACTAATAGAGACCATCATCAATTGTAAAGAACCTTACAAGGCAACGGAGAACGAGAAAATAATTTATAAAACACTTTACAGACCGGATAGATATTGGAACAATTCAACATGTATAAAGATATCACCTAGGAGGCTAAAAGTGTTTAGGGTCTCTGCTCATATTAAAGAGGGTTCGTAGAGGAATTTGCAAATGTTGCTGCATTTTTGCAACGGCAGACCATCGAGAAAGAGAGCTTTCACTGGAATCAAGAATATGAAACGGGTTTTGACGACTAAATGTGGCCGTATACTCATCTTTAATTCGGGCGTTTTCTATCTGGTAGGCCAAAATTGTCCTAGACACCAACGCTAGCAACATCGGTTTGTGGGGCCGTCTTTTAGCAAATGCAAGATCATGGGGAGCAGGTTTTCAAAGCCAGATGAGAATTACTCTGTCATCAGCACAGTCTACTAGCAATAGTAATAGGGCTGTTAACTATTATCACAAATATCTATATGGGCGACACTTCTTAATCAGAATTGATCATGCCGGTCTCACTTGCCTGTTGGATATGAAAGCACCATTGGTACAACTGACTAGGTGGAGGGAGAAATTAAAACAATAAGACTTCATGTAGAGCACTGTTTCAGCTTTTAACACAACAATCCTGATGTACTATCAAGACGTCCTGTCGAACAGGTTCGGGAACAACGACTAAGTTTCTATAGAGGATCAGATGACTGACTCAGACATTGAACTCGACTTTCACTAAAGCTGAATGGGATTACAGGCATTGATGAGACGCATTTGCTAGCCCCTCGGTCATCATGAACTCATTTTAGCTCCATGGGATTCCTTGAAAGTAGAAAATGGGATTTAGAAGCTTCTCAACATGTCCGTAGAGCGACATGTTTGGCATACAATATACGAAAAACGCCCCAACGCCAAACTACCGTACACCTGTTTAGCGGTTGACTCGACATTAACCAGGGATTCAATAAGGTAAGAAAACTTTAGCTATTAAATTTTTCAGCCAGCAATACATGTTAGACGAACTTAGGCCAACGTGAGCGAAGGCAAATTAATAAAAAAAGTACTACATGCTACACGTTCGATATAAAGGAAACAAATGCACAGTGATGCCAATATAACTACATTGTTAATAGAAATGACGAAGATGTGTGTTGTCTCAGAATAAAATAAAATAAATATTCCACAAAACTAATTGCTCGTCTGTTTTTTTATTATCGCTGCTGTTACACGGGATAAATGCGATTTAAGCAGATGTGTTATCCGTTGTTTTTATTTTCTAACCGACTTCCAAAAAGTCACGTTTCTTTTTTAAGTATGTTCGACATTGTATTAAGGAATATTACAGAAAGGTCCCATATAATTTTCTATAATGTGAGATTTACAGTTTTCCAAAAAATCAGAAAAAACAGTAATTAGGAGACTACATTTCAGTGAATTTATACAGGGTGGTTCAAAAAATGTTGTATTGGGTTGCCACCCACTACATAAGTAGTTGAGTATACAAAACTTAAAAAAATGGTTAAATGTGCTGAGGGTTCAAAAAATGTTAGAAGCAGTTGCATATACAGGATGATTGAAAAATAAGGTGAAGTGGAATTATAGTTATACAGGTTGGTTAAATAAATGTTATATAGTGTGGAAGATAAATAGTTCCTTATACTATACATATTGGGCGAAGTAAAATTTAGGTATACAAGATGATTTAAACAATAGAAAAATATAAACAGTCCATAGAATTGTACCTTCAATCAGATAAAAAAAACTGACAAAAAATAGTTATTGATTGCACACGGATTCTAAACGCTTTTTTATTTTAAGTCAGTTGAAGTCGGTTCTTTTTAAATATTAATTATTTAGTATTTTTTTTGTTTCGCTGCACTTACCACCTTTAGTGTATGTTTGTATTTCTTGACATTTTTTGTCCCATGATCATCGTTTCGCTTCTGCAATCTTAGTTTTTACTGCTCTTTTCTTGCATTATTTATTTTAGTATCTCTATATTATAAATGTATATAATGGAAATAAATGTTATTATTATTAATTAGTAGTAATTCTTCTCAGTTATCAACTTTTCTTTTCTGTCTTAGCATGACACCAATCTTTAACACTATTTAAATATTCTATTGTACTAGAGTTTCTTTTTCAGGTGTTCTAAACCTGTACATTATTATAATGGAAATGCCGTGGAACCTTTGGTGTGTCACAAATGTAAATGTTTTGCACCCTAAGACCAAACCTTTATTTTAAACACTGACCGCCATTTCAACATCTCTAAGTTATCATCATCAAGGAGTAAACTAAACAGCTTGGTTTACTCCTTGATGATTACAACTTTGAGTTGTTGAAACGGCGTTAAGTGTTTAAAATAAGGTTTGGTTTGGTGTTAGGGTGCAAAACTGTGTTTTTACATTATTATAGTTATTATCCGATGTTTGGTATTCCACATTTATTCAAAAATATTTTGGTTTTATGTAAATAATGATTTCCCTATGTACTCATTCTTCAATTTTTAATAAGGTGTTATTTGTTATTTTATTATTGTGTAATCAATGACAGAGTTTTTGTTCGTTTAGCAATCCATATTTGTGTATGACTTTGTGTCGAAAATATCTCGCTTTAAACGCTCACCAAATATACCAACCTAAATAAAGTTTGTAGAAAAAATTGTAATGATAAACTGACGGAAAACTGATAGATATACTTACTTGATGTACTTATTATTATTATTATTAACTATTCAGTATATGGATAAAAATATTCCGTAAGTGCCTATCTGCTACTGTTTTAGCATATGCAACTGAATTAACACATGCATATGTCATCGTATTGAGAGTGGCCTATACACGATGTGCATATGCATGTAAATCATTAACTAAAAGAAACTATCCTAAATACAATAATGTTAATTAAATTTGTATTATGATGAGCCATGAAATTGTTTATTTCAGTGGTGAAAATGTTGCACAATTTTAACAATATTATAATGCGAAAGAAATAATTTAATTCCTAACATTACATATTACATTTTGTTAATTCGTACAGCGCTATTTCACTTAAAAAAAAAATACTTATATGTCAGCTATTTAACATTATGTTTATAGGCCAAATGTACATTTTTTGAACACTTAAATTTATATTAATATTCAAAATATATTCTATTACATACCCTATTGAATATCTTTTAATTTTCATTAATCCCCAAGAACAAAAGATTCAGTGGATAGTAGGCCATCCAAAAAGTTAATGTAACTTATGTTATAGATCATGAAAATCAAAACATGTTTTTGGTTTTTTACATCCATTTTGAATCTTAAGCAAAATTAAGCTTTTGAGGTTTTTAAAATTGATCTATTCGTTTTCATGGTTATTGGGATAAACCTCTTTTGTTCTATGAATGTACCAAGTTCATAATACAGGTGTTTACTAAGAAGAAAATTGTGACAGAAACAATAAATATTTCAATTTAGTAATTTGAAAGTTCCTACAATAAGTTGGCAAAGTATTACCCCTTGCCGCCCAAACAGTGCGAAAATGGTTATTCAAACTAACTGTGTACAGTGTCAAAAAAATATCTCTCTGAGTGGCACAGCATCTTAAATAACTCTTTAAGGATGCTCTACTAAGATTTGAGATTGAGAGGAATAAAAAATAATTTCTTAATGTTATCAAACCGCCTTAAACCAGATGATGTAGCTGGACATTCTCCAAGTCCTTCTCATTATACCCATTTATCTTCAAATTCATTGTCTAACCATTTTCGGACTGGAAAAACATTGTGAGGAAGACCTCTAACCAGTTCAAATTATCCTTCCGCCTCATCAGGTAGATTTGATTTTTCATCTTCTTCAGTAATTAGTTGGTTGGTAGATTTCCCAACATATTCATATAAACGTCTCAATTAAAATATCTGTTGGTTAAAAATAATTCAATTACTTGGTTTCCTTCATTTCATCTCTATAGAATACCTTTTTCATGAGATCGTGGGTGTTTTTCCGTAAGAAATGATTTTTGCTACTCTAATATCTGAAGGCAACTGTTTAATTACAGATCCGTCTAAGCAAATGCATTTATCACTAAGGCACACATGTCTTACATATGCGTTGTTGTTAATTTTAACTGTCATTGGTATTAACATTTATGACGAAATGATTAAGTTCTTCAATTTGAGTGGACTCATTGAAAACTCTTAGTTGATCGTTTTACATTTGCTTTTGAACCAGCCTCAGTAAATTTATCAACGTCTACATCATGCATGTGGGATGTTAGCCTCTCCGAATATCCTGGTTGCTGTTGATTATTTCAGTGATTCGCCTTAAAAGTTGGCTGTTCCCAACCAAAAGGCAGCCACAGTAGCAAACAGTTTTAGTGGAGCAGCTCTTTAGCCGATTTGGGATACCACTTCATTCTGCCCAAGGCCGAAAACTCCAGTTAAATTTCCGAAGGTTTCCGACTTAATGGGCATTAACAAGGGCGTACCCAGCTTTTGGTTAAGAGAGGTGCAAATTACAAAACAAATTATCCTAGAGGGGGACAAACCGGAAAAAAAATTCTCCTAGAGAGGAGGACAATTGAGAAAATTTTTTGGTCGGGGGGGGGGGGGGCAAGGTAGTAAATTTATGGGAAGGTTTAATGGCTCATGACAGGGGGGGGGCAAATTGTCACTTAAGTTACAATTATTGGTGGCGGAAGTAGGAGCTGTTCTTTAGAAAGTTGTTCCTCTTTAAAAAATATTTTTTATTTCCTATATTTGTAATAATTTTCAGGATATTTGCGAAAAACATAATAATATATAATTCAAAACACATGGCAATTAAATAAACTCGTATTCGAACGGCTGCCACAAAAGAGTCTTTAGCTCAACAGTTTAAACTAGAAGAACCAATTTTGTAGAGTTGAAGCGAATAGACCAAAGGGACACTGATTTATCGATACCACTCCAAATAGACAACCAAAATTCTGTCATCACGATGATAATGATGAGTACAATAAATGAGATTGTTAGCTAAAGATATATTTTTGACTATTGGTTATTTGGAGAAAACAGTAAGCTACTGTCAGTTAATTTCAAAGGGCTGGACATTTTATGTCGAGTACTTTAGTCTGAAAGATATAATAAAGGTACATGCTATATTTATTTATAAATGCCCAATATATTTAAAAAAGAAATTCCTCGTTGCTGTTTTAAATGAAAACAAACCTACGATATCTGCGCAGGTTCTTCACACTGTATTTCTCGAAGTGAATACTGCAAATACTGAATAGAACCGGTGTGAGCCTAAATTAACACAAGACAGTATATTGGAAGGATATTCTAAAGCCTTTTCAGACAAGTGATTACCCTGCAAACAAGCAAGAAAGCAACTCTAGTATTAATGTGATTCATAAGGACGGTTTCAAATTTTGACACGCCTCACATTTCCCCGACTAAATAAAAAATTAAAACATTATATTTAAAAGAACATTAGTGTTTTGACAAAAATAAAAGCTATGTTACACGAGTGTTACACTCCATTGGCAAAAATCAAAAATTAAGTAAAGAAAACTGAATCAATGATACAAGCTTTTCCATTAAACCTAAGAAAATATGTTGTTTTTACTAGGAATCCTTTATCAGTTGCCCTTTCACACAGTTATTTGTGTATATAACGTAATTTAATATTTTATGGCGAACTGAATATCGACATCTAACAGTTTTAGCGAAAACTAGCTCACAGTGCCCCGAATCGAGAGTTGTACTGTGTGTAACTCCGTTTACCTGAGATTCCTAGGCAGAAATCACACGAAAGAATTCGTGAACTAAAATCTTTCTGAGCAATTACGATACTGGTAAGAACCCCGTAGGTTTTAAACAACGACATGATGTCGCTTTACATCTTCTATATGCAGTTCACATTCCTGACTCCAATAGAAGGCCGATGTAGATGGCTTCTATCTTGTCCTTATTAGTACTGATTCCTGACTTTGAAACGACGTGGCCCAAAAACTCTAACAACTTTTTCTGAAACGGGGCACACTTTTTGGGGTTGATTGAACTTCAAGTTGGATTTCTTAATTCTGTGGAATACTTCACCTAGGTTATTCCATCACCCGAATGCCGTCAAGGTAACGGTCCGTAAACTCTATACGGTTGCCTACTCCGTCGTACCCGCCTACGTCACAGGTTTCTTAAATTTTTATTCTTTTTTGTAAAGTGACTAGGGAGGTATATTGCCTTTATTGAACAAATACTCAGAAGTTAGATTATATAATTAGTTTTCGTTATTGAATGCCAAAATATTTTTTAATGACTAAAACTAACTGTATTATTGCTGTTTGCAAAAAAGGGGACAGTTTTTTAAAATTGTTGTCATTTAACAGCAACCGTAAATCATTTAAATTATTAATTATTAAACAAAATAAAACTATAAAGATCCTTAGTTAATATTTTTATATCTTAACTTATTTTCAAATATTTACTTTGAATTGTATTATATGATTTTTACTTCGCAATATTTTGAATTCAGACACTTGTGACGTATTCGCGAGCTAATTCGGAGTAAGCAACCTTATAGCGTTTACGCACGCTGGTTAAGATATACTAGGCATTTCCTCCATGTTAAGCCGCTCAATACACACTCCATCAATCTTTCGAAGGTAGTGGTTACGTTACATAACCCAAAGGGCATAATGATAAATTGTACTTGTGAAAAGTGAAAAACCTTGTCTTTTCTCTGCAGCTACTGTGAAGCCCAACTTGGCAATATCCACACTTCAGGTCTAGGGTGGGGAACAAACGGGACCCTATGTGATCAGAGTATAATCAACTCGAGGGAGTAGATACTGTGGATAGCTGTTCTTCGTTTCATGGTTCAATTTTCTATAATCTACAAAAATAACGGTTGGTTCCATCCTTCTTTTTCACTAGAGATACGAGGCAGACAATAACCCGGTTTTGTCACATTTTTGTCGCCTAGGTGGTATTTTTAAGAGTTGAACCGCTCCAGTATCTTTCAGATGTTAAATTACATTTGTAGTGCCATCACAACTATTAAAAATTTGCCAATGATTTAGGATGAAATGTTTGGTGTAAAATGTGTCCAGTGATTGGCAAACTGTTTCATAAATTCTTTGCTGGGTCTTGTCTCCTTCGCTGTAGTCTTGTTAGATTCTTCACAATTTATGATAGTGTCTACTGTTTCGAAACATGCTATTTCACACCATTGGCAATTTGGGTATCGTTGTTTGCCATATTCAGAACTCTAATTTTTATATATCGTCCGGTTTATAGCCCGTACTCCAAATAATTATGAGCTAACGGTCCAAGCTCCACCATTCCAACGCAGCTTCAAGGATTACTTTCTATCTACCCATGAATAATTTGTTTCGTTCGTCCGGAAATTTTTATAGTTGTCAAAGAGGTATTCCGGGGCCCGATAAAGACAAATGTCTCATTTAAAAATCGAACGACATCAAATCTCGGGTCGAACGAACCCTTTTTGGCTAAACAGGTTCATATCCAGTACGAAATCGTCCTCGATATCCGCTACTAGGACTCTCCGCTGAATTCTGTTGTTCCCTATCGATAGCACTATATGTGCCTTGCCTTGTATAGACATGGATTCGACTGTGACTGTTCTTAAGAGGATGTTGTTGTAAATTGACTGGATTTCCGATGACCTCAAAACTCTGGACCTGACAATGGACACAGCGGCGCCGGTGTCAAAGGGGCTGGTCGGCGAGACTGTTAATTTAGCTGTCCCAGGATGGTGATACTTCCGCTAACCGTACTCTGCAGATACGTCAGAAATGGCATGTACATTCACAACGGTAATTTGTATTTGATTTATGAAAGCTGTCTGGTTTAGATATGTTTATGATCGAACTACTCTAGAGCTCTAAGCAGGGCATCATTGCTCTCCTTGATTACACCAACTCTCAGATTCCTTTGAAGTTCAACATATCTGATACCGTTTATAAAACCCTGGGGGTCAATTGACCCTTAGTGTCCCCTGGTAAATCTGGTTTGGGCAGGTGTACTAGACCCCAAAAAAAATGGTCCAACAACGCCTTATATCAAAAGATCTTGATGGCTAATTAACATCAGCATAATTCTTTCAATAAATTTTCGTTTCATGAATTATTATGTCTCTAGCAAAATAAGGCATTGTGACACCATTGCCAACAACATTTTCAATTACACTACTGATTATAATTGTTTCGCACAATCATTTACTTCCTATATCCGAAGACTTACATTTAATTGATTTCCTGGTAATACATTTGGAATTATTAAGACGAAGTGTATGGTTGCCGTATTAAAAAAAAAGTTGTACTGGCTATTGATGTAAAATAAAACATAAATAAATAAGAGAGTACAAATAACGTAAATCATAACGGAAATTTCACATTTTTGAAATTTTATTACACTAAATGTGCCTCATTTCATGACATATTAAATGTAAATCATTTCGTTCTTTTTATAAACATCTGCTGCTGTTTTAAAAGGAATACAAACATATTTAAACAGTTGTTTACGTAATCCCGCAATATAAAGAAAGTATAATTTTCCCAAAGTGATTGACGAAAGAAAGCTCGTATGATACGTTATTACTCAGTCACAATACTAAAATAATACAGTTTACTATAAATGGGTATATTCAACTGGTTGATATTGTATGTGCTTTCTTGGTGCATTTCCTCTTGTATATCGTCACAGTTCTTCAGTCAGGAAACCATGTATTCATGTACTCAAATGTAAATAGGTTTCATAATACTGTGTAGTTTCTCCGCGATATCGGTTTGGTTACACTACTATTCAATAATTTTAATATATACATTAACACAACCTCTAACAACTATTTTTTTTCAAAATTGTAGCTATATATATATATATATATATATATATATATATATATATATATGTCATCATCAGCATATACAGCTATATTCAACCAATTTTCATGGTGTAACCTCCCTGAAGAGTAACTAGAAGCGAAAGCAGAAGGCTACGAGAATTATGCGAACCCACCTGAAGAGAGCAGATGTGACTCTGCCAAAACGTCGTCATTTTACCATCGATCCCGACCCTGTATATATATATATATATATATATATATATATATATACAGGATGAGTTTTTTTGATGATGAGTATGGGGATCTCGGAAACTAGCGGAGATAGAGCAATGGTTAAATTTTTGTCAAAAATCATGGCTTACTAGATATTTTGAAAAAACGAAATTCTGTCGAATTAGTCAAATCCCTCTAGCTCCTTTGTTTCTGATTTTATAAAAAAGTGTAAATATCAAAATTGAAGGGAATTAATTGTATCCCGAATATGATTGTCATGTCCTCGTTTGCGTGACAGCTCTCGTTTGGAGATATGACACAAACTTATCTTTTTTTGAATGGAAACCATAGTTGGCTATGACCTCAAAAAATCTGACATTTTTAGAGCTTTTTAACGATATAATACTCGATATAGTTATTCATAAAAATAACGAAATTATCAATGCTTTTCTCTCTTATTTTCACTTTTAACGTAGTTAGCCATGAAATAGATTGATTTATTAATAACTATTCCAAAAGACATTGGATTTTATTAGGTATATCAGATATAACGAAAAAACTAAGTAAGTAGGTATTTACTAAAAACTTAAGAAATTAAAGTACATAATAATGGTTACAATTTATGTTGGAAAAGTCCCCACCATTGTTATTTAGACAAAAATCTTTTTAAGATTGACTTACCGCTTTCCTCACTTACCGCCTATCAATTTCTTCAATTGCTTGTAATACCGCCTTCCTTAGGTCACCAACTGTCCCATACTTCCTTTTGTATAGTTTGTTTTTTAGCGTACCCCATAAATAGAAGTATATAACTGCCAAATGGGGAGACCGGGATGGCCATTCGCGTGGGCCATTTCTTCCTATCCAAGAATTTGGATAGATATTATCTAAGTGTTGTCTTACTAATAACGAGTTATGAGCAGGTGCTCCATCATGTTGGAACCACTCAATTTCTAAACGAGTTCTCAAATTCAAATTATGCAACATGTCTTGAAAAGGCTATTGCAAGAAATGCAAGTAGCGCTCCCTAGTAAGTGGTTCGTCATAAATAAAAGGCCCCAGAATAGTAGACCCTATAATACCACACCAAACATTAAAACCAAATTTTATCTGAGGTCGTCTTTGTTCTACATGGAAAGGGTTTTCTTTAGCCCAGAGATGCTCATTGTGATTTGAGTAATACACTTATTACAAACTTACACTTTATTTAAAAAATTGTGACAATTGTTTGGCGTCCGATGAAGCTTAATCATACAATGGTACAAGTATCAGCCAACTCAATCCAATTCTCATTGTGTCTATTGAACATACCGCAGTTAGTAAATCTAGTTTCATCTGACCATAACACCTTTAATGGAAACTGTGGGTTGTCAAGGTACATGTCTCTAAACAATGCACAAAACAAAATACGTCGATGTTCGCCACCAGCATGCAAAGTTTGAGAAACTGAAAGTTTGTACGGGTGGAACTTGTGCGCTTTCAGTACCTTAACTACAGTTCGTTGAGATGTGCCAGCTTCTGCCGCAATCTCACGAGTTGATGTAGATGGATTTTGATTTACCATTGCCAAAACATTTATTTGTACTGCTTCGTTAATTTGATTACGTTCCTTTGGTAGTTTAGTAAAAGATCCATATCTGCGTAAACTATCGTAAAGCCTCTTAAATGTACATAGAGCAGGTTGACGACGATTTAAATATCTATAAAAGTATTCCTCAGTTGCACAAATTGAATTTTTATGGCAAATAATATAACATTCCACCATATTCAGTTTTTCTTCGTTAGAATATTCAATTTTATCTCGAACACTTGTCAATATCGACTGTCAGTTCAGCACTACTAATGAAATTACTCTCAAATGAGGAAACGTCAAAGTGAAAACAATCTTTTTCATTGCTACCTACGTTAAAAGTGAAAATTAAAGAGAAAAACATCTATAACTCCGTTATTTTTATGAATAACTATATCGAGTATTATATCTATGGTTTCCATTCAAAAAAAGATAAGTTTGTGTCATATCTCGAAAACGAGAGCTGTCACGCAAACGAGGACATGACAATCATATTCGGGATACAATTCCCTTCAATTTTGATATTTACACTTTTTTTATAAAATCAAAAACAAAGAAGCTAGAGGGATTTGACTTAATCGACAGAATTTCGTTTTTCAAAATATTAGTAGTTAGTAAGACATGACTTTTTACAAAATCCGAAAGTGTCATTAAATTGGGCCAGTAAAACTGGAAATCTTTCCCGATTTAACCATTGTTCTATCTCCGCTAGTTTCCGAGATCCCCATACTGATCATAAAAAAACTCACTTTGTATATATTGTTACGAAATTTACCCAAAGCCGACCCTGTTTCATTTCAGTACGACAACAAACGCTTTAAGATAAAAAAAAACGATTCTCGAAAAGACTCGGCAGCGGAAGGAGTGATGATGATTTTTACTGGAGAAATCGACGCTGGTGTTATAAAGGAAGCACGCCACGATCGCCAGTTCAGTGATACCGCGACGACTAGCGTATGTGGGATTGTTATTGTATTTGAATCAGTTGTTTTAATGTAAATAAAGTTCTAGAAAAGTGAATGTGAATATTAGTTTTATAATTTTAAATTGAACCCACGGACTTTACAACATTTGGTAATCAGAAGTAAAGGATTAAGTGCAGTTAAAATCCTAATTTGATTTATGGAAACCCGTAGTATGGACGAAACTACCAAAAAAATAGTCAAGCAGGTTACAGAGGGACTGGACGAAAAAATTGCACAGATTTTAGAAAAACGTGACAAGAAGGAAAAACAACATCAAGAAGAAATTCAACAAAGGTTAGTAAAATCTTTTGGTGAAAAACGTAAAATAGAATTAGAAAATCTTGTTACTACGATGAAAAGCGAACAACAAAATCTAGTTTCCACTATGAAAAGTGAACAACATAATTTAATTGATTATTCTCGAAATTTGAAGAAAAACGACAAAATGAATTTAAATTATTAGATGAACACAGACAAAATGAATTTAAATTATTTGAAGAAAAACAAGAACAAGTTGAATTAAAACGACAAAATGAATTTAAAATAACTGAAGAAAAAAGACAAATGCATTTGAACAACTAATGCAAATAGTAAGACAAGTTAATGAAACAGTTAATGAAAGAATGCAAATAGTTGACTCAGATATAAAAGAGATAAATGATGACATTAAGACCATAAAAAATACCGTGGACACTCTTGAAACAAAAGTAGATGACCTCGATTCCATCCAAAGCCAGGTAAAAGTTGAAATCAGTTCAATTCAAAACACAGTCAAGACCAAATCAGTGCCATCCAAGATAAGGTAGAAACAGAAATTAAAAAAATGCAACAGGACTTACAGCGAGGAAAATACCAGAACACCGTGAGTACCAGAGGTTTCGTTAGTAAACCACCCACATTTGATGGCAGTTCATCTTGGCGCATGTATAAACGGCAATTTGAGGCCGTGGCTACAGTTAATGGATGGGATAACCAAGAAAAATCTACTTTGCTGGTAATTTCGTTAAAAGGTCCGGCCCTAGAACTCCTCCAAAGCACTCCAGTTGATGAACAAGGCAATTTCGACAAGATCATCGCCATCCTAGACAAACGATACGACAATCAATCCTTGAGCCAGCTATATCAAGTACAACTGAGTGGAAAAACGCAAAAATCCGGTGAAAGCCTCCAAGAATTCGAAGCAGAGAGAAGACAGCCTTCTCCACCAGTAAAGGGCTGTTTCAGTTCACGGTCATGCCCTTTGGGTTATGTAATGCACCCGCTACATTTGAGAGGCTAATGGAGTATGTACTGAGCGGGTTAACATGGAGGACGTGCTTAGTATACCTCGACGACATTCTAGTCATGGGCCAGACATTCGACGACCCTCTGAAGAACCTGGGCGAAGTATTCTCCAGAATTAATAACGCCAACCTGAGTCTCAACCCGAAGAAGTGTTCTTTGTTCCAAAAAGAAGTAGAGTTTTTGGGCCACGTCGTTTCCGACTCAGGAATCGGCACTAACGAGGACAAGATAGAAGCGATCCGTGATTGGCCAGTCCCGAGGGACAAGCATGAACTCCGAAGCTTCTTGGGCCTCTGTTCATACTACCGGCGTTTTGTTGAGGGATTTGCCACCATTGCCGCCCCTCTACATCGGCAGACCACAAAGAAGGAGACCTTTCGTTGGAATCAGGATTGCGAAACATCTTTCAGACGACTGAAGGCAGCATTATGTTCCAGCCCAATCCTAGCCTTTCCTACACAGTCCGGTAAGTTCATCTTAGACACCGACGCCAGCAACACTGGTTTGGGGGTCGTCCTATCCCAGGTGCAAGATGGTGAAGAGAGGGTGATCGAATACTACAGCCGTGGATTCTCGAAACCAGAAAGAAATTATTGCGTCACCAGAAAAGAACTTCTTGCAATAATAAGGGCTGTAGACCATTTCCACAAATACCTCTATGGTCGCCATTTCTTAATCCGAACAGATCATGCCGCACTCAAATGGCTGCTGGACATGAAGACACCGGAAGGACAACTGGCCAGATGGATGAAGAAATTACAGCAATACGACTTCAAGGTGGAACACCGTGCCGGCCGGTTGCACAATAATGCCGATGCCCTATCCAGAAGACCCTGTAGAGCGGAATGCAAGCATTGTCTGAAGACGCAAATGTGCGACCTGTGCAGCCAATAAGGGCCCGAAGACCGCGGATGTCGCCGGTCCGTTTCCCGAGTCTGAGAGGTGGAACAAATACATTCCTTGTCGCAATGGATTACTTCAGCAAATGGCCTGAGGCATATGCGATACCCAACCAAGAGGCAACCACGGTAGCGACGGTGCTAGTAGAACAACTATTCAGCAGGTTTGGCGTCCCGATGGAATTATATTCAGACCAGGGGCGTAACTTCGAATCAAATGTATTCCAGAAGGTCTGCACGATGTTGGGGATCAGGAAAACGAGAACAACACCATTACACCCACAGTCAGATGGAATGGTGGAAAGATTCAACAGGACCTTGGAACAACACCTATCCAAGGTCGTCAGCAATAACCAGCGCGATTGGGATGAGCATATTCCCCTATTCCTGTTGTCATATCGCTCTGCTGTACATAATAGTACAGGCCTGACCCCAGCCAGGGTCCTAGTCGGAAAGGAGCTGCGATTACCATGCGACTTGGCATTTGGCTTCCCCGAAGAACCTCCCCAAGACATCGACGATTATGCCGACCAGCTCCGACATAAAATGCTGGCAATACACGGATTAGCCCGAACGCAGATGTTGGCCACCAGTGACCGGATGAAGACGCGATACGACCTCAGGAGAGGGACAAAGTCTGGCTGTACAACCCCCAACGGAGCAAGGGTAAATCCCCAAAGCTTACACCCGCCTGGGATGGTCCATACGAGGTGGTCAAGAGGCTTAATGATGTCGTCTACCGGATCCGTCGAAACCCCAAAGCTAAATTGAAGATGGTTCATTTAGATCGACTCTCTCCCTACCATGGAGGGGATGTTTCTGATCGGGACGATCAGAATTAAAGGGGGGGCAGTGTTACGAAATTTACCCAAAGCTGACCCTGTTTCATTTCAGTACGACAACAAATGCTTTAAGATAAAAAAAAACGATTCTCGAAAAGACTTGGCCGCGGAAGGAGTGATGATGATTTTTAGTGGAGAATTCGACGCTGGTGTTATAAAAAAGCACGTCACTATCGCCAGTTCAGTAATACCGCGACGACTAGCGTATACGAGATTGTTATTGTATTTGAATCAGCTGATTTAATGTAAATAAAGTTCTAGAAAAGTGAAAGTGAATATTAGTTTTATAATTTTAAATTGAACCCACGGACTTTACAACAATATAAATCAGACCTGCCAAAGATACGTTCTTCATAAAACTTGTCTCAAAATTCAACTTCAAGCCGAAACCCTGTAGTGGAACTTACGAGTACCCAGGGAAAAATAATATAAAAAACCTTAATCATTTTTAGGGTTCCGTGTATACAATATACGGATACCTTTATAATATCGCTGCAGATTTCTGCCTCTATCACATCACAGCAATTTTCTCCTAAACTACTGGGCTGAAGAGATTGAAATTTGGTATCAATGTATAGTTTGGTGACCTCATCAGGAGTACATATCGTAAAAGAAAAAAATTTGATTTTAGGGGAACTTCTGGGGGGAAAACTAAAAAAATCGACCTTTCCCCTCCCCTGATTAAATGGAAAATATAAAATTAAAATTGTTTCTAACCCATCATGTTATATACCAAATGAAAGAGCTCATTACGAAGAAAACAAATTTTTTTTTCATATTTTTAAAATAAATTAATTAAAAGATATTAACAAAAATATAAAAAATTTACCCATCCCCCCCCTTATCACCGAAACCATATGCTGGAAAATTTTGAAAAAAAAATGGAGGTATAGCCCCTCACCTGAACTTTACTGGAAAAATAAGGAAAAACCCCTAATATTTATTTTGGGGAGCAAATTATAAAATGAAATGGATAATATAAAATTAAAATAGTTTCTAACCCATCATGTTATATATCAAATAAAAGGGCTCATTATGACGAAAACAAATATATTTTTTTCATATTTTTAAAATAAATTAATTAAAAGATATTAACAAAAATATAAAAAAATTTACCCATCCCCCCCTATCTCCGAAACCATATGCTGGACAATTTTGAAAAAAAACTGGAGGTATAGCCCCTTACCTGAAAATTACTGGAAACATAAGTAAAAACCCCTAATATTCATTTTGGGGGGCAATTATAGAATTAAATGGAAAATATAAAATTAAAATTGTTTCTAATCCATCATGTTATATATCAAATGAAAGGGCTCATGATGACGAAAACAAATATATTTTTTTCATATTTTTAAAATAAATTAATTAAAACATATCAACAAAAATATAAAGAATTTTACCCATTCCCCCCCTTATCTCCGAAAGCATAAGCTGAAAAAATTTGAAAAAATGGAAGTATAGCCCCTCACCTGAACTTTACTGGAAAAATAAGGAGAAACCCCTAATATTCATTTTGGGGGGCAAATTATAGAATTAAATGGAAAATAAAAAATTATAATTGTTTCTAACGGGTCATGTAATATATCAAATCAAATGACGAATACAAATATATTTTTTTATTTTTTTTAATGAGTGTTTTAAAATATATTTAAAAAATACCCATTCCCCCCGTTATTCCCCAAACCCTAAGACCTATTTTTTTTTGTTTATTGGATGAATATGAAAAAATCTCCAATTCTATTATTTGGCCCCCAAATAATAGAATTAAACGGAAAATAAATTATTAGAAAACCCCCATAGTATATTTAGGGACAAATTATACAATTAAATGGAAAATAAAGATTTAATTTTCAAACGCATCATATAATATATCAGATAAAAGGCTCATTATGTGAATTACAAATATATCGTATTTTTAAATCATTCCTTTAAAAGATATTAAAAAATATATATTAGATCGACTTAATTCCCACTTTAGAAACTACACTATTTAAATTTTGAAAAATATATTTTATTTGTATTTTGTAATAATTTGAATAACAGATTTAATAATTTATATTTTAAAACTTGACCTATTTTGCCCTTTATCTACCAATCTACAGAGTCTCAAAACTCAGACAGTAGATTATAAAAGACTTCTCTGAAAGTTTATTAGTAAAATAAAACTCTAATATTAATTTTTGGGGGCCAATTTAGAAAATTTTATACATATGTATTCTGATAAAAATCAAGCGAATCCTGAAGCAGATAAAATAAAAAGTCTATGTTTGGAAAATCAAAGTGTATATTTTTCATAAATTGAAAACGCCTCCTTTAAAAGATATAAGGGTAAATATAAGAAAATGCACTCATTTCCTGCTGGTCTGAAACTGGAATATTAGAATCTTGAAGGTGGTACGGAACCCTAAGTATGTGAGTCCAACTCGCACTTGACCAAATTATTTTTACAAAGATATACTCACTTTATTGAAAACCGTCCAAAAAGAATACCGTAGTCTACATTTTCAGTACCATCATGACAATTTTGAAAATATGACTTTTGAAATGTTTGTATTAATAACCTAATTAATTATTTTATAAGGTACAATCCCAAATTAAACCGCATCGTATGTATGTTTATCACTACAAAAATATATATTGTTAACACAAATTAAGAGAAATAATTTTTCAGTTAAGTTTGACACACACAGTCATTGTATAAAAAGATATACCTAAACTATGGCAAGGTATTGCAAAAGTTAGCATCACTAATGAAGTTTGCAAAATGGTATAATATTTCTTCCAGTATTCCCAAATAAAAATTAATCTAGGTACTATTCTGAACAAGAACCAATTATTAAAGTCAATCCAAAATAGTTCAAATAACCGGTTATGAACTTTATGAACTTTATTACTACTACTAGAGCAAATGTTCAAAATGTTTGTCACCAGCATTAATACATACACAACATCGTCTTAAAAACATTTTCACTAATCGTACATAACATCTTGAACTGATGTGTTCAGCAGCATCCAACATTCTTTAACGTAATCTTACCTTTCAGGCAACCCCAGTAAAGAAAGTCCAATTAGTTTAATTCGGGAGAGTGTGATGGCCATAAAATTGGTCCAAGACGTCCGATCCAACGATCTGCATACTTTTGTTTCAGATATTCCCGCACAGAACGGGTATTAACAGCAGAGCCACAGTTATTTCGGTACCACATTGTACGTAAAATGGATTATTAAACGGTCGCATTATTAGACCTTTTGAATTGTCAGGGAATTTGAATCAGCCAAATCTGCTAGAAAATGTGCCATTAACCTTTTACGTACAATGCGATACCAAAATGAGGGTTGCACTGCTTATTATGCTCGTTCTCTGCGAGAATGTCTTAACCAGGCGTTGGACCGGGCGCCTTGGTCCAATTTCAGCGCTACCGCCATACTCTCCCGATTTAAACCCATTGCACTTTTCCTGGACTTGAATAGTAGAGCGTCGTCGGGTAAACAGTCTGTAGCTTCTTGTTTGGTGAAGGTAGTTGTGAATCATCAGCTGTGGTGGCTATGGCTAAGGCCGGGGCCAGACGGTACACTTCGGCAAATCCAGAGTTGCGCGACTGTGTCCGTGAACAGGCCACACGGCGTCAACACTTCGGGAACAGTTTGGTTGATCATCAAAAAAAAAAAAAGAAAAAGAGAGAAACAAAAAACGGAAATCACGTTTTTGGGTTTACCCACTACAAGCATCACGACAGAATGTGAGAGAATATCAGACTCTCTGTAACGACCTTAAAATGGACCCAGCTAATTTAGTTTCGAATGTCGGCAAACATATTTGATGAATTGCGTTCATATGAGGAAATGCTTATCAAC
The DNA here is from genome assembly GCA_034190945.1 of Octodonta nipae. Lineage (NCBI taxonomy): Eukaryota > Metazoa > Arthropoda > Insecta > Coleoptera > Chrysomelidae > Octodonta > Octodonta nipae. The sequence goes on from CM067216.1 coordinate 158,302,864, forward strand.
AGTAGATTTAAAAATATTCGCTTTTCTGACGAAGAAGGATTTTTTTTAATGGATTTGTCAATAAACATAATTCTAGATACTGGAACAATACCAATCCACAAGTTTTTCGAGAAGAACGCAACCAACATCCTCAGAAAATCAACGTATGTGCCGGAGTTCTCGGAAATATAATTATTGATCGTTTATTCGTGGAAGAAAATTTAACTGGGGAATTGTATTTGGACTTATTAGAAAATGTGATAAATTCCATTATAACCGAATCTTTAGAAAACCACGTGTTTAATGATTGGGGAAAAAGACCTTTAAAAGAGGTATCACATGATACCCCTTTGTATTTAAATATCAATTAAGGTGTTTTTTGTCCTTTTCTTTTAAAGATATTTTAAAAGTTATTTAGGGCGGCTAGTTTTGAAATGAAAGCCCTGTATATAGCGGCTTATTTCGCACTTGTGCAATATTTATAAAATGGCAGGGAAGGATCGATTTTATCATGATGTGATTTTGTTTAGGCATAAAGGATTCTAATGTGACAATTAGAAAAAAACTCCAACGTGTTTTACATTTTCATGTCTTATTTTCAACCCTCAGAACTCTTGCAATACTTTAGAATAGACGGCCTGTTGATGAACTGCGTGTCGCTAGCCAGTGGACGTGTGTGGCCTCAAGCAAGAGTGGCGCAACAGTGGCCGACAGTTGCCCGTCCCTAGTTTTGCCGAAGTGTTGATGAGAGTTGCGGAGAGTGGATGGACTGTGTCTCACTCGTGTGGCTTGCGCTTCTGTTGATACATTTGATTTACATTGAGGGTAACTTCCCAGGTGTGAAGTGGTGTTGAAAGGTGTTCAAAAAAGAAATTGAATAACATAGTTATATAGAGTGGCTAATAAGCAGTTGCATATTAATATATTGGGTATTGGTGGAATTATAAATATACAGAGTGGTATAAAAATGTTATATTTGTTGGCCTATAAGTAGTTGTATATACAAGGTGGCTGAAATCGAAGATGGAGTAGAATTATAGTTTTACAGGGTTTTTGTCAAACAAATTGTTATGTAGAGTAGACCATGAACAGTTACATCCTACTATATAGAATACCTGAAATATGGGGCGAAGCAAAATTATAGCTGAGATATAGGGTGGAAGAAAAATATAGTAAGGTGTTTAAAAAATGTTATATTGGTTGACTAATGAATAGCAGCATATACAGGATGGTTGCACTATCGGGTTAAATAGAGTTACAGTTACACAAGGAGGTTCAAAAAAATGTTGAATTAAATTGTTAAACAAGCTGGGCCCATGGGCACTTGCAGTTTGGATGAAATATATTCGAGATTGGGGGATTTATAGTTATGTTGGGTTGTTTTAAAAAGTTATATAGAGTAGCGCATACGTTTCATAAGCTATTTCATTTTGCAAATAATTGTGCATTCCATACGCGGGTGAAACTGCGTTAAAGGCTGGGATGTTGTTATACAATAATAAATCATCATTTTTCGAATGTGTGTTAAGCTAGCATAGCCTTTTCATAACACCCAACTCGGATCTACTTCAGAATTTATTGCTACTAATTGGAGGCGTAATTTATTGCTAATTAATTGCTATCGAATGGCACCAGTGCAAATATTTAAAAACTACCCCTTCATCCCCTACTGAATTTCTCACCCCATGACAAAAAGCAAGAACTTTTATTTCAATGTTTTTCGTTATTAATATCAGCAGACTTTTAATTGTTAATTAATTGCTGAAGGTCTACCTTCATTAAGATTTTATTGCTCCAACCCCTTGCGACAAACTGTGGCTATGTCAACTTTAGACTAAAATTAGCATAGCCATATCTATATCTCCGGAACAAACGGCGCTATTGGGGTGATCTTGGGGGCGTATTTTATTGCTAATTAATTAATATCGAATGCCACCAGAGCAAATACCCAAGAACTACCCCTTAATCCCCTACTCAATTTCTCACCCCCTGACAAGTAACAAAAATATCAATTTCAACTGAAATACTGCCAACAATCATCAAAACTAGAAGGAAATGAATAGGTTCAAACCAACAAACACCCTATTTTTACCTTTGTTTTTTAACTTTAGAAAGAAATGTATTTTTTTAATAACTCTTAATTTTCGGTATAGGACATTGTACATGAAAAATACTTAGAATTCAATGCAGAATACAAAAATAAAATAAAAAACAAATGTTTCCATTTGAAAAAATGAACTTGATGGTCGCAATTTATTTCTGGCCCACTCTGTATAAATGAGTTTATCATCACAAAACCCGCAGTCAAAAAAACAATCGACATGTCCGAGCGTTTTTCCAAAAAACCAAGACCTGAATTTTAAACCAGGCGTCCTATATATGTAAATATATATGTATATATATATATATATATATATATATATATATATATATATATATATATATGAACTAAGCTAGGTTCCGGGTGAGAACCGCGTCTGAATTTATTAAATACTCGACGTTTCGACTCCTGCTTTGGAGCCATTATCAAGAGACAAAAAATGAAAAAGAGTTTCAGAGTCTAGATCGAACTCGGGGCCTCAACCTGCCTACTCCCCAAGAGTCACTAGGTAACGGAACTTATATATATATATATATATATATATATATATATATATATATATATATATATAGTGAGGCATTTACTGCAGATTATCATATTAATGACAGTAACACCATTAATCTCATGAAAGGGGCAGGAGTTTTACTTTAGAATTAATGAATTGAGTGTTTAGGTAAAATATAATGAATGTAAGTATAATGAATTTGATACACGGAATTTATTCTAATGTGTAATTAAAAAAAATTCCCGAACGGATATGGAAATTATTGTTTAATAAACTAATGCCCTAATTAAATAATTTAGAACTCTTTATTTAGGCCAAAAGTAGAACTGGTATCTTCAATCGCAGTGACTAAAATTTCACAAAGCATTATTAATACAACTATATAAAATACAATGAGTGCATTCATATAAAACTGATCTTATGTTCCTTTGATATTTTATTCTAGAAGAATTTTTGTATACTGAATCAAATCAAATAACTCAACAATTATCAATGAATTTGCAGAAAATCTATTATTTCAAACACTCTTTTGTTTACTGACGCTTATGTCACAACTCTCAACTTCTAGTTTCTTTATGGTTTTCTTGGGAAATAACACGAGATTGAATATATAGCTTTTTTCTTAAGGCGGTATTATTTCTCCAGGCAACTAAAAGGAATTATTTTTGTGTTTCTTTGGGGAATAACACCACAATAGAAATAAAACTACGTATATTGCAGGAATACCAAACGTTTCAAAGTCTATTCTGACTTCGTTGTCAATGGCTTTATATTTATTGATGTAAATCGCAAAATGAAAATTTGATTTGACATTTAAAATTGACATTAGAAAATTTGTTGTTTTTAGATATACAGGTAGCACAAAAAATTCTAAAGATCATGAATTATAGTTAACCAGCTTTCAAATTAGAAGAATTTGAAAGAGTTGTCTTTAGAATTTATAAGTGGCGTTCCTAGGTACGACTTTGTTAAAAGATAGCGCATTCGCCAAAAATGCGATCAAAGAATTCTATTGTTTCAGTGATCCCATTAACGTCATAAGGGAAAACCTAGGAAAAACCTTATGAACTATCCCGATATTGGGTTGTTCAAAAGGAGGTTACCATTAATAATTTCTTCCTTAATTGTCGGTAACCAGATATGATTAAATTCTACAGAAGTAGAAGCGATACAATCGTCTTCATTCAAAAGAATTAAGGCAGACTCTTTTATTTTTCATTTTGTGTTATGTTGTTCTTTGTGAAGTATAGTTGAATTGTCAAATTGTATTTTATGGCCTAGGTCCCAAGCATGTTCACAAATTTTTGATTTTTCAAATTGTCGTTTCGTTATGTAATTCTTGTGTTCATTTATTCGTACGTTTAATGGTCTCGATGTTTCTCCAATATAAAATTTATTGCATTCGCAAGGAATCTTATATATGCAGTTTTTTGAGTTCTGGGTTTTGTTTGTTGGTTTTGTTTTCGATATTAAAGATTTAAGTGTATTTCTTGTTTGGAATGTTGTTTTAACATTAAATCTGTTGCCCACTCTTTTCAATCTTAAAGCATTTTTATTTACTGCCCCAATTCTAAGGAGTTTAATTCTGGGATATTTATTTTTTTAGTTGTAGTCCAAAATTCGAAGAAGTTGACAGGGCATTTTAAGTTTTAAATATTTGTTATTCGACCTTTTGTTTTAGCAACGTAAAGATGTATGCTCTTTTAAATCTGTTTTACGCCCCTGAGTGAATTGGTACATATTTTATTTAGAATTGTTATAAGTGAAATTTTTATCAATATTAGTGGTGGTAAGTGGAAAAAAATAAGTTCAGATATGCCGCGTGGGAGACCTGGGAAAATTTCAGATGAAGACTTTTTAGATAAAATTTTGCCATTCGTAGATCAAATTTTTACTGATGTAGACAAAGTTACTCCAAAGACTAATAAAATTAGGGTAGACATATCTTTACGATTTGGTTCTGCTCTTACGAGTGAATTTATTTATACAATGGTAACTGTCAATACTCTTAAAAAATTAAAGATCTAGCAAAAATAAAATTAGGTGTTGAAAACCAGTCTCAATGTTTGGATCAAAATATCCAGGCAGAGGATAGTACAAATGATTCTGTGTGGGAAAAAAATTACATGGAATTAAAATTTACTATTCCGTATGAAATATTCGACAACTTGACAAAAAAAATCTATAATAAACAGGCAAAGACAAAATGATTAGGTACCATTTTCGCCTCTGTCTCTCAACCGATTTTCTTCATTTTTGTTTTGTTTAGTAGCTACTGACGACCTTCAGTGCAGAATGCTAATCTTAATTTATAATATTGGTTCATTCATTAAATAAAATACAATAAAAATTCATTATTTACGTCTATACTGTCAACGCAAAACAACAGATAGTGCCGCCGCTGCTAGACCGTCAAAACTCAAAACATTGAGTAATTATATGTATATATAGGGAGCGATCGTTAGATCCTTTTATATACTTAGAGCATGTACTTCTGGAAGTGGCAGAAGTAAAATAGTCAATGTAGTAGAACAGTATTGATTTTTCGGACGCGTTGTAGTAACTTTCATATTAAATATTCTGTTTTTAATGTGAATTAAATTATGTGATTAATATATGATTATTACAACCTTCCGGAAGGTATTGTGTAAAAAATTGTCAGACAGCGGACAACAGAAAATGTATTAAATATTTAAGTTCGCCTAGAGTTGTTGGTCCTCTCTTTCTTTCTTAAATATTCCTGAACTTGATTGAAACCGCAAATGACGAAAACTTTTAGGTTGCAAAAAACAATCTTCCAATTATTATATCGACTATTTTGCCAGGAGCGGTTCCAGCCAACAATTTGGGGGGTCATTCATTTGTCAAAAATATTTCGAATACCGATATTTGATTACATTTTTATTTTCTTTTTATTTCAATGGATTTGTCAATATGAGAGAATAATTTTGGGTTTTATATCCACTTCACCGATTTCTTATAAAAATATACATTTACAATTTCATGAAATAGGATCGAATTTCGACCACTTGGCGACCACTAGTTTACTTTAAAATCTTTGAATAATTCTATTCACATATCGTTTTTTATTATATTTATTAGAGGTAGTTGTACAAAAATACCTTATGTCTAATTTTGATTACCCATCATTGCGATTGATATTTCTACTACAGTTGTGATAAATATTTTAAATAAAGTTGATGAGATAATACGATTTTTGCCATAGCATTCCCTGCATAGGAAATCGAGGTATATTTTCTAGTGTTCGCAATTGGCGTTCATGCCCAAACACAAACTTCTTTGAATACAACTACGTTAAAAGCACTTTTTTAATAATAATGTTAAAGTCTTCTTTGAAAATAATAAAAGTTGATTACGCTGTTATTAATGTAGAATATTATCTTAAACTTAATTTTACCGTGAGAAATAGTAATTAGCTAAAGTATCGGAAATAAATGTCGGTTTTTAAAGCAACAAATATTTTCCAGCTTCATGTAAATGTGGAACCACTTTCGATTGCGACTTATCTCGATCCACTTAGGAAAATGATATGTTAGCTGTATTTAAAATATTCATGGGCTCAGGAAAAAAATGTGGACCAAGTTATCTTAGATCAAGAGAGAGAGTTGAAGTTTTACAGGAGATGAAAAAATGTGGATCAATCGAGCAATATAGAGCTAAAAAACCAAACGAATAGATGCGCTTTAGAGACCCCGAACCAGCACTTATTAGAAATATTAACGTTTTAAGTACCGCAGCCATCAATCAAAAACATAAATATCATAATCAACAGACATAAAAAGAAAATATTTGCATGACGATCCAACGACAGCATTATATTTAATGAAATGCACTAAGCACTCACAAAAAATTGGGGATATTGGAAAAAGTCCTTTTAGCGTAACATATCTGGTAAAGGAACAAGTAGAAGCACATTGCTTCAAAAATACCAGTTACCTTAAGTCTAGATGCAACTGGTATAAAAGTTTTTCCAATAAGTAGACCGTACAGCACCAAGAAAAGTAAACTGATGCTTTATGTGCTAAGGTGAGATATATTTAACACTAATTCGAATTATTTAATTATAAAATAATAAATTGAGAGCAAGAGTATGTACGAGATATAAACTAGACTTGACATATATAATGAAAACTATATATAGCTTTCATTTCAAAGCGCCATTTAGCTACCACTTTTTGTTACAATAAAAAATTAAAAGTATAGAATTTCCAAAAAAGATATTAAATAATTTCTCAAATTTATTAATATAAAAATACAACAATTGGGTAATGGTATGATATATGATGGCATGATGTCAAGAGAGTAGATCAAATTTTCTTAAGTTTTGCTATGAGTTGTAAGACTGCTGACTGTTTAAAAGTGTATTTATTACACATGAGTTTTTGTACAAAAAATAAATAGAGTTTTTCTAGTTGATGTTTTGATAATTTCAATTATTTTATATTAACGAAAATTCAAACTATTATATTTTTTATTTACCATTTCTCAATAAAAGCAGATGTTTTTCTAAGACAACGAAACAAGGCATGTAAAAATAATATTTTTATTTATACAGGATAATTTCATAATTGTACTTTTAAAAAGATATTAATCTACTAATAGGAAGAAGCAGAGATATAAATACATAAAAATGAAAACATGACTTCAATTATAAAAAAGTAATAAAGGGTAGCAGGTTGTTTTATACTGTATATTGATATGCCTTATCTGCTTACAAGGCAGAGTGTAAAGAAAATCATATTCGTAATTAAAAATTTTAAGAAGTCAAATTCTAAATTGTTTGGAATATTACAAGCCATAGTGACCTAACTAAAATATCATACTTTTGAACTCGTAACTTTTTAGCATGGATGATGGTGCAGGCAATCAATTTATGGTCACCCAAAAAATAATAGACAGGCAAGAGACGAGATAATAATAGATGAATCAAGAACATTACTGAATTCGGCTGCCATTTATTATAGCAATTGTCTTAATATAGATGAATATTCAGATTTGATGAGAGATGTTACTAAAATCACAACTAGGATTAGAATGGATGTCGCTCATTTTCTAAATACGTATAGAAAACTTCTTAAAGCAGTTAGAAGTCGCCCCGTTAAAACTATGTATATGACAGCTATTTGCCGTTTGATAATGACTAGCTGCATAATAGAAGCGGAGAATATAATTCAGGGATTATTTATCATAGCTAATAGCCAGACTTCAGGTTATATAAGGAATAGTGAAAAAACTGGTAATCCCGTTGTTATAGAGTGTCAAAAAAGCATTAATCTACTTAAGAGCTACGTTACAGGTGAGTTCATTGATTTAGTTAAGACTCTATGTTCATTAAATAAAGATTCATTGTGTACCTTAGATTTTGGTATGTCTTCTCAAGTCAAGCTATATTGTTATTATTGATTTAAACCTACTGACAAATTTACAGCACTAACTTCTTTTGATCCTTTGCCTGTTACAATCTTATATTAAGGTTTTTATACTAGATTTACGATAAACAGGATTCTGGCCATTTTTAACATTTTTGTAGACATTTTACACTTATTAATAACACTAATAAAATGTTTTTGAGAAAAATTTTGGAATAAATAAAAGAATTGACAACTTCTCGCATTTTGTGATATTTAAATTATTAAAGTCCATATGAATAATGCTAATATAAATTCATTTTCCAGATAATTGTTTACAAAGTGAAGATGAAAATATTATCAATCTAAATTCAGACCGATAATTCAAATGAAGAAATAAATGCCACAGGGCTTCTGAAAGACAATACATGGGGAATCTGGGCTAAAGAACTATATGAAAAATCGAAGAAGTATTTTGAACAGAACGACTCAGATGCCAATGCATATTATATTGCACATGTTGCAATAACAAAGAAGCTACGAAGGATTTACGATTGTTTCCAATTTGGGGAAATATTCAGCAGGCTGAATTTTCTCATGGATGTGTTCCAGCATCGAGTGCTCCTGTTGAAAGTACCTTGAATATTATAAAAACTTATGTAATGACTGATGTCAAGCACTTAATAAGGGTAGACGAATTTGTAGACAAGCATATTGCATATTTAGAGGGTAAATCCAAATTAATCATGGGGAATTTACAAGATCAAAGTAAAAATAGTATGGAGGTAAATTGCGTTGACATCGTTCAATGTCATATTTGTAGAAGTAATTTAACAGAAGCAGAATTAAAAATTACCTGTGTTGTTTGTGACCACAGGATTTGTAAATCTACTTGCTCGGTACGACATAAAAATGATATAATATGTAACATTTGTATTAATAAGGAATTTGTGATAAAAAACATATATTTTTCTGAAATGGAAAACTGGGGAGGCAAAGGACGTGAACAACTGAAAACTTCAATAAAAACTGTAAAGTCAAATGAGTCCTCAGAAATAGTAGTGAATAAAAAATACATTGCATGCCTTAGGAGACTTACCAACTGGTGGGCATAAATGCATTGACTGTGACAAGGCCGTTCATATTATTGACGACAATTGTTCAGTCCCCCTAGATAGCAGTGAAGAAGGTTTCGGTCAGAAGAGACGTTGGAGAAAATGTGCTAATGAAAATGAATTAAGTATTAGGAAGAAAGATCATGTAGCTTAAAAAAAATTGAAAAGAATCCAAGAAAAATAACAATCGATGCAATTGTCTAAATTAGACGGAAAATCGGTGTAAGTTAAAAATACATGCTCTTATGACAGTATTCTTTATGCCACTATTATTGCGGCGTTGGATTTTCCACATTTAGTAATCAAGGTAATATATTTTTAAATTTTTTGCAAAGTTCTTATGACGTTCAGAAGAACGAAGTTATTCATTCGTCAGAATTTTTAAATTGAAATCTGAGACTAGACTCTTTTGGTTACATGTCACTATCTTAGACTTACGATGTAAAGTTTAGAAGTTGTAGTTGTTATTCATTAAGAGTTTACTGTAAACAAGTGATCGTGATGTACATATATATTATAAGTTAATATTTTATCACACTGTCATATTTGGACCATTTTTTTAAAGATATTCCAGTAAACAGATCCGAAATTAACGGTTTCTTCCTTTAAAAAAATAGTTTGCTATTTAAAAATACAAATACATTTACATTATTTGATACCTTTCTTCAAGAAGTTATTCTATGAATTTGTAAAATTCCTGTCAAATATCTGTTGTTAATAAAATTTAATTTCAATTTGAAATTTAGTCGGTGAGGCTGGCACGAAGATGCTACTTATAAATGAAATTATAAATAATAAATTATTTAACATATTTACAGATGAAGGAGCTTGGAAACTTTTTTTTCGACATGGTAGCGGATATTTTAGACAATAGTTTGACGACGCACTCTTACACTTTGCGAGCCAATCTTTTAAAACAATTTTTTGCAATGGAAGAAACAGAATATGCCGAAATATTCGCAATTGATTGTTTCCTGGAAGTGACATGGCTTAGACAACAATTATATCATAACTGGTCAAGTGTGGTAGAAAAATTCAGATGCTCCATTTGCTCGTACACTAACATGAATTCACTCATTGGCATACGAATTGAAGATGTGCTTTTGCCACACTCTGATCCGTTAACCTTTGTGGAGAATGTTTGTTACAAGAAAGATAACGCTGTATGTTTAGAATATCAGAAAAAAGCATCAAAACAATGCATAAACTGTTATAAAAATCCAAACTCTGCTATGTGTAACCTATTTCTGAAATAGGTACGATGCAATGATTTGGAATTGTTTTCAATTTGTACATTGCTTTGGTTGTACCTTTTCAATCGGTACCTTTTATCGGTGTCGTGAAGTGTATAAATATTTCAATTTTTCCGACTTTTCATTAATCCACTCACCCCGATATTTATTTTTTTATTCTATCCATTTTAAAAAAATAATTTGAATGTAGCAATACTAATCAACAACCACAAAATGTATAATTACAAAGTTAGTTTTTCAGGTAACATTGTGATCTTCCAGATTTATAATGAGAAAGAAGAAAATTACACAATATGTCTGAAAGATTTTAGTCATTCCCAAACAAAATAATTATGAATTATTGTTAACAGGGATCATTTAATTTGTAAGTTTGGGAGTAAGTACGAATGCCATTGACAAGAACAGTTGAGGACACTTGTAGCCTTTGCTTATAGGCGAGGTAATACTTCTTGGCTGCAAATGGACGATTTGGATAACACATGTGTTTTTGTTAAAGAAACAACTAAAGTTAACACCAAGAATGTTAATGTACATCAAAAATAGAAAAGAGTAATTAATTAGTTAGCAATTAAAAGTCTACGAAAAACATTGAAATAAATATTTTTGTTAATTGTCAGGGGGTGAGAAATTGAGTAGGGGCTAAAGGGGTAGTTTCCTAGTATTTTCTTTGGTGCCATTCGATAGCAATTAATTAGCAATAAAATACACCCTCAAGATCACCTTGATTGCTATGCGAACTTTAGTCTAAAAATGGCATAGCCACAGTTTCTCGCAAGGGGTTGAAGCAATAAAATCGTAACAATGGTAGATCTTCAGTAATTAGTTAGCAATAAAAAGTCTACTCATTTTAGCAACGAAAAATATTGAAATAATTTTTTTTGTTAATTGTCAGGGGGTGAGTAATTGAGTAGGATGAAAGGGCAGTTTTTGGGATTTTGGTCTGTTGCCATTCGATAGCAATCAATTGGCAATAAAATACGCCCCAAGACCATATCGATAACGACGCTCGTTCCGGAGATATAGATATGGCTATGCTAACTTTAGTCTAAAGTTGGCATAGCCACAGTTTGTCGCAAGGGGTTGGAGCAATAAAATCGTAACGAAGGTAGACCTTGAGCAGTTAATTAACAATTAAAACTCTACTTATTTTAATAACGAAAAACATTGAAATAAATATTTTTGTTACTTGTCAGGGGGTGAGAAATTGAGTAGGGGATGAAGGGCTAGTTTTGGGTTTTTGGTCTGGTGCCATTCGATAGCAATTAATTCGCAATAAAATACGCACCCAAGACCATACGATAGCGCCCTTCGTTCCGAAGATTTAGACAGGGCTATACTAACTTAAGTCTAAAGATAGCATAGCCACAGTTTCTAGCAAGGAGTTGAAGCAACAAAATCGTAACAGAGGTAGACCTTCAGCAATTAGTTAGCAATTAAAATTCTAGTCATTTTAACAACAAAAAACATTGAAATAAATATTTTTGTTAATTGTCAGGGGTGAGAAATTGAGTATAGGATGAAGGGGTAGGTTTTAGGTATTTGCTCTAGTGTCATTCGATAGCAATTAATTAGCAATAAAATAATATGCCTCCAAGATCACCCCGATGGCGCCGTTCCTTCCGAAGATATAGATATGGCTATGTCAACTTTAGTCTAAAGTTGGCATAGTCAGAGATTCTCGGAAGGCGTTGAAGCAATAAAATCGTAACAAAGGTAGAGGTTTAGCAATTAATTAGCGATTAAAAGTCTACTGAATTTAACAAGGAAAAACTTTGAAATAAAAATGTTTATTTTTTTAGGAGGTGAGAAATTCAGTAGGGGACGAAGGGGTAGTTTTTGGATATTTGCACTGGTGCCATTCGATAGCAATTAATTAGCCATAAAATACGCCTCCAAGATCACACTGGTAGCGCTGGTCGTTGCGCAAATATAGATATGGCTATGCTAACTTTAGTCTAAAGTTAGCATAGCCACTGTTTGGAGGAATAAATTTAATTTTTGGATAATAAATTAGCAATAAATTCTGAAGTAGGTCCGAGTTGGACGTTATGAAATGACTATGCTAACTTCATACACATATTTTTCGTCACCTATTTACTTTTAGTGATGAAATCCTGTTCGGTCGTCCAGTATAGATTGCATAGAGACGACAAATAATAAAAGTTTCGGGAAAAACTAAGGGTTTTTTTTAAACGAAAAATATTTTTTTATCTAACTTAAATGCTCTTAATTATAGAATATCACTATATCATTGAGAATGCTAACGCGAGATATAATGATCAACATTTAAGATTTTCGTTGAAATATCGTCATGATTTGCTCGTGTAGAACGTAGTTTGCCCGAAGAAGAAGATATTTATGCAGAAGTTGAGAATTAACAGTTTTGATTTTTAAATAGTAAATTATATTCATCTTGTTTTATAAATGTTAACAAAATTATTAAATTCATTAGTTAGGTATTCGTCAATAACTCGAGTTCTTGTCCGCGTTCGTCTGCTAAGCCAGTATCATTTAAGACATCGATTCTTGAATGTGAGATTTGACGGAAGTAATTAACTTTAATTTGAGAGAGATCTTTGGTGTTTCTGTTTGACTTACCAGGTTTATGCTCAATCTGTAATTGTATTCTGCTTGTTTCATTTGCCATATGACAAGTCTACTTGGATATTTCCTTAAGTAAAGCTAAGTATGAGGGCGGTGATCCGTTATTACAGTAAACTTAAGGCCTAACAGATATGGACGGAAGACCTTAACTCTCCCCACTATGGCAAGCCACTCTCTTAACCTAGTTTCGATGGAACATAAGGTGCGGGAGGCATAAGCAATATGAATGTCTTATCCCACTGGGCTTTGTGAAAGAACTTTACCAACCTCGAAAGCGATGGCCTGTGATGAGAAAAAATGTGTATTCAAAATTCGAGTGTGATAATAATAAACTCTGAGATAAGAGCTTTCTTTAAATCATTGAATGCTGAATGAATAATACCTTGATTAAGCATTTTTCTAATTTGATATTTAACCTCTTCATTAAGGACCTGTGAGTCTCGATAAGATTTGGTAAAGATCGAATGTTTAATTTCATCCGTAAAAGATAACTCATCGCCTTCTAAATAAAATATGCCTTGATATTCTAAACAAAAATTGGTAATGGTGTCTTCTTCTTTCGTTTTAATGTTCAGACGTAAGTTGTCTAATTATTAAGTTTCTGTCAGTCGGTTAAGAGTCATAAGATTCGTTAAATTGTTTTTGGGATGGCGTTGGACTTTATTTATAACTGAAGTGAGGAATTCGTCAATTTGGTACACTCATACCAAGAATTTGGGGAATCTAACTTTTCCTTTCTCGAGAGAGGTGACATCATAGTTTGCATACTTTTTTACATTTTAGGCCAATAACGCATTCGTAATGTTCCAAAAAAGCCCTTATGGGGACTACTACGACCAAATGGTACAAGGGTTGCTTGAGAAATGGGAATTTTTTTATCACTGATTTCCTGAATAATGAAATTTTCTGGGGATCATTGTCGAAAGTTTTTCACAGTTTTCACGCTAAAAAATTGAGATTCCTGGACCTGTCTCAATGAATAGTTAACAGTATGAAGGGTAGTTACAGAAACGTTACAGTAGGTCGCCTGTATTGATCGTTTGTATTTGCGATTTGATATAATTGTTATGTCCGGAGAGTGGTGTAGATTTGGTAGAGAAAGAAAATCCTGCTAATTGTAATTTCTTAGTGATGATAACTAGTTTTGTTATCTTCTGTGTCATGTGAATAACTATTATCTGTACAATAGTCATATTATCAGCTGTATGGGTGTATGGGTAAAATAGTAAATAGAATTTGTGCAATTTAGATGATGTGCTCTGTTTGGGTTTTGGTGGAAATTTGGATTGGGTTTACTGACCGAAGTTGTTGCAAATGTTGTTGGTTGTTTGGTTGGTTAATATGTTGCCTGAAGAGTAGCTGATTTTGAGGACCTTTACTTAGGAAAGAGTTTGGTCTTAGAAAGCTGTCTTTACCGTTATTATTATTGTAAGCAGGTGCTTGGTATTTTTGGGCGCAAAAACCTTCAGCTAGAGAAGCATTATTATTTTGAGGATTCAGCCTTCGAAAACATTAATTAGGATAGGAAAATTTTTCCGTGTTTTGTGGGCTTCTAAAAGGTCGTTAGGGTTCCTACACAGCCGCGGTTCTAACCCGGTTAGAAGAGTGCCAATGTGTCTGTAAGACCCCTTTGGGCCACCTTTTGGTCAGCGTTAAAATTTGTTGACTTTTGAATGTTGGTATGCCTTTTTGTCGTTAGGACCTATAATCAATTATAAAATATAAGGTGTGATTCGAGTTGTCGGATGTATTGCCAATCTTGTATTAGGGATGTCAAATCTCCAAAATCGCCATAATGAAAATTCAAGAGTTGTTTTAATTCGAAATATGACGGTGGGCTACTTGAATTTATTATTAATAAGCAAAAGATATTGTTCATCACCCGCCAACAATTTTCCCAGAGATTTAGTCTGTTTCTAATTCTGCGACTAACCAATTGATTTATAATGATGCATTATTAGAGCTTATTTCAAAAATATAAATACATTAATATTTTTAATTTAACCTCTTAAGTCATCTATCAATGTTCTTAGTGTCCATAATAAATTTCTCTGCGTTGTGCTACAGTTTTTCTACTATTGGCATTGTGGTCTCGAATAAATACTTTCCTTCGCCATTTTGATAAGAAAATACATCTGTTCCGTTGGGAAGTTAACTTCATGTTCCACTTATCCAAAGTTTTGAAGTGACGATAAATCCATAATTAGTTGTTATATGTGGAAAGAAACCCATCTTATTAGAACAAATTAGGAAATCGTCTCGGCTGATTATGTAAATCAAATAGTCTAAGGGTAAAGTAAAACTCCAGAGTACTCTTCGTGCTATTTATTGCAAAGCTTTCGGATTTTTTTTTTACTTTCATTTCATAACTAAAAAAATATTATAAAATTAATATTGTACTAAATTAGTGAGTCAGGTATGCTCGAAACACTCCAATAATTAAATTCATCTTAACGCCCACAACTTCTAAACTATACGAATACATTCATATCGATACATTCAAAATTTCGAATAAAAACCAGCTGACTATTATACATACATTTTCCTAATACGGACAAGCTTATTTCTTAAAAACCCTTACGCGACTTTAGTCGTGGACATCTTATTAATATTTGCCAACTATCATGGTCTACCACAAAAATAACCATTGTTTGTGGCTCCGAATTTAAAGTTTTCGATTTAGAAAAGTTTTATAAATTACATAGAATCGAATTACTTTATATCCCTCCAAAAAACTCGAATTCACCTGTTGAGCACTTTCATTCTACGATCACTAACGATAATAAAAATATAATCTAAGACAGGCTGTCTTAAGATAAAATTCCATCCAAAATGTGACTAAATTCACCCCATTTGAGGTAATCAAAGGTCACATAAACAATACAAACCCTTGCAGTCTTACTGACAATCGCATAATTTCCCATTATGTACAAAATCACAAAGAAACGACAAAAAAAATTGTACAACGATATTTATTGAACGACGAAATGCGGAGGTTAAAGAACAAATAATCCCAAAGCATAATGAAAATAGAAACAAACCCCCTAACTTTGACAAAAAACTCGGTATTACCAAATTAGAGATAAAAAATTATCTAAATTTATGAAGGAAAAATCTTTAAACAAATCTTCAAGAAAGTGACTACAGATCGTGGAACGTATTACAAAAACATTTGCAAAAATAAACACACATTCGTGTAGTATTTAGGTTTAGAAAGCATTAGTATCAGTTTACTTTTATAAAATTCTGTTAATCTAGTTAGGAAAAAAATAAATAAAATAAACGCTACTAACCCTTTACCTTATCATGTTTAGCATAAGGTAAGAAATTTATCAACGACAAGCACACAATAAATGGAAAAGTAATGATTCTACCCAAAAACGAAATTAACAATCTTAGAAAATTGGAGACTTCGAAAGTTCCAACGTTAACAAGAAATCCAGAAGATAAGCGAAATTGCTAAGCAGACACAGCCAATCCACAGGGAAACCACAATATTTGGCACATTTATTACTTTGATTGTTGTTGCAGCCCATATATTTTACAGTTTCAAGAAATGCAAACGTTTGAAATAATTCGTGTCCTCAGAAGAAGTACTCGAACCAGAGAACAGCTACAAGAGATGGTGGGTCAGCCAATCTGAACTATCTCCTATATGTTCTCATCTTAAGGGTGGAGAAGTAGTTTGGACGAATTTTGTAATTTTCAGAATAAATAATTGTTTTTAAAAATCACCTTTTTGGTAAAGAAGGCATAATAAGGTGAGCTTTTTATAATGTAGATACATAATTTACCAAGATTATGCACTATAGTTTGAAACATTTGAAGCAAACGTACCTATTTAGAATATTTGTATCCTTGGGACTAATGCTTTGTCAACATTATACATCAGTTACATTAAAAAAACTATGTATAATTTTCGACTGTCTGAAGGTATATATAAGAAATAAAACATATATTTATAGCAAAACTCATATATTTACAGACAATCTATAGTTATACTTATGCCTAAGAAAATATTTTATGATACTAATACAACTTTGGAACTACAAAACTTACACCTACAGGTGACGTTTAGCACTTTCCTGAACACTCGACAACCATTGGTATCTGAAAGAAATGAAGTATTTTTGAAGTCATTTTTTTATCATCAAAATTAGGTAAACATGCAGCAATTCATACGTTAATATGTCAATCAATTTGATCAGCTGTTTGACGTTTATTTTTTCAATAACGTATGTAAAAACATTTTACAAATACAAATGACAAGTACTATTTGGAGTTTAATAAGATATAGAATTTAAATTAATATAAGTTAGTATTAAATAATATATAAATTACAAGTTACAAGTATTTCTTGCACAACATTCCATTTCCAGGGCAACTACACACTTTCCTATTTCTTATTTTATCTGTGCCTAAATAAGTTTTATATGTAAAGTAGTCAGTCCCGTTTTACTTTCTGTAATAAATTTCTAACTCAAGAAAGTTTTGAACGAATTATGAATACTGATGGTCAATTTAACAATAGTTTAATCATTTCCTGCAATTCACAATATAACTTTCCTTTTGAAAGCAGTGCCAAGTACGTTTCTTTATGTCTTTGATTAGATGAGCTAAATAAGGAAAAAATGGAAAAAGGTAGGTAGATGTTTCTCATTTTATATATGTTATTTACGAAAAATATTACCATTACCTCAAAACTTACAAACAGAACCAGTAATAAAACATTAAATAAATAAATAAATATTTGCAAATATGTTGTTAAAGTACTTGGCAATTATAATGTTTTGTTAAGTCAATATTGTATATCTCCTTTACCAAACTTTACAATTTGTTTTTGAGCTAACAATATTTGTCTTCGTACAGATATTTTCACAAATTGTTCCTAAAATACTTTTGGATTATTTACCTTAGTTGTTTTTTAGAAATCGTTTTGAAAAGAGAATGCCCATACGAACAATCAAAACTAGTCTGTACCTTATCATTCATTCAGAAGTTACTTATCTGTCTGTTCATTTAGGTTTTCCCTCCTCAGTTCTGTTCTATAACAGATACGTATTTAAAGTTTGCAATGGGAACAAAGTTTAATAGGGGCAATTTCGAAAAATTACCAAGAATACAAGTTGTCTTTACAGAAAGTCTTCCACACAAGTGTTCGGAGAAGAAGATATCTGTACATTATGATTAACTGTGTTAAAATATGTGTATTGTATGTTGTATATGTTATCTGTAGTGAGGAGAAAACGCCTCAATAAACAGACAGATTAATCAAGGACACCTTCGACAATGCTTGAGAAATTAGTTTTAATAACTTTTATTACTACGCTGGAAAACTCCATTTGCGAGATATTAAAGACTTTAATCTTATATCAGAGTACTAAGTTACATACAAATACTAGGAAGCTATCTTCAAATTGTGATATGTCAGAAACAAAACACACGGAATTTTGTTGCACTTAATGAACAAGGAATCAGCAGAAATCATTATGTAACAAAATGTTCTATACTCACCATAAACTTAGTGACTAAGCAGGTACTCAAACTAGATGTAAAGATTTTCTTTAAATTACCACCAACCTCCGTGATCGTGATGATGACTGATAATCGTTGGTTCTTCATGAACGATAACTTTCTTGATGACTGGCACATGGACTTTCTTAATATGATGGTGATGGACGGTATGCACATGGTACGGAACATGAATAACTACATGCTCACTAGAAAAAACAATTCACTGTATACCTCAAGTTAAAGGGTAAGAAGACTAAACTTAACTAGTTTCGATGAAAAATTATGATTTAAACATGAAAACCCTTACAATGATACTAGCCAATAAAGGAAAAATAACAATTATTACAACTAAAAAACTTCACTAAGTGTTCTCGTAGGCTTCAGTTAAATAAATAAATAGCACAACAGAACAAATAGTACAGGAGACACACAGTAGTCGTCTAAATAATCACATATCGAAAAAGAAGACAATAGAAATCTAAATAAAATGAATAGATAACTGTTAAATTAAAAAGAGGCCATGAACAATTTTATTAAGTTTAATAACAATAATGGACAATTCTTTTGAAATTAGAGTTCGTTATTTTTGATCATAAAATATCTATCAATTATGGACTGAATCAGTAAATTAAGAAAAATATATATTTCAAAATGGTATTACAAATGGCTATGGAATTCACCAAATTACAAATCAATTAGAAAACTGTCTCTCTCTCTCTTATCTTGACGAAAAATATAACAACATTAAAGCTTTAAAGATGAATGAATTAATTTTCGAAAGGTGAATTCATTTTTATCTAAGTAAATACTGATTTGAGTCAGAGAAAACATAAAGAATTAAGCTGTTAAAATAATTGTGAACTTTAACTTTAACTAAATCATAGATGGTCAATGTAGCTAAATAAAGAACAAGGATGACGAATATTTCTTATAGTTAAAAAATATATGTTCACAAGGTAGTTATAAATAATTAAACAAATTAACTTAGAAATTTAATTAATATTTTAAACCTTTGAGGGTCACTGATTATAGAAAGTTTCGGATACCGATAATATTATAAAATTACTGATAGGTTTAACGAAATTAGTACATCTTTTCTAATTAGATGCAGTGGTAAAGTAGGTGCTTGTTTAATCACATATTACCAAACCAATTTCGAAAAATATTAATAATTCGGAGACATCATAATTATATAATATTACGATTAAAAGTTAATATTCACGGAAAAAATAAACTTTCCCAATGCGGAGGCAGGTATCGCCTGATTTGAAGCAGTTTTCTCTCTAAACAACACCCAAACCAGTATTTTGTTGTTCCGGTTCATGAGATATAATGCAAAAATCTTCTCGAACTTATTATGCAATATGAAAGCTCTTTCCCATATGGCTGTGATATAACTGCTTGAATCACAAATTGAGAAAGGTGAGATACATTGTCTTAATCGAAATGGTTGAACTCTAAATGTATATGGGAGTGGCTGAAATAATAGTGACATTTAAAAAATTAATGAAATGTATACCGTTTTCGGTAATTTCGAATTTCTTCAATATATTATCTCGTAATTTTTTATGACAGCAAATATAAGAATGTTGATTTTTTAAACATTCTTTGATATCATTAATAACTATAGCTCCCTGTAAATTCTTTTCTCTGCAATAATAACCTCTTGAGTACTGTATTTTTTTAACAAAGAATATTTCGTCTCTTGAAATTGGCATTTAGCTTCGAGAATACTTAATGAATTATTTATTGCGCCCAAGAAAACTAAACTGCTATTAAATAAAGAATAATCAACTTCGTTAATTACAACCCTTTAAACTAAAAAAAGAGAGAGATTACTTTTTAGAGTAAGCAGATCATAACGTTTAACAAAACAGAATTGTCAAACAAAGTATAAAATAAATTTACAATATCCCATTTTTTTATCAAAAAAACTTATTTAAATCCTCAATGGTAAAATAACTTTTACTGTAAAGCAATTAATTTGATTTTAAAAAGCAGTAAATTTAGAGTAATTTATATATACAGAAAATATAAAAAATAATAACAAAACATATTTTACTGAGTTGTTATATATATATATATATATATATATATATATATATATATATATATATATATATATAAATGTATGGGAATACTTACTGCTTGCCTCCCCATCCTCCGGGGGCTGCCGAAGATAAAGCGAAAAGGCAGACCAAAAAAGCAAACTGAAACAATATTAAACGGTTGATAATGATGATGTGTTGGACAATTTTTGTATTCTACAAAGCGGTCAGCAATGGTAAGAGGATTTATAGTTAAAAATAATATAAATTACTAAAATGTAAGGAAATACGCAAGAAGAAATGATTTACAACATTTTATTTATTTCAATAACTTCTGTTTTTCAGGAAATCAACAAATTTGCCTCTCTTTAGATTTGAAGATATTCAAAATTAAAAGGTGGTGTGAAATCCATTACTTATTTGACTCAGAATACTGTTTGTGTTGATTTAGAGCCAGATATATTTGTGATACTTAAGTGAATCAAAAAATAGTTTTACATGACTTACACACAAATGCTTCCAATTCATATAGTAATATTTTATCACGAAATGAATATGGACATTTAGAAGTTTCTGAGAAAACTAGCTTACAGAGTTCTAAAATCGATAGTCGTACTGTATGCAACCCCGTTTTCTTGTGATTCCTAGTATATAAATCACATGAAAGAAATCGTAAATGAACAAAAACCTACGAAAGCAATTATGATACTATCTGTTCGAGATTCTACAATCCCTTGAACGCAATACAATTTATAGTTTCTAATTAAGAACCTTCAATAGTTGCGCTACGATCAACTGACTATCACCTCAAAGTACCTCTGACCTAATTTTCCCTAATACTCCTAGATATCGATATCCATTCTCCTATAAAATATTATTAATTATTAGAGTTTTGAATCAATTGAGAGAAGCTCAACTGATAAAGTTTTTTAAAAATATAGTATCATATAGTTTTACTCAAATGAAAAAAATTGGTTGTTGTTATGAAAAAACGACCTACAAGAAGGAGACCATACCCAGAGGGTAACATGACAATAAGATTCAATCCAAAATATTCATAAGGTAACAAACTCTCAACAACTATTTAGCTCTTTGTATTAAATTTTTTGTCAGAATTGATTAATACACTCTTTTATTAATTATTTAAATTATGTTATAACACAGTGCTTTATGGTACCGAATTCGAATTATGTCATGTTCTGAACAAATAAGTGTTCCTTGGATTTATCACGTATTCTCACTTTTGGTGGTAAGTTAGTTAATGTGTTCATTTTATTTTGTATTATGGTGACCCAAAACAAATCCAGGCACCTATATTTCAAATCATAAAATTTAGTACTAAATAAATATAGAGTAAAACTTCAATCCAAAGTAGGTATGCTTCAAGATCTAGGTAGACTTAAATATTGCAACATATTGCAACATGAGATTTAAAATTTAATTTAGTCTCCCAGTTATACATAAGCACCAAATTAGCATACCTAGTGTTGGTAAATCTTTTCCTACAAGGAAAAACAAAACTAAAATTATTTATAGGCTGAAATACTAACAAAACGAGAACTTTTGATTTAAACAATTTTCCTGGAGACTCAAAAGGTAACTAATTGTGGATATATTAAATGGATGTAAACATTTCATAAACCAATTAGTTTCTTTTTTGTAAAAGAAAAACATGTGATTAGTCACTATATATGTTTAAAAAATGGGGAACCGTCTAAGCTGATAATAACAACAGAAAATGTAAAAACTAAAATAAATGATTTTTATAACTGAAATGCTGTAAACAGGGAAGTTATCTCAAGCACGCACCCAGAAAACTCAAAAAAATGTTTTTGTAGTAATCAAAGTAACATCTTAGTATATTGATTAATTCCGAAAATATAATTGTTTAAATGTTGGTCATGAACGACTGAAAAATATGTTGTATACTCACAATGAATTTCACGGAAAGCATTTTGATGAAGTTGAGTGGTAATCCACAAGAATGTCACAGCTAAACACTTACTGGATTTCGAGTGATACCATTTCGTGAAATTCGTCCAGCTTATATAGAAAGGCGTGGGGTGTTAATATCCTACCTTTTCTTTAGTGTTATCGAATATATCGTTGCATAAAGGAAATATATCAATAGCTACGCATAAAGAATATACATCCCCGTTTTTAGTGTTATTCACGTAGTTTCATGTGTCAATGTGTAACATACAGTTAGACATGGCCGATGTCCTAATGTGGCAATATCTTCTTGGATATGTAACACATGCGTGTCTATAGAACATACTATTATTTAAGCTATTAGCATTGGCATTTTTATTTGAAATGCAATAATACTAACTGACGATTTGGCTGTGGGTCTCCTGTTATTTCATCAAATGTCAACCCTTAATTTGGAATAATGTCATAAAATATTTTCCTGCATACCTTATTCAAATTACTACTAGATACTTCTTTCCATAACAATGTAGCGTTATAATTATTATGTTTTATGGAATAGGTAGTTCAGAAATATATTTTTTCTAAACTTGCATATTCCTTATACAGTTATCAACCTATATTAAAATTCATAAAGTTCATCGATTTGTATTACAGGAGGAGATTGGCCCGCTCAAATATTAAATAAAATAATATTTTCCAAATTACCCAAGCAAGTTTAGTATTTTAAATCTGAATGATGCGTATTTGGTACAAAAAAAAAGAATTCCTATTACAATTTTTGGATTGACCCTATTGTGAGTAACGTTTGTTATCAATTCATAATTGTTATTAGAATAGATTTTGGTAATCATTAAATTGTCTATATTTACTGCTTTATCCCTTGGTTGCATTAAATATATTTCTGTAAGTACAGTATGGGAATATAAGAACATAGTAACAGGACCGAATGTTGTAAATTTATACTTTATACACGTTTTTATCTACATAGCATGAAAAATTTTAAGAACTATTTCATTGAAATATTTCTGAAATATTCCTATGTCAGCGAAAAAACGTCATTCTAAATATTTCATGAAATATTAGAGAAATATATCCTAAAATATTATTACAATATTTTGTAACATTTCAAATCAATAAAGATTTGTTTAATACAAAATGTGGCACTAAAATATATCTAAAATATTACAAAATTATTTCATAAAATATTATAGGAATGTTACATGAAATATTTCCATAGATTTTCACACAGACATGACTAGCAACAGAAATATTTCCAAATAAACATGAAATATTTCAGAAATATTTTAAAAATGTTGCATGCTGTATGGGTATTTGTTCGGTATTTTATACCTCATAAAATTGGCCTGCCAAAATATTTAATGTTACTCAATATTATCAACGGTTAAACTGAAATTTTAATCAACAAAATTATTCGTTTTTTTTTCATTAATGGTGGTAGGAGTATATTAATCAGAAAGTTAAAAAAATTCAAAAATTTAATTCTTTCCATATTCTAGAAAACCAATGTCTTTAACGTAGCATTAAAGTTGAAGCAAGATGTTCAACTTTTGCCTACAACCCACCTTGTGAGACGGTATTAAATATGCCACCTCACACTCATTCAATAGCCTCATTTATAGACGACCAAAATATGCTCCAGGGGCAGCTCCCCCCACTCCTCAAGAACTATTTCGTAACAAGTCAAACACACTCCTACATACAGAAAAAATAGAGAAAATGTAAAGCATCAAATGTATACATAAAAATATCAAATATTGAATTTTCTTACTATAATTTGTTAAATAAAGAATAATACTAACTTTTCGAGATTTTTCAATTCATTGAACCCAAGACAATATATTGTTTCGAGTCGAAAACCTTCATCAGTTGCGCTCCCCTCAACTGATTGAATTATCGAATATTTATTTAAGTATATAGTACATATAATTAAATTTAATATTATATCGCGAAAATCAGGGGTCGTACTGTGTATAACGCCGTTTCCCCGTGATTCCTAGGGTAGAAATCACACGAAAAAATTCACAGTTTTACTAAAACATGTCAAAGAAATTACGATACTAATTTTTCGAGAGAATATATTGTTTCTAGTCGAGAACCTTCATCAGTCCCGCTCCCCTTAACTGATTGAATTCACGAATATTTATTTATACTATTCGTGAATTCAATCAATACATAAAAGTGAATTTAATATCAAAGGAAAAAACTAAAAATGTAATTTCGGGTATTGTTAAACTCACGATTACAAACTGTATTTATCAATTCACTGCTGGAAGTAGGGTTTCCCTATTTCATGTCATATACATCTGTTGCTTGGTTTTCTGAGCCATCGCGTTCCTGCCCTCCCCCTTATGACGTCTATCCAGTATGATGTGGATCTCCTTGCGCTTCAGTCTCCACGCTAGGATTAGTTTTGTCTATCTTTTGTCTTCCGATCCATGTGTTTTTCGAACACTTCATTTAATGTATAACATTCTTGGTTCATGAGGGCGTTGCGCCCTGGCTGTTCTATAAGCATGTTTCTTCGTCCGACTCTAAATCGGGGCCCCATACATAGTTTTTTAGCAATTTGAGTACTTGTGAGGTAAAGAGAGTTCTTTAATCATGCAGTCTTTGCTTGTGGCGAGTTTCTATTCTAAGTACTGTTCTGAATTTGTAGGTTTTAGTCTGTGATTGCTGAATTCTTTTATTTTTGTAGGTATCTATTTTATTAAAATGGTTTATCCTGAATTTGTGTCGTCTGCAGGCAGCCGTGCAGTTTCGGCTCTCCTTATTTAATGATTTATTGATCTTTCTTAGTAAATTATAAATTACATCAACTGTAATGTATAGGAAATCTTCAGAGCACACATTGTGTATTTTTACATTTAAATGACCAATTTAGTTATTGGTTGGAATTAATTTTAGTGGGGTATATATCTATGTAATATATTTCTAATTATTTAAGGATTTATGTTTGTTCTTGGTTATTTTTATCTTTAAGTGCGATAATTTATTTATGACAGGAGTTTCTTCAAAATATTTGGTCCAATATTTATCTCTATTACCTTGGGATTGTATTTTCTGATATTTTAGCTTAGTTCCTTTCTTTTTAATATATTGTTTTTTGCTCATCCTACTAGTTTCTTGTCCTTAACTAATGGTTTTGTTTTGTCCCATATTACCTTTATTATAACTTCAGTTCAGGTAGTTAATTTGAATTTCTTATAAATTTTCACATAAAAGCAAGGATCTGGCACTCTTTCATTTTTCAGATGTTCTAAATACCGGTAAAGATTTTCACAAAGTTTAAGGTTATCACCATCCTTTACAGTGGAAATCATCTGACCGTCCATTTATCGATCTATATAGCCTTCGATCGAATCTTTCCAGTAGCACAAGAGAGACTTAATATTGAACAACCTGGCTTCAGGAGTAAACGAAGTTATTCTGATCCAGTATTGGCATTTCCAATAGATATCCAAGGAGGATTCCATAAAGGCTTGAAAACCGCTGTCACTTTTGTCGATCTCTCATCAGGTTACGATACTGTGTGGAAGAAAAAAACGATCTACAAACTACAAAGACTTGTACAATATGCTAAAACAATATATCTTTCTGAAACATTTTGAGTGTTCGTAGAAAATGTGTTTAACTAAATGGCAAGAAGAGCAAAGAAGTAATAATTAAGACTGGGCTTCCACAGGGCTCTGTGCTTCCCCAGCTTATTTTTAATATTTATACCAACGACATGCCTGGCACCTCTCGCAAAAACCTTCTATATGCCGATGATCGGAGACTTGCGGTCCAGAAGAACACATCACATTACATTTAAAAATTCTGCAGAATTACCAAATCTGAGGTGAGTGCTGTTCATTTCTCAAATAATCATACTTATGGAAAGCTGGTGGTCAATTTTGATGAAAATATCCTCAAGCACAACCCGAAAACAATTTATCTTGGAATAACGCATGATAGATCTCATTCTTTTGAAAAACAGTTCTGCAAATGTGCCCAAAACCTGAAAACGCGTAACAACTTAATTCACAAACTTGCTGCGAGTTCTTGAGGGGCAAGCAAGAACCCTTCGCTAAGCTGCACTGACTCTTGTTTATTCAACTGCAGAATACTGTGTTCTAGTTTGGTATCGAAACTGTCGTAAGCAAAAATAGATACACTACTATGAGAATAGTTTCAGGCACAGTTAAGTCAACGTCTATTACGTGGTTGCCTATTGTGTCAAATATTCCACCCGCTGATCTACGGAGATTGTCTGCTGCAAAACTACAATGGGACAAAAAAGCACACATCGAATGAATCTTTCAATTAAGGCTGATCTTAATAATATACCACGTTCAAAATGTGGACGCCCTATATAGTTGAACAGAAATTTTCGGGAGCCACTAAATATTAATCATAGATGTAAGTCGCAGATTGAGACCGAACCAGAAATAACCAACCTATGGTGTCGCCTAAACCGCTTCCGTGCTTGCCAAGAAAGGTGTGGTGACATGATGCATAAATGGAAACTAACGCAAAGCTAGGCGTGTGCTTGCTATGGTTTCACGATCTAATAGTCAATGAACTATTACCCACAGATAGTCCTTTTTTAACTGTGATATACAGTAATATCGTCCCATCTACGCGCTTTCCACCTGTTGTTATTTATATTTTTTTTGCATTTCATTGTATTATCTGTTTTATATTTTCGATGTTTGAACATTGTATGATACTGTTTTGTTGTTTTTCTTTTTTGTGATCTAACTTTTTATACATATGGATCACTAGTAATTAATCAATCCATAATATCCGCTGGTTTCCTGGAGACGCCGCCCGGATACTTTACATTTCTTCAATA
The DNA here is from genome assembly GCA_034190945.1 of Octodonta nipae. Classification (NCBI taxonomy): domain Eukaryota; kingdom Metazoa; phylum Arthropoda; class Insecta; order Coleoptera; family Chrysomelidae; genus Octodonta; species Octodonta nipae. The sequence continues at coordinate 158,330,139 of CM067216.1, forward strand.
CTCGATGATGTAATTATTGTGTCGTCGGCAATCCCTTCCCTTCTTCCCACAGATGATCTACCGCACTATCAGTTATGAAGAAGATGGCGAATTATTTACCCTTCGCTGCTTTAAAGCTGTTGTATGTAGCATCATTAATTCTTATAAATCCATAATAATCTGTTGTATCAACTGTCGAATAAATGCGTTTAGGATTTACCATATTCTAATGTTAATTGCTTTACGAAACAAAAGTAATTTCGAGTTACAACTAAGATCTCTTTCTGCTGTACAGTGTATCCCATTTTGGTTGAGATTTCCAGGTTACTCGGTTGTTATTGAAGATAGAGTCTTGCGGTTTTCACATACCTGTTCTACTTTTTTGTGAAACTCAGGATGGCCATATCAGATTTTGCATAAGTGTTTCCATTTATAAGATACAGGGCGATTTTGATAATTTATAGTTTTTGGACCCCTTCTATATCTACGAAGTTATTAGAAATACTCTTGCGCTAAGAACTACGTCTAATAGAAAATTTTGCATAGAATCCAGTGGAGTATTCATTTTTTTCCGAGTATGGTTTTGAAGATACTACACAACATTATATATTTTTAAATGGAACACCCTGTATTTTATTATTTCATTTGTGTTCGTTATTTTTTTCCCTTTAAAATAATGTATAATACAATACACATGGTAGGTATTATTAGAAATGCTAAAAAACACTAAAAAGCTGAGTTTTTTGCTAGTAGGCCATGTATTTTCCATTTAAAAGGAGAATCAAACAAATAATTCCATTTGAGATTTTTTATAGGACTTTATCAGCAAAGAAAAATAATGTTAACAATAATTCAATAACATGAAACACGAAATTTAGGTACCTAAAAGCAACTAATAAATAGTTATACATCGTTCATTAGGTATAACAAACAGAACAAGTATTACAAATCAAATATCTATCTTAAAATTAATTTTGGACATGATTTATTACCTTATTGATTTAACTGTTCAAATTGTTGTCCATTTTCCCTAACACATAATTGGCAAACCTTTCCATCTCGCATGAATCCATTTAAAATTATTATAGAATTCCGCCTTTCGGAACAATATTTTATCTAGTGAGCGCTGGAGAGAAAAACGCAAATCTGATCAGGGGGTGGTAACTCAGATAGGTCATGTTGGTCCAGCTGTCGGTGAACTGTAATGGTGTTTGATCGTAGCCCTCTTAACAAATTCTTCAAGTACTATTTTTGACAGTTAGTCCAAGTGACAGGAGACAGACACAATGTGATCTTTTTTATCGGCCATTATCTTTATTGTATGATTAGGCTTGAATAAATGTTTTTGTCGGCCATTGCTTATGGGATTTATGTCTGTGAAAGCTAAAGCCATCAGCCATCAATCGCTCTCTATTTTTTCTAATTTGTGCTGGTATTTTGTATACAATTCCGTTCTTAGTGTATTTATACATTGTTTTAAGGTACAGTATAATTTTTAACAATAAATATAATTTAGATTGTTGAATAAATCAACATTTTGATGTATTTGGTACTTTTTCCTCATATACTAACTTGTATTTCATTTAAGGTTATGAGAGAACTGCAGGAGACAGTTTTATAGACTTTGCTGAAGAAAAACAAGCTACATATTATGTGAGTGAACAGGCATGTAGCAGTACCAGGACATTTGAGGATGATCATTTGTATTGCACTAAGATGCAACCTGCAGTAGAGTCACAGAGTCAAGTACACAAGAGTAAGCATTTTTTAGTGGTTCTTAAATAAATCATAACATTTTGATGTATTTAACAGCATACCAAAAAAGAGTGGTGGTAAGAACATCTTCAAATCCAAGTAGCCAGAACCTTAGAAAACAACTGTTTAAGTGGAAGAGAATAGCCAGAAGAGCTAGCAAACTGAACACCAAACATCGTTTACAGCTACTGCATCAGAAGCAATGTGACTTAAGGTATTTGAAAAATGTTAATAGTACAACCATAAATTTCTTTTTGAGTTAAATGAGGAATCAAAAGTTAAAACCGAAGGGAAGACGCTTTTCATTAGATGATAAAATATTTGCATTATCACTGTATAAACAAAGTGCCAAAAGCTATAGATTTCTTTCAAAAGTTTTTAGTTTACCATCTCCTAAGAATCTCAGTAATCTTGTTAATATTGTTCCCTTCAAATGTGGCTAAAATGAACATATCTTTAAAAATTTAAATAAAATTGTTGAAAAATTTACATAAAAAGAGAAATATTGTATATTAATGTTTGATGAAGTATCTTTAAGTTGTGGCCTTACTTATAATTTTTCAAAAGATCATATGGTTGAAATTGTAGATTTTGGTAGTGGTGATCGACGCATGCACTTTACAGACCATGCATTAGTTTTTAGGTTGCAAGGCATTTATAGGAAATGGAAGCAACCAATTTGTTATTTTTTTTTGTGAAAATAGTACCCCTACAGTCGATTTAGTTAGAATATTTGTACAGTTTTTGTTATGAATTATTTTAATGTATAAATAAATAGTGTCATTTTTAACTGTATTTGTTAATTTATCTTTTGTAAATAAATAAATATAATTTCAATATTAGTTTCATTTATTCTGATGGTACATTGTCTTCTAAATGTTATATTTATTATATTCTTGACTATTTTTATGTGTTCTTGGGAAATAACACCACAATCGAAACAAAAATTTGTATATTCAAGGAAAATTTGGTTTTTCCTTGAATATACAGATTTTTGTTTCGATTGTGGTGTTATTTCCCAAGAACACAAAAATAAATCGATGGTACAGCCCCCTATTGGTGACATTTGGGACCAGAAACTGCAGATTCCTTCTTTTAGTATGGTGATGATCTGTCAAATTCTACAAACGTCAAATTTAGTACTTGAAGAATTTGTTAAGATGCTTTTGATGCTAAACCTAACCTGTCATGGGACAAAATGCGACACATTTTTTAACATTAAGTTGCCCATCTATCTTTATTGTATGATCTGTGAATCTGATCAAGCTGTAATTGTTAGTAACTATTGTGTTTTATCGTGTTTGAGTTTACAAGATCATTATATAAATAATTATTCGTGAGTTTGCTGGTTGATAATTGATAATGGCTGGAAGAGAAATCGTTTTTCAAAATAACGAAAAATACGATATGATACAATGTTTAAATCAATGTTATGAGAATGTTGAAGAAGCTTTAGAACTATATTTCCACAGGTATAAAGTACGAGTATTTTACCATAAGAAATTTCATGAAATCGCGTTTTTAAAACTTTCAGATATCCAGAGAGGCATCAACCTAGTCGAGCAACTATATTTAGGATAAAGAATAATTTACTAAGTTTTGGTAAATATTCTAAACCTCGATCAATGATCGAGAAATGAATGAAATAAATGAGTTAGCTAGCGTTCATGCCTATCCCCAGACTTCTTGTGCGAAATTAGAAAATTACACTGGAATTTCTCAATCACGGGTCCAAAGAATTTAAAAAAAATATAAATTTAAACCTTACAAAGTCAATATTGCCCAGCACTTATATCCTGTTGATGCAGCAAGACGGTTAAATTTTTGCAATTGGTTTTTAGACCAAACCCGAAGAGACAATGATTTTGTAAGGAAAGTTATTTGGTCAGACGAATCTCATATAAGCAGTGCCGGTATATTTAACAGGCAGAATACAAGATACTGGTATGATGAGAACCCGCACTTAATTTTTGAGCGACAGCAGGGTCGATTTGGTTTTAATGTACCCTGTTTCATACTGGGGACAAAAATAAAGTACCGCATTTTTGAAGGAACCCTTACTGCCAATAGGTACTTGACAATCCTAGAAGACTTATTACCCGAAATATTGGAAGATGTTCCCCTCGCCTTTCGCAATTCTATACACTTTCAACAAGATGGCACTCCTGCCCACAATTCTAGATTAATTGGGCGCCTTTTAGAAAATAATTTTCAAGGATGTTGGATAGGAACACATGGACCAATTAGGTGGCCTCCAAGATCACCCGATTTATCTATATTGGACTTTTTTGTGGGGTTATTTGAAAAATAAAATATATACTAACAAACACAACAGTTACGAAGAACTTCATGCCGCAACGGAGGCAGCTTTTCGGGATTTACAAAGGCAACCTGTTACAATTTTAAATGCACTCAGGCGTATTGAAAAGGTTTGCCAATTATGTGTTAGAGAAAATGGACAACAATTTGACCAGTTAAATCAGTAAGGTAATAAATAATGTCCAAAATTAATTTTAAGATAGATATTTGATTTGTAATACTTGTTCTGTTTATTATACATAATGAACGATGTATAACTATTTATTAGTTGCTTTTAGGTACCTAAATTTCGTGTTTCATGTTATTGAATTATTCTTAACATTATTTTTCTTTGCTGATAAACTCCTATAAAAAACCTCAAATGGAATTATTTGTTTGATTCTCCTTTTAAATGGAATATACATGGCCTACTAGCAAAAAACTCAGCTTTTTAGTGTTTTTTAGCATTTCTAATAATACCATGTGTATTGTATTATACATTATTTTAAAGGGAAAAATAACGAATTCAATGAAATAATAAAATACAGGGTGTTCCATTTAAAAATATATAATGTTGTGTAGTATCTTCAAAACCATACTCGAAAAAAAAGAGTACTCCACTGGATTCTATGCAAAATTTTCTATTAGACATAGTTCTTAGCGCAAGAGTATTTCTAATAACTTCGTAGATATAGAATAGTATAAATTATTAATATATCTTATAAATGGAAACACTTATGCAAAATCTGATATGGCCATCCTGAGTTTCACAAAAAAGTAGAACAGGTATGTGAAAACCGCAAGACTCTATCTTCAATAACAACCGAGTAACCTGGAAATCTCAACCAAAATGGAATGCACTGTACATGATTTGAAGGGGCATTTTGCCAGCGTGGGGAATTATTGAAATTATGCAGCACTTATTGCAATGTGCTGGATCACTTCTTATTATATCATGGAATATAGAGTGAGCGACAACATGCATCTTGTCAAATTCGAGTTTTCCTTACACTATTGCATAGAAAGTGTCGAACATCAATTGTTGTTTGCTCTATTAATTTCGATATTTCTGGGGTTATGCCATCTGTATCGGAAGCATTGTTTTTAGAACTTTTTTGGCAATTTCCGATTTTAGAATCTCAGATTCGCACCCGGTGACCTCTGGATGATTATTCTCATTGGATAAATCAGTTTCGCTGTATAATTTTGTGCAAAACAATAGCTGTAGATGTCACATGTCAACAGAACCTGTCAATGAACATCAAAAAGGAAACTTCTAAATCAATTAGTCAAGAATAAAATATTCAAAATTGTCATAAAATATTGACAATTAAGAAAAGTCAAGCGAACTCAAAACTATCAAATTGCTTCTGAAAAACAACAACTACAGAGAGTCTTGATGAGGAATCGAAACGTCACGTCACATTAAACAGTCAAGTATATATAAGACAGGACAAATTGTTGACAAATCCATAGATGTGCTTTCTCTCAGTTAATCTTGCGAGAGACTATTTCTAGAAGAGTAGAGATTGTACTACATCCAGTAAGCAGAAGCTGTATTATAATTTTTTGTTTGCGGTTTATTCACTGTCTAATCTAATTTATTTCTACAGTGAGGTGGGAAGTTATTTAATTATCAAGAAGTAGAAATACTGAACAGGCAGTTTTAGCGTGTTTGCCAATAGATGCATATATTGGGTAAAATTTAGTGCTGTCATCCATCCAGAAGGATGTCTTTATCCATACGAGTCAATTGAAGCATCACGAAACATAAAGGATTATAAGATCACTCCTGGAAAATTAAGTAAATGTGTATCAAATTTCATATAGCATTAGTTCCACAGAAAACGGTAGATAGCGATTCTCTTATTGCATATTTTGCTTGTCCGAAGTCTAGTGCTTTTCGGCACAATCACTTTTGAGCCCACTGAGGTGGCCAATCCTATTTCATATATATTATAAATCGCTTCTAGGTCAATGTTGCCACTCTTAAAATTTGCGAAAAAATAGGAGACTGTATTATCTGTATCGACAACTGAGACTCTCACCTGAGAAATTCCCCTATCAAGTCCTCTGTTGCAATTTTGTTTGTAGTGCAATTTCCGGGCATGTGTTATTGGTTGCTACAAAGAGTAATAACCTAAGTTATAAGCCTGCAGCTTCGCCAATGCCTAACTGAGCTCACCTACTTATCCAATCTTTCTTCTTTTGTGTCAGAAGTTGTAAGGTTGCAAATCCGCAAACATAATTCAATTCAAACTCCTCGTTAAATTATCTCTTTAAATGTGTCCTAGCAATATCTTATCTGTTGCTCTTATTTTATTTTTATGGTCAAGTAAAAAATGTATTATATTACTACAGTGAATGACAAATCTTGAACTGATGTACACACCGTACAGGAGCACTCATGAGTGCTTGCAAATAATGATAATGTTACGAGAATTCATCCGACCGCTGGTGCAATCGGCCATCAACCAGTTCATGGAAGGGACATTATTCCGATAAATTCTGGGAACCCGAAATGTTTGTCTCTCAACCGGCGGACCGCTGCCGTTACTGGGAATTCCCTTAAAGCTCCCAGAACATGATGGAATTTTTCGTTGGTTCGTGGTCGTACCAGACAATTCCAAGATAAATGTATAAATAAGAAACAGCTGGCGATAGGAGGCATTCAGTTTTCGACGGTCGTATTGAACAGTTAAGATAAAATGTAAATAGCAGTTTCTGTGAATATAAATTTGTGTAAAAGTGGTGGAAATAAATTAGAGTGAGTTTTAAATAAATCCAAGAACTGAACTGAACCCGAGTGTGAAAATAAAAACATTACCATGGTGTCAGAAGTGGGATGTGAATTTGTGGAACTTTTTGAAGTGATAAATAAATAGACAGACAATGTTTAAAAACGTGAATTTGGACCAATTGAAAGTGACGGTCTTAAAAAAAAGAACTTGAGGAAAGGAATTTAGAAATTAGTGGGAAGAAAAGTGAATTAATACAACGGTTACGAGATGCTCTAATAAATGAAGGTAACGATCCCGATACTTATTTGTTTGAAGTTTCTGTGAATGGTGACATGAGTATGCTATTAAAGCAAATGGAAAATTTAAAAGAAACCTTACAAGACAATTCTAAGTCTTTAGAAGATAAATTGCTAGAAAATGCTAAAAACTTGAAGGAGGCGTTAGAAGATAAATTAGCAGAAAATTATAAAACCCTGGAAGACAAACTACTAGAAAATTCTAAATCCCTAGAAGAAAATTTGAAAAGCATGGTACAAAAAAACTCAGAAATGCTGGAAGAGAAAACATTCGAGAATGAGGCTCGGATGGAAGAGCTAAAACAAACAATGGTCGAAGAGTCAGCCAGAAATGAAACGCGGATAAAAACATTATAGTGGTTTCAGAAGTGCGATGTGAATTTGTGGAATTTGAAGTGATAAATAAATAGACAGACAATGTTTAAAAACGTGAATTTGGACCAATTGAAAGTGACGGACTTAAAAAAAAGAACTTGAGGAAAGGGATTTAGAAATTAGTGGGAAGAAAAGTGAATTAATACAACGGTTACGAGATGCTCTAATAAATGAAGGTAACGATCCCGATACTTATTTGTTTGAAGTTTCTGGCAATGGTGACATGAGTATGCTATTAAAGCAAATGGAAAATTTAAAAGAAACCTTACAAGACAATTCTAAGTCTTTAGAAGATAAATTGCTAGAAAATTCTAAAAACTTGAAGGAGGCGTTAGAAGATAAATTAGCAGAAAATTATAAAACCCTGGAAGACAAACTACTAGAAAATTCTAAATCCCTAGAAGAAAATTTGAAAAGCATGGTACAAAAAAACTCAGAAATGCTGGAGAAAATATTCGAGAATGAGGGATGGAAGAGCTAAAACAAACAATGGTCGAAGAGTCAGCCAGAAATGAAACGCGGATAAAAGAGCTCAAGCAGACAATGGTCGAAGAGCTGATACAGACGACAGACAAAAATGAAACGCGGATAGAGGAGCTAAAGCATATAATGGAGGGTGAGATCAGAAATAAAAGAGCAGGTAGTCACAATGCACAGAGGAGAAACACAATCAAAAACCGAAAGCAGAAACAGTACCGAGGTAGTGGATTCAAAAATTGGCCTCGAGGGGACAAGACACAAAATGAAATCTCCCAAATTTGATGGACAATCATCATGGACTAATTATCGTCGCCAATTCGAGGCTGCAGCTAAGCTAAACGGATGGTCGGCAGAGGAGAAAGCAATAGCATTAACTCTTGCCTTAAGAGGGGACGCTACAGATATTTTACAAACCTTGAATGCCTCTGAGCAAGAAGACTACGAACAACTGGTCAAACATTTGGAACTGAGGTATGGACAAACCCATTTGGAGCACGTCTATCACTCCCAACTGAAAAATCGCTACCAGAAATCGAATGAATCCCTTCAAGAGTTTGAAGCTGATATTGCCCGTCTTGTTCGCCTCGCCTATCCAGCCACACCGGAAAATGTGATAGAAAGGTTAGCAGTGCAAGTGTTTTTGGATGGACTTCGGGACAACGAAGCCAGACAAGCATTGACCCTAGCTCGACCGACTCAATTAGTGGATTCACTGGCTCGGGCTCTGGAATTCGAGACAGCGAAAAATACCTGTAGAGGTCAGGGCAGAGTCCGAATCATTGAAGGAGAGTCAGAAGACGGCGGATATGATAAGGCCTCTGTAAAAAAGATAGTAGAGGAAATCCTTACCGAAAAAAGACAACTGAGATGTTGGAAGTGTGGTAAGGTAGGGCACATACGAAGTCGTTGCAAGGAGAGCAACGGAGGCCCGACTTCCGCGTCGGAAAACTAAAGCAGGTCGATGTGAAGGGGCCATCGTCGACCTGTAGCCAACAAGCCCCAACTACCAACGCATATGTCGCTTCACTACGCAACCACGTTAACAGTGTCTTTGTATATGGCTTGATTAATAAGAAGCAATGTGCAATGCTGTTGGATACAGGTGCGACAAAAACAGTTATAAGGCCCAACATCGTTTTAGAGACGATGATAAAACCAACCAAATAGCAACTACGAACAGAGACAGGAGAAGCAGCGAAAGTCCATGGTAAAATAGACGTTGAAATGACCTTGGGGAACACAACCTTACTACATCGGGCATTAGTGGCAGACATCGAAGACGAAGTAATCATTGGAATGGATGTCATGAGCTCCAAGGGATTCCAGTTAAACTTCAAAGATGGAATTCTGCTAGTGAATGACGAAGAAGTGGTGCTTCATGAAAAAGATGACATAATGCTTAGCAGAGGATGTCAATGTTCCGGAAAGAGCTGAAATCATTATAGATGCTTGCTTAGATGGGAAAGCTAAAGCTGGAACAGTAATTATGTTTGATCCTGTACTTAACGACGGAAATATAGGCAGAGAAGTCGCACTGGGGAAGACTCTGTTTCGTGCCAGGGAGATTGTTCCAGTAAGAGTAATGAACCTGCTAAAGAAAGGAACAACTTTGGGCCATTGTTCAACAGTTTCATCTGTAGTCAGAAGCACACAGCATGCAGAAATACCACCACGTAAACTATCTGAGGAACTGGAACGACTCATCACCGATTCATCTAAAAATTTGAAACCAAACCAGAGAGCAAAATTGAGGGACATCGTTAGAAACTATCAGGATATCTTCGATGTAGGGAATGGCAAAAGAGGACGAACTGATCTGGTGAAACATAAAATTAATACTTGAGACGCTCAACCTATTCGACAGTCGGCGAGAAGACTACCCCTAGCTAAAAGAGAAGAAGCCGACAGGATAGTCCGCGAGATGGAGGAAGAAGGTGTTATTGAACCATCCAATAACCCTTGGGCTTCTTCAGTTGTCTTGGTTAAAAAGAAAGATGGTTCGACCCGATTTTGCGTGGACTATCGGCAATTAAACCACGCTACAAAGAAAGACAGCTATTCTCTTCCAAGAATAGACTAGACTAGATACGTTGGCTGGATCGAAGGTGTTTTTCACCCTGGACTTGAAGAGCGGTTATTGGCAGGTGGAACTTGCTAAAGAAGACCGAGAAAAGACTGCTTTTACCATCCGCTCAGGACTTTATCAATTCACGGTGATGCCGTTTGGACTGTGTAATGCTCCAGCAACGTTTGAAAGATTGATGGAAACAGTGTTAAAAAGGGTTGTCGTGGAAAACATGCCTGGTGTATCTTGATGACATTATCGTAGTTGGAAGATCATTTGAAGACCACGTCAGAAACCTGGAGGAGGTGTTTCGGCGACTTCGAAGTTCCGGACTAAAGTTAAGCCCAAAGAAGTGTCAGCTGTTCCAAGAAAAGGTGCAATATCTTGGACATGTGGTTTCCGCAGAAGGAGTAGCTGTTGATAAACAGAAAGTCAAAGCTGTCCAGGAATGGCTGATACCTAAAGATATCCACCAGTTAAGACGTTTCCTGGGGTTATGCACTTACTATCGTCGGTACGTAGCCGGATTTGCCAACATCGCCAAGCCACTTACTAGATTCACAGAAGGGAAGGTGCAGTACCAGTGGGGCGAGGAATGCCAACGATCATTCGAGACACTGAAAAGAGCATTGACGAGTGCCCCCGTCTTAAGTTATCCTTTGCCAGATGGGAACTTCGTTTTGGATACCGACGCAAGCAATGTCGGAATTGGTGCGGTGCTTTGGCAGATCCAAGACGGTCAGGAGAAAGTCACCGGCTATTTCAGCAAGACCTTGAGCAAGCCTGTACGTAATTACGGTGGAAGGAAGAATACCGCAAACCTACGTGGCAGGAGATTTCCCGATACTCACCAACCCTAAAGTCGTACTGGGCTCAGTGGAACTCTCTCATCCTGGAGAATGGACTTCTGAAGCGCGTCCTGGAAACCCCAGAGGAAGGCAAGGACAGAAAGCAGATTGTAGTCCCTAAAAATAGGAGACCAGAGGTTTTGCGAGAACTACATGATGGTACAACTGGAGGACATCTGGGAGTAACGAAAACCCTGGGGAAGTTGAGAGAACACTTCTATTGGGTAAACTGCCAAGTGGATGTTAAGGACTGGTGCCGGAAATGTACTGTTTGTGCAGCAAGTAATGGGCCTCAGAAGCGTCCAAAAGCTCCCATGAAGCAATATAACGTGGGCAGTCCATTCGAAAGAATAGCCATTGATGTTGCCGGTCCATTTCCTGAATCCGACTCTGGAAACAAGTACATTGTGGTGGTGATAGACTATTTTAGTAAATGGACTGAAGCGTATGCCTTGCCGAATCAAGAAGCCTTGACCGTTGCTGATGTCCTTGTCAAAGAATGGATCAGTCGTTTCGGTGTTTCCTTCGAGTTGCACTCAGACCAAGGTAGAAACTTCGAGTCTACTCTTTTCCAAGACGTCTGCAAACTCTTGAAGATCAATAAAACACGGACGACGGCATTACACCCGCAATCCGATGGAATGGTAGAACGGATGAATAGAACCATTAACCGCTATTTGTCAAAGGTAGTCTCTGACCACCAAAGAGACTGGGACCAGTATCTGCACTTGTTTCTAATGGCATATCGTTCGTCTGTGCACGGGTCAGACCCCGGCCAGTATTATTATGGGACGAGAGTTACGACTACCATGCGATTTGAAGTTTGGATGTCCCCCAGGTGAAGAGGCTGCAGGTGAAGACTATGTCAGCCAGTTACGTCGAAAGATGGACGACAAAAACCAACGAGTCTGGTCAAATATCGAGAATGCCAGTGCCCGAATGAAGGAAGCCTACGACATCAAAGCCGAGAGCGGAGAATTCCAAGTTGATGATCTTGTTTGGTTCTATCACCCGCAACGTCGTCGGGGATATTCGCCCAAGCTACAGAGATCTTGGGAGGGGCCGTACCAAATTGTCAAGAAAATCAACGATGTTGTCTACAGAATAAAGAAGGTACCTCGGGGAAAACCAAAGGTCGTACATTTCAACAGGTTAGCCCCTTATACCGGAAGTCATGACAGCGAAGTTGACCAAGCCCAAGTCAGCAGCATCCAACCACCCGATGACGAGATGACCTTCGAACAGTTTATGGCACTGTACTCTAATGGGCAGAAAGTGGTGCAGCACGACGTGACCACAGAGGAACCCCGAGACCTGTTTGAGGTGCCCATAGAATATGCCCTGGCTCATTGTGTGGCTCGAGATCTCCGGATGTCCAGAGGAATAGCCAAGGCGTTTGCCAAAAAGTACGGACAATTCCAGAGGCTACGGGAACTAGATCCAGTGGTAGGGAAGGTCCTTCATCTCGAAGAGACATTTTTTATTTGGTAACGAAAACATTCTCGCAGGACAAGCCAACATATAGCGATCTTTGGAAGACTCTGGTAGAATTGAGGAATGTGATGATGGAAAACAATCTGAGGAAATTGGCGGTCCCAAAGATAGCCTGCGGGTTGGAGGGACTGAATTGGAGGGTGGTGAGAAGTATGATGGAAACAATCTTTCGATTCAAAATCCTGGTATGCTGTCTCAATATTCGCGGCCCATTTTCGAAGACCGTTGACTGCTACTTCCACCAAACTTCCCGTTGTCGAAATGGAGAGTCCTGCAAATATCGTCACACCAGGAAGGATTCTAGGGCATTCCGGGACGAAATGATCTTAAGGAGGGGGCAATGTTACGAGAATTCATCCGACCGCTGGTGCAATCGCCCATCAACCAGTTCATGGAAGGGACATTATTCCGATAAATTCTGGGAACCGAAATGTTTGTCTCTCAACCGGCGGACCGCTGCCGTTACTGGGAATTCCCTTAAAGCTTCCAGAACATGACGGAATTTCCCGATGGTTCGTCGACGTACCAGACAATTCCAAGATAACTGTATAAATAAGAAACAGCTGGCGATAGGAGGCATTCAGTTTTCGACGGTCGTATTGAACAATTAAGATAAAATGTAAATAGTAGTTTCTGTGAATATAAATTTGTGTAAAAGTAGTGGAAATAAATTAGAGTGAGTTGGACTGTGTTTTTAAATAAATCCAAGAACTGAACTGAACCCGAATGTGAAAATAAAAACATTACAATAAAATGTTTGAGACCATATAAAAAAATAAAACAATCGAACCCTTTCACCATATGTATTAAACTGGTGTTTTCTTGAGAGATATTTTGGCGTTATTACAGGTTTATGTAAAGGTTATAACATTTTACACCAATGGAAAGAAAGAAATATTTGTGTTCGCAGTTCGTATATATTTACCTCAAGAACGTTATAAAAGGCGCTGATGTAAGAAAAAACAATTTATGAGTGTGACAACTGAAAGAAATGAGTATTTTCTAGGCACCCTGGCTTCAACGAGAAATGGAAATGTAGTTCGGCCTGCCATCAGAGGCTTACATGAAAGTGTAAGTTCACTCACATTTGGTTTCTGACTTTCCAAAATAACAAAAATACTTTTTTGGTGTCACCAACGAAAAAGTGTAGTCCATACGTATGTATATCTGTCTGTCATGTTTTTCAGTGAGAAACCCATTAGCAACACTTCTGTTTGTTTATTTGTGCTGCGTACACACTTGACCGATGCGATTGTACCTACAACACGCCACGCCACATTGAGAAAGTCATGGTTAAGACCACAGCGGGGAATCTGAGGGGCCGCTACCCAACAAAATTTCCAAAACGATGCATAGGGTGTTGGTATTAATTAGAAAATGACTAAAACTAACTGGTTTATTTAATTTCATAAAATGATATCTATGTAAACTTATGATTCGGTTGCCAGTGACATGTAAATATCATTTTTCGCCTCTAAAATTTGTGATATACAAAAACATTTCACTACTTAATGTGACGCCAGTTTATCCCAAAAGTTGTGAAAGCAATTTTTTCACGTTCTGGATTGCGACCTGATGGTGATAATGCTATAAATAATAACATGGCAAGTACCTGTGAGACCATTCCTATTACATAAAAGATCCAATTATTATATTGCCCAGCCCCAATTTATAATTACTTCTGCATCGTGGTCACGACGCTACAACTATAGAGCTAAGAATCCTCACCAGAAAATGATTTCACAACTTTTGGATGCCAACTCGCCTCACACTACACCGTGACGGGTTTTTCTAGGTTCTATATATACACTAAATATATTCTCCAATATTATGCTATCTGTGATTATTAAACATATACAATATTATGTAAATTAGTGAGGATTAATAAATTGTTTTCGAATGCCAGTATTTTCTATATAGATGTCAAGTGTTCTTTCTATTTCTTAATTTTTATTGTCTGTCTTGTTTTGTTTTTCTTGTACTTTTATGTGCCAATTTGAAAGTAAGAATCAAAATAATACTTTTTATCTAACAAATAGTAATTAATAATTTTTAGTTTAATAATATTGAAATTAATGTCCTGTGTTATGTAAGTAGCTACTTGAATTTGAAAAATGCCACGTTTAACTTAAAACAAAATTTATAAATCACGGTATTTTTTCCTCGATAGTAAAAATAAATAAAAGTAATGTTGTTAGTAACATCTAACTATTTTAATGGTATACATAAAAACAACAACAAGCATTACATAACAGAGTAGAAAAGTTACTTTATTCAAAACCTGAAGTCTCACATATTTTTCGTGAAATCTAAAATTTCCTATAATTTCTGAAATCATATTAATGTCCACATGTATTCAGGACAAGATTAGAATATTATACCAAACACCTGTAGTGTGGTCTCGTTTTGCTTAATATTTATGATGATCGCTATTGAGATATTTTTGCTTGTCGATCGAATGCTTATCATTGTTATCGTATCGAAACTCACAATGACTCCAGAATGAGGAGCGTCAAAAATTGATATCACTACTTTTGGAGGCCAACCAAATAATCATGTCTGTAACCTAAAAACCAAAACTTATGATTATCTGCCCTTAATTAGTTTTTTAAAAAGTCAATTTATATATATATATTCAGTATATATATATATATTCAGTTCTAAGAAATTTTATAGTTTTTAGAATATTTCAAAATAATTGAGTTGATACCTCAAAAATAATGATATGCATCTGAATAAACATATATTTTCTTTACTCATAAATAGAATAATGTCGAACCAATCGTATTGTAACTCGAAAAACCATACTAAAAAACTGGAATACTTTAAACAAGTCTGTTTAAGATTTATAGTTTGTTAGGTAACATTCAACATAAATTCAACAAAACTGCTGCAAACACTTACGGCTTAGGTAGGAGTTTTAGCTTTTCAAATTAATTTTTATTTTCAATTTTCATAACTCTCAGAATTGTATTAGTAAATTAGTTATTTACAAAAAATTAATAATAAATGATAGTGAGTATGACAAAATAAAATTAATTGGTTGGAAGTGAAATGTATCATAACCTATTTTGCAATAGTTAGTATTAAAAAAAGCTAAATTCTAAAATACTCTAATATTAACTTTTAACTTTAAAACCACTTTGTCTTATTCTTAATTGATTGCTGTGAAAAGCTAATAGTTTTTGTGTCCATATAGTGTTTTTTATATAGAAATTATGTATTTATTTTTTGCTAAATAAATATAGTAATTGAAGATCAAATAGAGGATTGTTCATTTGAAGTGCAAAGTAGTACAAATGAAAATGATTGAATTGCTAAAAATGAAACTGAAGTATCTCAGCAATTTAAAAAGATCTAAAAGAAATGTTCAATACGTAAATGAGTTCTTGAATAAAGTCTATATAACGTAAAATTCGAGCACATCCATGCTAAAAACCTCAAAATAAATCAATATCAAGAAATGCCAATTTTTTTAACCAACATTCTTTGTAAGATGCGATTATTCAGAAAAAAATTATAAGAATTTTTGCGAATGGTAAAGAAATAAATAATGGATCGGAACGGTGGTCGTTACGTGTAAATTTGGGGTAAAATATAATACAGTAGATATAAACTACGATCAGATGTTTTATTTTATTTAATCTATGTGTATGTAGTTAAAACTATCATCTAAAAAATTTGAAAACATTTAAGTTACTAACAAATATGTAAACCTCATTTGTTAAACTCATAACCAATCTTAGCTGATTTTTTTTGTCACTACCAGCTTTCAGTTTTCATGCCTTCACTTCTCTTGCTAATATAAACAGTACGTAAGTATTAAAATTTAAATGATCAAAACCAAGATCAAGATTAAGTATATGAGACCAAGACCAACACCCGAATATCTTTTTAAGACCAATATTAAGACCAGGTCAGGTATAGGCCAAGCCTGCCAAAGTATTGGTCTTGAACCTGCATTGCTCGTCACTAGAAGAACATAATATAGTGGTTCAAGTTGCAAAATATTTACTGTCTAGATCATCAATACAGTTCAGTAAAACCATAAACAGCCGAAGAAGTGTTTCTAAAATATCAGAACATGAGGATATCAATTATTATTTATTGACAAAATATTGGAGGTACGTTTGCAAATTAGTGGTAACTCAACTGAATATATCACCTATTTTTTTGTTTAGTAGTTATTCACGAGTTAACCATTAATTAATATCAAGAAATTATTGTATCCGATCTTGAATCTTTTCAATAATATCTGACCTGTCTGTTAATGTTCTGGCCGCTGGAGGACACCATTGTTTCATAAACTTTGACAAAAAACCTCAATAATGTGCAAATTAATTACGTTCGAATTTCAAGCATTGGGCGACCACTAATTGCATTAAAAGTACAACCTTATGACACCGAAACACAAAAAAAATGTGGACGCACCTCCATAATTTGCGTCATGAATTCATTGCCTTATTAATGAGGTTATTCTGAGTAAAGGTCAGTCAGAGATACATCATTACTGAAAGCTGAACTGAAACCGTACAGTTTAGGTTAAAAGGTCATGTATATGCGTTATGATAATAAACCCTAACTCTTACTGTACTTACCGGTGTGTATTATGTCAGGAAAATACGCAAGAAGAAGCCTAATCGTACCAACTCATAACACTTTAGCGGTAAATATGCATTCCTAACTAGATCATAACAGTGTCAGGAGTTTATACATCAACTCAATGCATTCCTCTAACTCATGTATGGAAGTTAGTGAAATGTGATTTTCAAACAAAATATCTCAAGTATGGATTTTGCCCCACTGCAATTTTCTTTCAACTTTCTTCAAATCGGACACATGAATACTTGACCACCGAGGGTGCAGAAGGTAGGTGTCCAACATAATTTTATGGAGGGTCAGGTTTCCTATTTTTATCACCATAGCGGGCCACTAGATGCACAATAGCAAAGGTGTAAGTGGGTAGGAATTAATGTCTTCTAAAGTTTGGACTAGGACATGGGTCGGATGAAGGACTTCCATGGGCTGCATCGAGGTCCGTGAGGCGTATGCTGGATGGCCCTGGTGTACTAGGTCAGGTTTACTTTTATGAAATTTTCTATAAGTTTTGTCTGGTATAATAATTGTTCATAGTGATCTTTTAGGAAGTATTCAAGCTGTTTTTTCACCATTGAAAATCGAAGAGAAATTTAATCGTATAATTCATCTAAAATAATTAATTTAATCTTTGGTTCTGGAGTGACCCAGACAAATTTTCATTGTTGTTTTTGAACAAAAAGTTCATTTCTTATAGACGGTTTGCAGTTAGAGATTCTAGAAGCATATAACGCTGCTTTTTTATCGTATTTTCTTCTATAAAACATATTTATATCACGTATTTTGAAACTAACGGAATGATTATCCAGGCTAACTTTCTAATTCAGTACTGAATTTTGTAATATATGACATCATTTTATAGTTTCTTTTAATTGTTGTGTTATAAATTTTATTTTTGATAGCCCAATAATGCCCCTTTTCATCTCATTTGTTTCTCAAGTTCATAGAGGCTCTTCTATCAAAGTTCAAAGGTTTACAGTCCGATTGCTGATGTTGTTATCGACTAGTAGCACGTTCCAACCCGGTGATTCCTTATCTGGCTACTAGACTACTGGTATATGGGAACGAACAGATATTTGGTAGCGGAAATAATTTATGTTAGGTACATTGATCTTTCTTTTAAATTTTTGATTTGTGTCTTTTTTCATAGTTCTTTTGAAATTGACAACGGGGTCTGCCCTAGACCCCGAAACCTTTGAAAATATACAGTAATTTCGTATATTGTGCTACTATATGTTTAACTTAAAAATTGAAGATAACTTATTGATCTATGCTGAATGTTAAATAATAATTCTAATGTTATTGCTGTATTTCTAAATTTCTTTTTTTTAGATTTCAGGCCGATAGAGTGAAGTACAATCTTTAGAAAAATATATATTTTTTTAAATGTATGTGTTTAACACATACTTTAGGTACTTTAATAGTGGGCAAAATACAGAAGTAGATCTTAAATTTCATGCCTAAAATTAGTATCATAAAATAATATTGTGGTTCTGCATGTTAATTGTGTTATTTTGTACATGATGTGAAAGTCTCAAAGGATTTAGTAAATAGTCGTGTGATTCACGCTCCACACATGTTATCAGACTGCTTGTTATTCATTACCAACATTGTTTGAAGTTTTAGTTAACTGATTATCATGTTGGAATCCTCCATTAGGTGAAAAGTTTCGATACAGGTGTGTCAATTTTTTTCGTATTTATTTATTCATGTGGCACTATTTAAAGTGAATTAATGAACACATGTAAGAGATGACAAAACTTCTAAACAATTTTCGCAATAGTTGTAAGTCTGAAAGTCAATGTTTTGTAGATAAATTATTTAAGGATTAATATTTGTGTATTTTTCGTACCCAGGACATTAGATTACATTAATCCAAAATAGCAAATTAGAAATAAGACAAGAAATAACTAAAACTCTTGCTCCTCTGGACGAAATATCAAAGTATAAACCACTAGATTACATAATAGTAAAAACTATTTATTAAATAAGCCAGTAATTTTAATTAAAGTTGTTGGTCTAAAAGTGCTGAGTGTTGAACTGAATTCTAGTTATTAAAAACATATTTTCATGAATATTTATTTTTATAACTTCTAATAATCAAATGAACATCTATTATAGAAAGTGGTAAAAATGAGCGCCTTCAACTTCATTGCAGGCATTGACCTAAAGATGTAAAGATTTTCGCACTTAGCTATTTCTCTCATTCGTCGAAATCGTTCGTGTATTCGTTCTCTATTCTATTCTATGGAATTCTATTGAGTAAGCGTTTTATAATCAGTTTCGTTCAATTACCTCAGAAATACAATTTCCAAAGATTCATATCAAGTGAATGAGCTGGCCAACCCACAGGACCTCCAAGTCCAATCCAACAAGCACCGTCTGTTTAGTTAAGATAAGCTCAGACATTCGCCTTTCAGATGTATAGGATTCGAATTTCGGCAAATCATTAGTCATAAAACTTAAATAAGATTCATAGATAACAACATTAGGCCCAATTATCACGTTATCAATAATGTATATTGTGAAAATTTATTATATATTCTTTTTGGTAAACAATGCTTCACCTGTCAATAGTACCTACCTCAACAAATTATATCATGTCTTAATTTCCTTAGAAACCATTGGCAAAATTATTTCCTTGCAAAGGAATCCGTAGGCAAAGTGGTATGAATTCCATTATTCCTTATGCGAAAAAGACACTATTGAAAATAGCTTGCAACTTTGATAGTACGCCGATATCTACTAAGTCCGGAATGAAATTTGGCTTGTTTCTATACGATGACGTATATTTGCAAATAGTGAAATGTTTCTTTGAGGATATATTTGTGGTGATAAATTCTTATCGCTTCTGGTGTATCTGACTTCGCTACATTATAAACCAAGAACAATTCGGGTTAAGAATTTATGTAGAACTGCATAATTTACTCAAAAACTCCAAAAAGGTTTTTACATTAAAGCAATAATATTAAATTTATCTATTTGCCAATAGATCAGAACCTGCCAGTCTTTAACTTATTCCAAAACCTACTTATTTCTTTGCCATATTTACATTACAAAATGTTTGTAAATATGCGTTTTCTATATGTTCTTAAAATAATATATTTTTTATCTTTTTTTATCGAAATAATTCAAATTAAAAAAAATCCATTTTCAGTGGCATACTCATAAAAATATATAAAAATGGAAAACCTTGAAAACTAACCCGTTTATATGAACAAAAGCGAAAAATAGTTTCGGAGTCTAGATCGAACCTCCGTAACTACCAGATTAAACAAAGCAGACACACCTACCAACACCCAACCAATCACAACACAGCCCCTTCATCACGTGACCTTCCCTTCCAACCCACCGATAAGTATAAATAAAAGAAGCAGAGCAGATTCACATTCAGTTCAGTTACCTAGTGACCCTTGGGGAGTAGGCAGATTAAAGCCCCGAGTTCGATCTAGACTCTGAAACTATTTTTCACTGTCTCTTGATAATGGCTCCAAAGCAGGAGTCAAAACGTCGAGCATTTAATAAATTCAGACGCGTTTCTCACCCGGAAACTGGCTGGCATAGTTCATAATAATGACCGCGGAAGCCTCTCAGAACATTTCGACGTTTCGCCAAGATCTAACTTGGCATTATCAATGCGTTGTCAGGCATAGTCTATTAAAAACGACTGTATATATAAAAAACCTCAACAACGGTAGCCCCTAAAATTCGACGTATGACGTAATTCCGAAGTCGAATATGACCTCTAGACTGGCCGACCAGAGACGTCTGGAATCATCTCCGAACGAATGAACTATATACAAGAAGCGGGAGCTTAGAGGCGAGGCAGTTTGATTTGGAAGCAGCATGTAGTACACCATCTGATAGTATCAGTCATTCGGTTTTGTAAATAACAAACACAAAATATATGATTAAGATTAATGATGAGCGGTACAAAGCCCCGGAGAATAAAATGATAAAAAGAGGAATTTTTACAAAAATATGCGATTTTTCCACTGCATATCCAACAGAGAAATCACTAAACGCAAGAATACTGAATACACAATATTAGTTCACATAAAGCGAATATATAACATACTAACCGTTACCCGCGGTTTCACCAGCGTACGGAATGTTCAAGCCTTCGCAAAAAGAAATAACTTATGAAACATATGGGTTATCCTATATAAAAAATGTTCCTTGTTTGAACCACCCTACTTAACTATAAATCCACCAATCCCGACTATATTTCTCCAAACTGCAAGTACTTATAGGTATAGGTTGGCCCACCCTATATAACAATTTTATTTGACATTTTTTTAATCACCTTGAATAACTGTAACTCTACTTCAACCTATATTGAAACCATCCTGTATATACTGCTGTTTATTGGTCACCCAATATAACTTTTTGAACACCTGACTATAACTCTTCTCTTCTGCTTATGATCTACGCTATATAACAAATATTTCTGATAATTTTTGACCATCTTTTAAAGTAAAATGTCTGTTTACTTTATATTTTAATCAACCTTCATATGCAGTTTTTTCTAACATTGTGAGAAAAACACTCTAAAACTATAATCTTGCTTCTCCCCATATTTCAGATATCCCATATAGTAGAATGCAACTGTTTATGCTCTACCCTATATATTTTTTTAACTTTTTTTTATAGATCCTAATAAAAATGCCTGTGGTTGGTGTGTCACAAATATGAAAACACAGTTTTGCACCCTAACAACAAACTTTTAATTAAACCCTCACCCAAACTGCAACTGCTTATTGGCCACCCTATACAACAATACAACATTTTTTAATCGTTTTGTATAACTAACTCTACTTCCATCTAGATTAAAAACTTCCTGTATACACCGCTGCCAATGTGTCAAACATTACAACTGATTTTTGAACCACCCTATATAACCATAATTTTATTTTACAAAATACTTCAACCACCCTGTATGTGCATCTGCTTAGGGGCCACCAAATATAAAATTTTTAAACACTTAACTATAACTCTGGTCCACTCACTATCTTATAAATGCAACTGCTTATGGACTACGCTATATATCCATTGCTGAACCACCCTTGAAAGTATAATTTGTCTCCACCTTGTATTTCAACCTCACATTTAATGCAGCTTTTTCTAACATCGTTTTAATCACACTGTATGAACTATAATTATTTTACTTCGACCAACCTGTTTAACTATAAATCTACGCCACCCGCTATTTCAACCACCTTGTATTTGCAACTACTTATCGGCCACCCAGTATAACATTTTTTGTATCACCCTGTATAACTATCAATCCATCAATGGCAAATATATTTCACCAAAACCGCAACTGTTTATTGCGCACCGAATATAACAATTTTGTTCAGCATGTTTTTCAAACACCTTGTATCTGTTACAACTACCCTGTATACGCTACTGCTTATTGGTCAACCAATATAATATTTTTTAAATAATTATCACAACATTTCTTCACCTTATATTTCAACTATCCTGTCTGTGCAACTTATTATGGACTACCATTTTTCCTAATATTTCTCAAGACATTTCTCTCCACACTTTTTCTACCCTATATTTTATCTATCCGGTATATGAAACAGGTTGTAGATCATAACATTTTTATAATATTTTTTAAAAGCTCCTTATAATATGTTACTTGTGAACTACTTGTGGTTATAAAACAAATTTTTAACTACCCTATAGCTCTTGCAGATATATCTGTAATTAAATTCTGTTATAATATGCTACTTGTGAACTACTTGTGGTTATAAAACAAATTTTTAACTACCCTATAAACTACAATTCCACTCCATCTTATATTTCATCCACCCTGTATAAACAACTGCTTCTAACATTTTTTAACTTTAACTCCTTACATAACATATTTTTTTATCCACCCTGTATAAATATATTTCTATTTTACCTTTATTTTACCCACATTGTACTTATCCTATTACTTATGACCCTAACAATATAACATTTTGTTATCCGCCCTATGTAATTCAAGTCCACCCGTTTTTCAACCACCTGGTATATAGAACTTTATATGGTCAATACTCCCCCCTTATTTCAACCACATTGTAGATATGCAACTACTTACGGGCAACCTAATATACCTTTCTTCTAGATTTTTTAATTCCATTTAATTCTACCTATACTAGTTAGTAGTTCTGTGATGAGGTAACAAACAAACAAAGAAACAGACAACTACAATTTTATAATAGTATAGAGATATAGATAATAAAAAAATAGAGTCATCATATATTAAATGTGAGTTGGTTTTTCTGGAAAATCTAGACCCTTCCCTATTTCTTGGTCAGATTTTAATTTGTTCATATACTGTGCTGCATGCAGTAAATACTAAGTTAAAGGTTAATAAATTAATATTATCTTCTAATTACCACAACTGGTGCGGCAGGGAACTCTCCCAAGGAAATCTGACAGTTGAGCGGTATTTGTTTCAATAGAAAAAACGAATTTATATCCTACTACTTTTTAACCGACTTCCAAAAAGGAGGAGGTTATCAATTCGTCGCGTATTTTTTTTTTTTTCGCTTTTTTTTTGTATGTATGTTACCTGATTTCTTCTCCTGTGGTGCACCGTATTGAACGAATATGGTCTTGTTTAATAGAGTATATATCCGGATTGGTGAAACTTCAAATTTTGGAAAAGAATTCTATTGGTAAAGTGATAAAATTTGTGAATGAACACATGCGTGCATGGAAATCGACCAATATCCCTAATATTTTAGTCAATTTTTCGATAACTCCTTATGGATGTGTATAGTTTTTTAACGTTAAATCTATTAAGGAAGATCCTTAGGTGATCTCATATACTTTTCTGTGACGTGCAACTTGCAGTTTTACAGAAAATCGCCAAAAAATCCAAAATTCTTATCAAAAATTTCATCGAAATGACATAACGGACATTTCCTCATAAATATTTTAATGCCAACGTAATAGTGCGGTAATTGTAGGCACTGGAAGTTTTAATTGCGAATTTGAAAATTTTCTATGTACATCTCAAGCTTATAGGTAGTAAAGCATAGTATTTTCGGCTCCTTAAATTAATGAGTACCAAGCTCGTTTTGTTTGTATACCAGGTAAATACCTATTTTGCGAAGACGGTACTTTTGGTTGTTACATTCTCCCGGCCTAATAGAAAATTCAGTGACAACACATGTCAAACTTTAAACTGTTACTTGGTGGCTTATAGACAGGGTGTTTAGTTATAGCAAACAAAATCACAAAGTAAAGTTTTAGAAGGAGTTTCATTTATATGAAGATTGAAATATAAGACGGACTAGAATGATAGTGGTCCGTAGGCAGCCGTATATACAGGATGGTTGGAATGTAGGGTGGACTGGACGTTTGGTGGTATAAAAATGTTGAAAAAAATGTGAAATTAAAATTATATAGGGTTATTAAAAAACTGTTATATGATGTGAACATAAGCAAATCATATACAGGATGGTTGAAATATATGCTGGAGTTGAATTATATTTATACAGTGTGATTAAATTTTTTTTCTTTTATAGCCCATAAGAAGTTGAATAAAGTGTGGAGAGGAATTAATGTTACACAGGGCGATAACATAAAATATTAAAAAGGAAATAATTTATGGGGTAGCCCACAAGGAGTTATATATTATGGTTGAAATATAGCACGGATTTGACTCCGTAAATATACGATGGATTCTACTCCGTCCTATAGTTTACAGAAGGCAGCTAACAAATTTATGCTTGTCCGTGGGCAGTCGTATGTAGAGGCTGGTTGGTACATAGGTTGGAGTGGAATTATCTGGTTATACAGGGTTGTCAAAAAAAGTTGAAAAAAGGTTACATGGCGTAGTCCATAAGGCATAAATATATTTAGGGCTTATTAAGTCAACGCGTACTAGTACATTTTGTTCGTAAAGATTTACCTGTCAATTTAAATGATAAAGTATCATTGTGTTATATTGAGGCTTTCGATGTTACCTGGTTCTGTCTATTAAGGTTATACATACAAAATAAAAAATAAAGAATGAAAACTACCTGAGTTAAAAAAAACTAAAAAGTTGAAAATAAATCATTTTTACAAAAAATATAACCGACTTCTACCTACAACTAAAAAGCTAAAAATAATTATAACAAAATACAACTCTAGCAAATAAATAATACATTCAATGTTGTAAGGTACCTACCCAGGAAGTAAAAAATGTAAACATTAAAAGGTGCTCATTCTATACAAATTAATTACCTACCAATCTAGTATATTTTTGAAGTCGGTGCCAATCAAATCTAAAATCCTTCATTGCGTACTTATCTACTAATTCATCAAACTTGATTGTTGCTTGGCACCGACTTCAAACATATACTAGATGGTAGGTAATTAATTTGTATAGAATGAGCACCTTTTACTTACTTTTACTTTTTAATGTTTACATTTTTTACTTCCTGGGTAGGTACCTTACAACATTGAATGTGTTATTTATTTGCTAGAGTTGTATTTTGTTATAATTATTTTTGATTAGTTTAAAATTGTATTTGCAATAGTAATTGAAAAGTTGCCGGAAAATCATACTATTATTAATAGCCGAAGAGCGAAACGCACTCTCCTTTTCGGGCCTTTATTTTGAAAGGAAGGTAATGAAACGTATACCATTCGAAAGGTAATGTGCCGTAGATGTGCAGAATATATAAAGAAACTTTATTTATTTCTTTTAAAATAAGTAAATTAAATATAAATTATTGATAAAAACCAAGTGAGATGGCGCCCAGTATGTAAAACTACCTTAATCTAATGTTCGAAGTTTGACAGCAGTCGACAGTAAAACCCCAAACGTGTACAATTGTGTAACGAAGTATAAATATATTGCTTAAATAATCGACTTTTACTTACTAAGATGTATGTTCTAAAAACCTTCTTTTCTATTCATTTATGGGCGTTACTTATTTATATTACCGTTGACGACAGCAACTATTAAAGTGGTCAAACTAAATGTCTTTATAAGAAGTTTGCGCATTTACATAAGAATCTACATGAAAAGTTCACGTAAGTGCAATAACTATTTAAAGATTCTAAAGCTAATTGATACATTTTATATCCGATCCTCACCAAGTTGAGTATATACATTTCTTCAGCCATGAGTTTATCACAAATCTAAGAATAATTTATTAATATTTTGGTAAACCATGTGTATCCATTACTGGCGTTTAAAGGCAATTTTTAAATTTATTTTAAGATGTCATCTAAAATAGCAGTCAGCCACAAATTGTTTAATGTTCTTTGTGTGATATATATGCAGATATGCGGCAAATATATTTTTACTTATTTATCTAATAATATAATACATATAATATTTGTTTATTTTATGATTTTGTCGAAATTCCATTTTAGGGTTTTAGCGTCTACATATCGATTGCTCGGGAAAAATTGTTTTACCGAGAATGAACGAGACTGTTACAATTAAGACAGCTCTTTTGTTCAATATAGGGTGATTTGGTGAACTACTTGAGAATAAAACTGCTCTTAAAAAAAAAATTCAATGCAAAATAATCTTATAAAAATTTCATCTGTATTTTCCTAGCATTACATTTTTATAGCTGTACCCTTCAATATTTTAAAGTAAAAAGTGCTGGTTATGCCATTTTTGGATGGTTAAAAAGTTATGTGTTTTCATATTAATTTGAGGTACAGAATAAAGTTGTCTTGAGAGTCGTTATATATGCATATACAGTGATGGGCAAATATGTGGAACCAAGCAAATATATCTGGAATTATTAGAGATATCAAAATGAAATTTGGAAGGTGGATAGTGCAGTAGATTGCCCATTTGTTACCAAATTTTTTTACAATTTTGAACTTCCTGTTTTACCGGAAGTAATATCGATGTTAAAATTTGCAATGAAACACCCTGTATAGTATTTTAGTTTCTGATGAAACATTTTATTGCGAATACAAAAATATCGGGTTTGACATTGTTCACTTCAATACCTACCGAGATATTAACAGAAAAGTAATTAAGGAAAGGAAAAATCTAATATCCATTAAAGAAATACATAATCATAATTATTAACTAAATCAAAGTGATTTTCAAAACATTGAGACTTAACTTAACTTAATGTATTAGATGTTCAACCTGAGCACCGTTTACTTCTTGACAATAAGCAAGTCGGTTTTTAATTCTCTAGTAACATTCGCTATTACTTCTGGTGTAATTCTCTGGATGTCTTGAGTTATTCTTGCAGCTAATTCTTGCAAATTATTTGGTCTATCAACATAAACCTTAGACTTTTTTTGGTTGAGATTGTCAGGCTACTCGGTTGTTATTGAAGATAGAGTCTTGCGGTTTTCACATACCTGTTCTACTTTTGTGTGAAACTCAGGATGGCCATATCAGATTTTGCATAAGTGTTTCCATTTATAAGATACAGGGCGATATTGATAATTTATACTTTTTGGACCCCTTCTATATCTACGAAGTTATTAGAAATACTCTTGCGCTAAGAACTACGTCTAATAGAAAATTTTGCATAGAATCCAGTGGAGTACTCAATTATTTTTTTCCGAGTATTTTTTTTAAGATACTACACAGCATTATATATTTTTAAATGGAACACCCTGTATTTTATTATTTCCTTGAATTCGTTATTTTTTTCTCTTTAAAATAATGTATAATACAATACACATGGTATTATTAGAAATGCTAAAAAACACTAAAAAGCCGAGTTTTTTGCTAGTAGGCCATGTATTTTCCATTTAACAGGAGAATCAAACAAATAATTCCATTTGAGATTTTTTATAGGAGTTTATCAGCAAAGAAAAATAATGTTAACAATAATTCAAAAACATGAAACACGAAATTTAGGTACCTAAAAGTAACTAATAAATAGTTATACATCGTTCATTATGTATAACAAACAGAACAAGTATTACAAATCAAATATCTATCTTAAAATTAATTTTGGACATGATTTATTACCTTATTGATTTAACTGTTCAAATTGTTGTCCATTTTCCCTAACACATAATTGGCAAACCTTTCCATCTCGCATGAATCCATTTAAAATTATTATAGAATTACGCCTTTCGGAACAATATTTTATCTAGTGAGCGCTGGAGAGAAAAACGCAAATCTGATCAAGCTGTCATTGTTAGTAACTATTGTGTTTTATCGTGTTTGAGTTTACAAGATCATTATATAAATAATTATTCGTAAGTTTGCTGGTTGATAACTGATAATGGCTGGAAGAGAATTCGTTTTTCAAAATAACGAAAAATACGATATGATACAATGTTTAAATCAATGTTATGAGAATGTTGAAGAAGCTTTAGAACTATATTTCCATAGGTATAAAGTACGAGTATTTTACCATAAGAAATTTCATGTTTTTAAAACTTTCAGATATCCAGAGAGGCATCAACCTAATCGAGCAACTATATTTAGACTAAAGAATAATTTACTAAGTTTTGGTGCATATTCTAAACCTCGATCAAAGGTGTATAACAAAGAAAATCGAGAAATGAATGAAATAAATGTGTTAGCTAGCGTTCATGCCTATCCCCAGACTTCTTGTGCGAAATTAGAAAATTACACTGGAGTTTCTCAATCACGGGTCCAAAGAATTTAAAAAAAATATAAATTTAAACCTTACAAAGTCAATATTGCCCAGCACTTATATCCTGGTGATGCAGCAAGACGGTTAAAATTTTGCAATTGGCTTTTAGACCAAACCCGAAGAGACAATGATTTTGTAAGGAAAGTTATTTGGTCAGACGAATCTCATATAAGCAGTGCCGTTATATTTAACAGGCAGAATACAAGATACTGGTATGATGAGAACCCGCACTTAATTTTTGAGCGACAACAGCAGGGTCGATTTGGTTTTAATGTAGCTTGTTTCATAGTGGGGACAAAAATAAAGTACCGCATTTTTGAAGGAACCCTTCCCGCCAATAGGTACTTGACAATCCTAGAAGACTTATTACCCGAAATATTGGAAGTTGTTCCCCTCGCCCTTCGCAATTCTATACACTTTCAACAAGAAGGCGCTCTTGCCCACAATTCTAGATTAATTGGGCGCTTTTTAGAAAATAATTTTCAAGAATGTTGGATAGGAACACATGGACCAATTAGGTGGCCTCCAAGATCACCCGATTTATCTATATTGGACTTTTTTTGTGGGGTTATTTGAAAAATAAAATATATACCAACAGACACAACAGTCGCGAAGAACTTCGTGCCGCAACGGAGGCAGCTTTACGGGATTTACAAAGGCGACCTGAATTTTAAATGCACTCAGGCGTATTGAAAAGGTTTGCCAATTATGTGTTAGGGAAAATGGACAACAATTTGAACAGTTAAATCAATAAGGTAATAAATAATGTGCAAAATTAATTTTAAGATAGATATTTGATTTGTAATACTTGTTCTGTTTGTTATACATAATTAACGATGTATAACTATTTATTTGTTGCTTTTAGGTACCTAAATTTCGTGTTTCATGTTATTGAATTATTGTTAACATTATTTTTCTTTGCTGATAAACTCCTATAAAAAATCTCAAATGGAATTATTTGTTTGATTCTCCTTTTAAATGGCCTACTAGCAAAAAACTCAGCTTTTTAGTGTTTTTTAGCATTTCTAATAATACCATGTGTATTGTATTATACATTATTTTAAAGGGAAAAAAATAAAGAATTCAATAAAATAATAAAATACAGGGTGTTCCATTTAAAAATATATAATGTTGTGTAGTATCTTCAAAGCCATACTCGGAAAAAAAATTGAGTACTCCATTGGATTCTATGCAAAATTTTCTATTAGACGTAGTTCTTAGCGCAAGAGTATTTCTAATAACTTCGTAGATATAGAAAGGGTTCAAAAAGTATAAATTATCAAAATCGCCCTGTATCTTATAAATGGAAACACTTATGCAAAATCTGATATGGCCATCCTGAGTTTCACAAAAAAGTAGAACAGGAATGTCAAAACCGCAAGACTCTATCTTCAATAACAACCGAGTAACCTGGCAATCTCAACCAAAATGGGATGCACTGTACATATAAATAGACTGAGAGATAAAGCGCTGACTGTAATTATACAGGTATGTTAGAAACCAAATGTTTTACTGGGTGTCCCAGTTGCATGTACAGACTGTTTAGAATATTAAGTGGAGTGCAATTATGGTTATACAGGGTGGTTAGATAAAAGAATTATATAGGATAGCCTATTAGCCATTGCATTTACTTGGAGTAGAGGGCTCAATAGAATTATGGTTAAACAGGGTGGTGCAAAAAATATTATATAGGGATACATAAATAGGTATGGTGGAAATATGTGCTGGAGAAGAGTTAAGTAATACAGTGTGGTTTAAAAATTGCCTTACAGCCCTCTTTGCCTCATTTAAAGTTTTCTAATACTCATATGTTGGACAGGCTTCGGAGAAAAGTAAATTATTTTCTTGCTATGCAACGGTAATAACTAAAAACACAGAGTAATGACATTCTAAGGGCGTACCCATTTGTCCCTCCCTAGGACATTTTTTTCTAATTTACCCCTTGCTATACCAAAAGCTGGGTACCTCTTTTGACATAAGGCATTACACATAACACGACTCCCAATTTGGGGTTCTCTGAAAGTCCTAGATGTCGATATTAATTTCGTTCTAATGTTAAGTTCAGAAATATTTTCTGCTTATCACTTTCTATACCTTGCTGATGGAAATGGAAGAATAAATGCGCTCCAAGCAGTTTCAAAATTTTGCAACCTCATAGAAGACTCATTATTGGGCTATCCGTAAAGACTGGGTTATATTGCTCTCTAAATCACTAGTCCATTCATCAAAAAATAATCTTTTACCAACACTGTTTGGGGAGAAATTTCACGGTAAGAAATAAAAACTGATAAAAGCCAATACATTTCAACGATAATTAACTAACCTAACCATTTTAACCCAGTGGTTCCTTCTAAATCACTGAATTTATCATTTGTGATAATTTATAAATATAAGCAAGCAATGAACTAAGTATTGACTGCCATTTAGCGTTTCATAGTATAAAAATTCAGCTGTTTTGGAGGTTTATTTACCTAAAAAGCTGTTCTGTTTCTGTTGTCAAACAGTATTTTTTTTCAGGGGAGGTGAAATTCGCTAACCGAAAGAACAGCCGCACGAGTTTCCTGTTGCGTATTGTGATATGGGGTTCGACCCACTAAAACACCTTCATCGCCCTCTAGGTACCTGGAATCCATCGTAGATATATCTTCAGGTACCCCGGCGTAGTGACTATTCACCCATTACTTCACTAACAGTCAAGTACATTCGTTATTCCTCCCGTTGTTTACTTGTTATGATGTTTTACACATATTCACTAAATTTCTGCCACCCTATGCGGTCGACGGTTATAATCACCGCTGTATTTTGCGGCATTACTCGCCTTCCTAGCACTGCTATCATCACCCCTCTCTCGGTGCCACACCTTCCACACTCCATCACAGTAAGCGACGGGGTGTCGACTCCTCCGCAATATATACACACATCGTCCTCAGCCCTTCTCATTCTCAACAAATAGGATCTGAATGCCTCATATCCAGTTAGAAACTGGGTCAGCCCATAGTTCAATTCCCTAAACCTACATTTCATCCATTCCTTTATCCTTCCATCACCACCGTCCTATATGCACATGCCACCTTTAGGAGAATTGGTTTAACCGTTTTTTTTTTATAAGTCTGCTATATGTCTTCAACCACATCACTCTGTACCATATAGAGGCCCCATACAACAAAATAGACTTCACCACTCTGTACAACAATCTCCTTTTCGCCGTTTGAGGCCCGTTCACATTCGGAAGTTGCACCCATTTTTGCATTCGCTGTGGGAAACATGATATGATGGTTAAATCTCAATTTGTCTTCCAAGATAACTCCCAGGTACTTGACTGTTTGGCCTGGCACAATCACCCCTTGTCCACACTTAAACTGTTAAATTAAATTAGGTAAATACTTTAAAATTAACACTGAAGTTTCAAAATTAGTTGAATCATAATTTACTGGTTTTAATGATGAAGTATTAACACTAGAACTCGTCTTAGGAATGTCAAGATTCAGAAGACATTTAAAAGCGGATATTGTTGCAGTTTATAACTTGGTAGGTAGACTTTTTGGAATTTATAATGGAATAGAAGAAAAAGAGGTAACACAAAATATAAAATTTTATGTGTTCACAATATGTATATGAGACAAAATTTTTGGAGCCACCTATATTAGGTACAATAATGGCTAATGCATTCCTGATTCTGTCAAATATGTCGTTCTACTGACAGTTAAATAACGGCACTGCCTTCAAAACTATAGGTAATCTAAAACTAATCAAAGGCAGTTCTTAATCCTATTCAATATACTTCTCTTGCCTATTCATACCCACTTTCAATTGTTCGAAGGTGTTATGGAATGTCTTCGATGCACATTCCATAGAGAGTGAATAGAATAATCAAAAAGATGTATGAAATAGATGTTGCGGTATATAATTGACGAAGGACCTTTAGCGGAACAATCAATAAACACGTGCCGTCACATAAACGAATCACCAAATAAAAGTTAATCACTAACCTTTTACGTCGAAGCTCTGCTAAGGGTGTTTTCTTGGTGGTTCTTTCTTCTGAGGCTAGCCCCGTGAACATGAACAGTTTCTTAGAGCTTCGTCTGGACAACACGTTACACAAAAAATAGCGACGTAATGTTCATTGATTGAATATACAAAAAAATGCGGGTTTAACAACAAATGATGCGCTTTTGTAAACACAAAAGAAACAAAATGAAAGCGGTTTAGCGGTCGTCACGAATGGAGCTCAAAACTCGCGAATCGGAACGCAAAAAAACAACAAAAGCGGCGTCTCTTCAGACGTAATCAAAGCCACCGAAAAGTTCGGAGTACATTGCACGAAACTCCCAAGCGTCCAAACAGCTTGGGATCCAAAACACGAATCACAATACTGTCTATATTTTACACGCAAAAACACACTTACAATTAGCATTAGCGCGACGGAATGTTTTAGAAAAGGTGCAGAAGTTTAAAAATCAATGAAGTAATTCAATCAAATTGAACACAATACACTAAACAAATGCGGGAACGCACCAGAAGGCATGAGGCAGGCGTTTTAGTATTACCCTGTTCAACATTTTTGAAATTTTTCCTTGACAGACTGAACATGCTTTTACGCACTTCTAGATCTATATAAAAACACGATGCTCATAACTATAATTTTATATGAGTATTTTGCCCGATGGCGAAGCTGTTGTTTTGTCCTATATGGATTTGCCTTGTTTCAAGATATTTTTTGATACTCGAGTTTCGTTATATTTTTCAACTGCGTGTGTGTTCAAGACATGTAAATGGATTTGTTTTTCGGGCTCTATGCATGGTTTATTGGAATTTCTTCAGAATGTTTATCGACAACTGTGGCAGACAAAGTCAGCAACTTGGGAGTAGGTTATACCTCTTAGAGCGCTCGAGTTGAAAAGGACCGTCAAGCAGTGGAGTACTGGTGTCGAAAACCAATGTGTGAGAATATGGTCTGTCCTGATAGACCAATGGCACCTTGATGCAAACATAACATTTATTAAATGTCATAAAGACATCTACAATAGAATGACAGTTATTGTTATCAATTAAAATTCTGAATACTATATCTCCATGTACATCAAAAGTTAAGACGTTTAGGGCATACGTTCATCTGAAGTATATAATTAAAATGGGTCCTAGATCACCCTCGTAAATGTTACCACGTCAATAAAGAACTGTGTGCATATTACCTTAATCAATCAAGTATTTCAGAAGTTACACGATAACGCACGGGCGCAACCGGTTTCTATATATAAATTGACAAGTGATTGTAGTTTTTTCGCCTGACAGGATTTCCGTCTTGATCTAAGTGACCTACTTATCCCGTGGATGAGTAACCATTTGCCTGAAATTTACAATGTACTTTGATAGCCCATCTTGCTTCGGTAGAAAAGATTTTGATTTGAGGCTTCTTTTGTTAGGGATGCAAATTGTTGTGGACAAGGGTGCCGTCTTTAGTCTAACAAAAATCAATTGTCCATCACTTTCTTTCTCTATGGTTAACCTTGTATGGATGTCTTCAAAATGCCGCGCAAATTCCGTTAGTGAATCTTTCTCGTGACTCCAAACCACAAATGTGTCATCAACGAAACCAACAATGCAGATTGAAGATAGATGTGTTAAAAGTTTTTTCTGCGAAAAACCATATAAAAACTAGCGATGGCTATCAACTTGGTTAGAAAATTCGTGTTTCCACTGAAAGTCATGCTTAAAAGAATTAGGTTTATGGATTTTGGGTAAACCATATAATCTGCGTGGTCCGGCAATGTTTCTCTTATCTTCAATAGATATCGAAGACAGCTTGATTAGTTCCTTTGTTCTTTAAAGAACCCTCGACGTTGAATCCTTTTGTAATTCAGGGTATATGGCTTGTTCAAGTGAAGCTCGAATCATCTTACTGAGGACCTCTGTGTTTCAACTCTGCAGAATCTTCTTCATTACAATTAAGAGCGATTGCTTATTTAGTTTCCAAGAGTAACGACTGCACCAAAATACTCACCCATATAGACCAAAAACTCGTACACACTGCTAACTCCATAATCGTCTAGTCAAGTGCGGACTAATCAAATCCACTCAACAAATTTGCCACATATTCCGATCTTCTAAAGATCCTAGTGACCCAATGTCAACATCAGTTCACGGGGTACTCTGTTCATAGGGTGCTGTATATATCGATCGGTCCACCTAGCCGAGAATCAACTCAAGTCTTTCGGAAAATACTGTTGTTACTGCTAGTAGTGTAAAAAGCAGTATTTTCAACAGATCATGTAAGGTAGTATAACGGTAACGTATAATTGTTATACTATATTACTGGTGTACAATTTCAATTAAATGGTCTAAAATTCAATAGAATTCGAAAAGAAATCAAAGTCTTCGATTTGTTTCAAGCCTCGTTTTGATCAGTATGTCGGTACAATAGTATTGGCAAAGTTTATTCTTCATACAAAAATTTTCTTTTTTATCTGGTCAGTAATCGCTGTCTCAGAGCTTTCGAATATTTAAACGTCGATCTTTCTGCAAAGTTTCGCAACTATTATTTGTTTAAATATCGGTGTTGATTTGTTTTGATAAGCCAAACATATTAATTGTGATGTATACTGCGATCAGTTCCAACATAGGTTTGTGTTTATTAGTAAAAAAATTTTTTTCCAATTGAAAGGCTTAAAAATATGGCATGCAGAATGAAAACCGTTAATTCTTATGTAACTTTGCCAATAAAAAACATCAAATATTGTTTAAAACAAAATCCTGTATGGATATTAATTAGCGTTACAAAAATTGAAAGTCAAATATAGGGCAACTACGTAATTTTTCCTGTTTACGATTGTTGTAAAAACAAAGAAAGTTTATTTCCAAAAATTCCTTTAGGAAGTCGCTGGCAACAGGTTAATGTACACATACAATTGTGTTTACGTATGACAGCAATAAGATTCATGGGATAATAAACTAAAACATTCAGGACTAAATTTTATTACAAAATAAAACTATATTTTAAAATACGTTTCTAATACCTACAAAATTTGTCGATGTGCACGACAAGAATAAAGCAGTTTTTTGTCTAAAAGCAAAAGATTGGTTTGGTATACATAATAAATATATATAATGGTTGGTTTCTATCATAACTAAAAAGTAATCTCATGCTTGAAATCAGTCTTCTTCGTCACCAGTTTTTTCCGCAGAAAGCTTCCCTGAGCCAATCAGCAGACGATTTTTCGTATATGGTATTACTCCAACAAGTACTCCAGATATGATGATCCAAACAGCTGATTGATAGAAAGATTGATCATATGAACCAGTAAGATCAAACAGCAAACCTGTGAAAATATTTATTTTTGAAATGGGTATTTCAATAGACTTATTATATTAAGAAAATTTTAAACTTGTTTAATTTGCAGACTCGCAACATGAGACTGAAACATCTATACTTTGAATCGTTTTTGTTAATTCCTTCCTCCCCCAATTTTGGGTTTGTGATTTGTATTTTTTCCTCTATTCAAGAGAGATCTCAAGGATGATCATTAAATCATGAAGAGAATAAGCAAGCTATTAAATTCTGGATTAGAGAAAAGTGGGAAGAATCTTCCAAAAATAAATAGAGAAAATATATTAATCTTGTCGGTGACAATGTTGTAAAATAAATTTTGTAGCAAGAATTTTTAACACATTTTTGGTCCAACCAAAATAACTCATGAATGAATTATTGCAAGAATTTTAGTAATTTTATAGTTAAGTAAAGCTAATTTCTGAATGTAGACTTTCTTGTGGGTATTTCAGCACTTCCATGTCCGAGCCTGAGTCTCCACTCGAGAATTAACTTTTTGCCTGTCCTCAGTTCTATGGCTCATTTACACTTCAATTCAGTTACCTACCTTTTCCATGTCTTAGTTTTTCGATTACTTCGTTCACTTGCGCGTTGTGCCCGGTAGTTCGTTGACAATATTACTTCGTGAGTCTGCATGTCTCAGCCCCAGAAGAACGTACATGAAGAATACATTGGTCATTTTAATTTACCTAGAGATTTCTTCTCTCAGGCGGTCTCAGGTTGAGATGATTTTTGCCCTAGGTAAATGCAGTGTTCTGTTTGATGGATGGTCATTGAGTGTCATATTTATGTGTTCATTTTTGTTTTCAATGATCTTTGTTTTATCAGTCTTAACAAATAATCCTACTAAATTAGAAAACTGGTCCAGTTCCGTGATCATCTTGTAGTCGGTGGTTTCATGGTTTATTAGGAAAATATAATAGGCGAATTTAAAATGCTTTAGATACTCTCCGTTGATGTTTACGCCTTTATTTAACCAGTACCGCTCGGGGTTCCCTGAATATGCTTTCAAGAAGTCCTATAAATAATTTAGGGCAGAACATACTACCTGGGCTCCTCTCATTATCGAGATTTAATATGTCTTGAGCAATGTTTCTAGCAAAAGTTCGTAAAATATTTTGACCACTTCGTCTTCGTTTTCTGAAGTGAGATGTGCTCTAACTTTAATTTAATCATGTTTCTTTCAGTTCTTTTTAATTCACTCAATGCAATTGTCTCCTATTTTATAACTTTTAGTTATTCTATCAGTTCGATAAGTATGCAACCCGGCTACAGAATACTGTTGTTATATCGCTACTGAGATTAATCTTTTCGATGTATTCTTGATACTGTGGCATCCTTGTGCAACTTAGTGATTCTCAGCACCCCATTCCTTCGTCTTTTCCGTTGAATGGAAAATTTAGTGCTGGTGGGAACTGGGGATCTTGCACTTGTACGCGTTGTTTCAATCAAATAGATGCTTGACAATCGAAAAATATTTAGTAACGAAGTTGTTCTTGCATTGGCAAACTTATATCCCAATGCAATAGGTCCGGGCCTACTGAACAAACAGGACGAGGCAACACCCCATTATGCTTTAATGGTAATAAGGTACTTAAATGAGAAGTCCTGGAGAAGTCTTTTTCAGCATATAAAACATTTTTTTTTGTTTTTTAAGTTGTCTTATACTACAACCAACTGTTTCTTGGCAACTAAGAAAACTCATAACTAATGTAGAAAGTTATAATTATACAGGACGAGGAAGATCTGAGCTACTCGTATATGTCGATGGAGAAGAGAGAGGCAAAAGTAAATCTCTGCCTTTCATATTTTCGGATCTTGGGCAACTAATTGCAAACTCCATCACGTAGTCGGTCCTCCTTGCTCTTCTTACTATGTGACCAGCCAAGTGTTCCATTTCAAACTTACAATAGTTTTGATGTATCCCTTAAGTATTCCTGTGTTGATTTTCTCGTCCAAGGTAGATATTTATTTGTACACACTTATTTGTTCTATCTTTGTATAAATTATTCTGATAGAATACCAAAATTTGTCTTATACGAAATATTTACTTACAAATCTTTGCATTAGAGGTAAAAATATGTATTTCCAGAAAGGGAAATTTCTCAAAATCTTGTAAGTATAGTAAATAGTATGCTTCGCTTATGAAAAATATTAAGCAGTAAGGATTCCGCATTTATAAAATATTTTATTAATAAAATATTTGTAAAAAATGATAAAAAATAGTTGGTGTTCAGAGAAGAAATACAAATTAATTATTCAATATTATTGCGTTTCTGCTTAAATAACAACTTGTGACAGTTTACCTGCTACTGGGGGCCCAGTTAAACTGCCAACTCCTTCACAAAGAAGCACTAAGCCATAGGCCATAGTGAAATCATCTAAACATACCAGTTCGGATAAAATGGCGGGAGTCAATGATAAACAGCTAGCGAAGAAAAATCCAAATAAACCAGCACTAACGCAAAGCAAAATGTAATTGCTGGCGAAAAATATAATGCATGCAATAGTGATTCCACATAAAATTAGGCAAACAGCAAGAAATTTAGATACATTGGTGTGGTCGCCTAACCATCCAAGAAGGACCTGCAAGAAAAATATTCCATTAATTTATGGCTCATGTTTATTTTTACAAAAATCTAAACAATATTTCTATTAAATTTATTTACAAAAATTTACTTTTTGTAAAATATATTACCCAAAAATAATGAATATAATATTCTTATATTAAACTTAAGTAATCTTTGTAAAATATACTAAAGGGTGTAGAATTTAGATATGATTAGCTGAAAAAGATATGAGAATTAAAAACCGTACTAAATCCCATT
Source organism: Octodonta nipae (assembly GCA_034190945.1). Classification (NCBI taxonomy): domain Eukaryota; kingdom Metazoa; phylum Arthropoda; class Insecta; order Coleoptera; family Chrysomelidae; genus Octodonta; species Octodonta nipae. The sequence goes on from CM067216.1 coordinate 158,368,812, forward strand.
TCAAGCATTCCTAAGTATGTCAAGTTTGAATTTGTCACAGAAGAACTTTTCTAAAATATTGCAGTTGTGGGTTTGCTAAACGAGAAATAAAATAGTCCCGTACTTGGAAAAATCTGCTGGGCATAATCTGATGTAGTCAGTGTCCTCAAACAACTGTATGATTGTGAATTTATGTAAAATGGTTCTGAAGTAGAAAAGTAACAAACCCGATATATTGTGAATCCAAATGGTTTTACTGGGTAAATAACCACGTTACATGTGAGTTATTTCCAGCCAGTAACATGCCCGATATTTTATCAGAAAATGGACATAATGTGGATATTTACCTCATATCAGATGCATTCTCATTCGTATTGCCCCTTTCACCAAATTTTTATCTCAGCTTGAGTTTAGCTGTGGAAAGAAGTTTTAAATATATCAGAATATATAATGTTTAAAGTATTTAATCAATTTAATCTAGGTTAGGCTAGGTTGAAAATTTTTTTTTACAAAGTTGATGAAACACATATGCTAAGGTGTCCTCTGACTGGAAATCTAAGGGAAATTCAATAAAGTACGCTTTTTCGATTTAATTGGTAAATAGAAAAAACTAACAATAGATTGTAACTCATACTATCCAATAGTATTCATGACTTTTTTATATGAAAAAAAGTTGTAAGGAAAAAATCTATTATGAAACTCCTGGAAATAGTAGCAACTCCACGGTGAGGGTCAAAGGATTAAACAGGAGCTTCAAAGTCAATCAGTTTACAATTGAAATGGGTATATTTTAAATTCAAGAGCCTGGGTGAATATAGTTTCTAAAGATTTAAACCTATGATTGACTATTTTTAATGAGATCTCCCCCTGATACGTTTTTCTGGATTAGCCTCTGCTTGATAGCGAAAACAGAAGTAATGTGTATTATTCCAAAACTGGCAATTAACTGGTTGGATCCATGGTTTGAAATATAGGGATTAGGTATAAACAACATTCCGTATGTGGTTGAAAAATATTATTATTAGGTAAATTTTGCTTATTTATTTATAATTTAATTTCATTTTAGTCCCATTGAACTAAGTTATTCGATAAAGGTATTGTACGTAGTCTTGGAAAAAAAGTTGAAACATCTAATAAAAAGAATTATGATGATTGCTGTTTTTTTTATCTTTTTCGCTTATATACATTTTATATGTTTGCGAGTAGTTCAATTGTTTTTAACCGTGACAGATATATGCAGCATTGCTTTGAGAATCTACTGAATAAAATCATTATTATAAGTGACATATAATTAAAGGATTTATTTCTTACTATTCCCACAGTATTTGTTATTCCTATAATTGAAAAAACATAGGATGCGTCAGATTCTGTATATCCAATGGCGTTCATATGATCAGCTAAGTAGAAGTAAGGAACGACAAACCAAACACACAAAACTATAGTTGATAACGAGAACAGGAAAAAGTGAAGTTCCAAAAACAGAGAAAAATTCGTAAGATCCTTGAAGATGTCCATTAATTCTTCGTACCATGTCTGAAAAAAAAAAAAACGAAATTTTTTATTGTTCATAATGACTAATTACGATTCCGAAAAAAAGAATGATTAGAAACGAACTCATTGCATACTTACCGTTTCTTCATACTTTGGAAACATCACCATCGAATTTCGGAAAATATCCGGACAACTGGAAGCCTTCAACTTATATTTGTGTATATTCAGTAAAGCACCCTTATAACACATGGAAGTTTTCCTGAATCGAATGTTCCTTAAATAGGCATGTTGTTGCAATGGATTCTTCCTTTTGTTAAGCAGAGTTCTAGTTGGAGGAATTCCCTGTGGTTTACTGATATCTCCCTCTTGTTGTTTTGTATCGGTGTCATCCATGAAAACATCATTGTCCAAATCAAACATCTTTGAAGATTCTGGCACTTCTTTTTTAAGCTTCATAGAAAATTTCATGGGAACTCGAGTACCTACGTTAGTGGTCTCGGCTAATGGAAGCATGTTCAAACCCTTGTCGGAAACACTACGGAACTGGAGAAGGTTAGGATAGTTCTCTAAGATAATACTGTAAATTCTTTTGTTTTCTGCTAAATGTTGTAATACTTCTATAGGAACCTAAAATTGGATAATCATGCATAGCAGAAAAAAAAGTATTTTATTAAATTACTTTTTCGTTTTGTTTGAAGAAAGTTGGGAGATCTATGGAAGAAGTGACTCTTTTCTGTGCCAAATCTACTGTGGCATCCATGTCCTCTAATAAGTAATGTGCATCTCTACCGGTCTCTAACGCGTCTTTTATATCTTCTATACAAAAAGAATGGCTACTTGATTCATTTCTTTTCCTAGACGACTGTTTTTCTTCTTCCCTATAAATAAGCAGTTGAGAATATTATTCCACTATATTATAATAGTTTTAAAGAAGAACTCAAGTATGATTGGTTATGGTGCTATTATTTCGATTTATCTAACTGATGGGGTTTTATAGGCGCTATGTCCCATGTAAACACATACAAAGCATTCATCGTGTCCTTACTGGAACACCACAAAACTCGTTTATGTGGGACACACCCTTAGAAAAATATTCTGCGTATTTCGAATTTAGCAGTCAGCCCTAACAAAAGCCTGGAACTTATATTAGCGTTCAACAAATTTTCAAATTTAAACTTGGTCCAGAAGTTAAATCTAGGAGGCTATTAAGGTGCCGTTCAGTAACTATGTAATGGTATCTGCGGAACTAACAAGAAATTATAAAGTTGATTTGATTTTTATTGAGCAAGGAATCTTGACTAAACTCGAAAAATTATTGCATTATTTCTTTAATCGCCCGGTATGAAATTGCAGCAGAATTTGACTCACCCTATATCCTCGCAAAATTAAAAATTTTATTGTCACTGCCTTACACCATTGTCGCAGCTTTCGATAATTCGAAATAGCAGCGCTACCCAACGAGAAAAAAATTGTCATCGGGAGATTAAAACATACGTACCTTTATAGTGTACCTAAAATAATTTTTAAAGCTAGACTGCAATTTTTTTGTTAAAACTGATTTTAGAAAATGAAGTCAGCACTCTGACACCATAAATTGTCTTTTAAACAAGCCATATATATTCATTTGAAATAAGTCCACAAATAAAAATGTTATAAAATGTAAATAAAATTTTGTTTTTCTTGGACAACCTTATCGAGATCAACTGAACGCTTCTAGTCGAGAACCTTTATCTGTTGCGCTCCCCTCAACTAATTGAATCTCCAAAACAGTGTATTATAGTTTCTTTGACAGGTTTTAGTTAACCTACGAATTATTTGTCCTAGAAATCACATGGAAACGGCGTTATATGCAGTAGGACTCCCGATTTCGAGTCTGTAAGCTAGTTTTCCCTGAAAGTCCTAGATCTCGTAATTCATTTTGTCATAAAACCCTATATCATGTTATGAAACTGACATAACTTGCTTAATATTATTTATCAATTAAATTGTTGCTTAATTACATCTACGTGTGCGGATTCCAGAAGAAATGTAAATATGTATGTATGTTGACACACAACTAGTGATTTTTTATTAAAGTTATAAAGAAAATTTGTCCCTCCCTAGACCAAAACCTGGGTACGCCCTTGACCGTCCTTTAAACAGCCAGTGTAGAAAATACAGTATTATAGATATTCGATATTCGGTTTAAAATTACATAAGTTACTTTTTTTAATTTCTCTTTACTCTTCTATGTAAACTTTCTAAGTTTTAGTATTGACTTCATTGATTGCCCCAGCCTTTTGATCCGCCGCGCCTCTGCTTAAAAACACCTTTACCGAGAAATATATACAAATTGAACTCCTGCTAAGTGTAAAATACAATATAGGGTTATACTACTGCAATATAGTCTCAATATACATATTATACAGTGTGGAACAGCCAAATGGAATAAATTCGATAACGAATAAAGGAGGGCTTGTAGGCAAAATGCTTGGACACGTCAATTTGTATTAAATGCGCATTTTTTCAACAAAAAAAATTATATAGGGTGCGTCATGTGACAATGGCCAATACCAACTTTCTATTTTAAATGCAAGTCCCTGTATATTATTAATTTTTTGGATTCTCCAGAAAATTCTAGACATAATTCATCTACAATGTCCTACACCTATCGTCAACTGTTTCGGAAATATTAAGTGTTTTTAGATTTATTACAAAAATTAACATTAAAAAAAGAAAATTATTTAATTTCACAAATTCGCTACATTACACTCAAAATTTAATTCCCATTTAGCTCTTGATATTCAGATAGTAAACAAAAACCATTCCTGCATTCCTTTTTACTGATTGGAAGAAAAAAAAACAGTTTTGTTTATTTTCGTTAAAACTCATAGCCTTAGCATCTTGTGGTCTACCTGCATGACAGTGGTGATCAGTGTCAACGCTATTGTCGTTTGAATTTCGTTAACTGTACGTAATAAAATCAGAAAAATGGTTCATTTAACAGAAATGCACACAATAACCATATTCTAGAAATGATTGGTTATGGAGATAACACATGGACTCAAATGGAAGTTTCTCGCTTATTTCACGAAAATTTTCCAAATTTGCCGCCTGTATCCCAAGGAACAGTTGACAAAATAGAAAAAGCAATTTCGCGAGCTTCGTCTTGTAAGACATAAAAAAAGTAGCTGCCAATGCTCTAAGTGATAAGAAGAAATTGGATGTTATGCTTGCGTTTCAAGAAAACCCACATAATTCTGGTCGAAAGGGCTGCTGTTCAACGTTAGCAACACATCCATTTTTCGAGTATTAAAGGAAAGTGAAATTCATGCAGGAGCTTATGGAAGACGACTTGGATGGGAGAACGTATTTCGGTGAACAAATGATAATAAGGTTAGATAATAATGTAATCCAATTAGAAGATGTTTTGTTTTCTGATGAGAGCGCATTTCCACTTCACGGTCATGTTAATCGTCAAAATTGCCGCTATTGGTCTAATGAGAATTCTCACTGGATGACAGAGAAACATACGCAATATCCTGAAAAAGTTCAGAGTATTACTTAATAGGTTTTGGTGTAATGTAGCGAATTTGTGAAATAAAATAATATATTTTTTTAATGTTAACTTGTGTAGTAAATCCGAAAACACTTAATATTTCCGAAACAGTTGAAGATAGGTGTAGGACATTGTACATGAATTATGTCTAGAATTTTCTGGAGAATCCAAAAAATAAATAATATACAGGGGCTTGCATTTAAAATACGAAAATTAGTTTTGGCCAGTGTCACATGACACTCTATATAATTTTTTTTTGAAAAAATGCGCATTTATAAATACAGATCGATCTGTCCAAGTGTTTCTCCCAACACGCCCTCCTATATTCGTTATCGAATTTATTCTATTTGGCTGTTCCACACTGTATACACATAAATACATTACTGAAACGACCAACACTTGGATTTAGATTACATGATGGAAAACGGAAATATATTCATTATATACAAAATTACTGGAAATATCTTACATCACTACCGAAATTATAAAATAATGCTGATAACAATGAGCAATTATATAAACTCTCATATGCATTCACCTAACCACTGCTAAATTTAACTGCATGATAATAAGAGTAGAGTTTGAATGTGTTTAGAAGTATAACGTTTGTGATAAGTTTCATTCGATTTCTGAATATAAATATCCTTTGTTAGAAAGACGTTTTTTATTATATAATAAATTTACATGTTATCACTATATTTCTAATAAAGACGGTTATGTGAATATCAACGTTATTAAATTTCACTTAAATCTGAAAGAAACAGAAATGTCGGATAGATGCATACCCGAAAACTATCGAAATCAGTAATATCTTCTATATACAAAAATCAATTGCTGTAGGTTAGTGCTGCTAAAACCCAACAACGACTTGACCGGTTTGAATAATTGTTCTCTTGCTCTAATACAGGGGTGGTTTAAAAAGAAAAATATAAAAGAACAGCTGGCAAAACGAAAATATCAAAATCGTCAATTAGAAATATTTCAATGAATAGAACACATTGCGAAGCTACTGTAAACATCTACCGAAAATTTTGAGCAGCTAAGCAAGTCGAGTAACCGTACCAGTGTGAAGACCAGAACTGACAAAACACTGTCGGTGCAGTTAGTATTAGCATCAAACTCAATGAAAGCCCAAAAGAGTAGTAGAAACTTTTGGTAAAATTCGAAAATTCTATATTATTTTACAGAACAAGATTAAAATTTTGTTTGTCATAATCAAGATAAAGTGAACCTGCAAAATACACCAGTGTAGGTAAGTTCAATTGTTACATTTGAATTGAAATGTGAATCAAGTTTAAATTACGATACTATGAAAAAATATTCGGAATTTGTTTTAGGAGAATTTTAGTGGACACCTTTGTTGCAAACACTAACGGACATGGGCAGTTTCTTAACTAAACTCTAGGTAATTTTTAGTACTGTAATTTACGCTTCATATTTTACTGACTTACGAGAAACTTTATTAGAACTGACTGATAAATTGTAGTCATAGAATTTAGTTAACAAAATCGTTACATAGTCTTTATTTCCAACACAATATGTACGTCGTTTCTTAATTAGGTAAATAAAATTTTTTCGCGTTAATGTAATTCACTTATACTGAAGAAAAAATATTTAAATGGTATTTTACAAAAATGAACTTTTCTACGAGGAAATCGGATCGGAGGACATCTAGACCCAGAAGTAATAATGTCTTAATATTTGCATAAGAAATAAAATATTATATATATAATAATTGTAAATGCTCGGTTAACTAAGTCATAAATACCCAAATGTTGTTAAGTGAAGTCAAAAAATATATCTACTCTAACAACTTACTCTTCTTCTATTATCCAGTCGGGATCCCTCATGAGTGCTCCACAAACGCATATATTTGCAAATATACCTGCCGTTATTAAGATGGTTCCTCTCCAGCCGAATTCATAAAAAAGGTAAGTTGCTAGAGGTGAATAGACTGCTGTGCCAAAGCCAGTCCCACTGGCAGCTAAGCTCATAGCCATAGTTCTTTTTTTGTCAAACCAAAATGCTATTGATACTACTGCTGTAACAAAACACAAGCATTGACCTAAACCTCCTATGATACCGAAAGTGATGTACATAAGTCCAATAGTTTTAACGTAAGAACTTAAAGCAAGTCCAACTGTGCAGATAATTCCTCCTACTATGGTCATATATTGACAGCCATATCTATCAACTAAAACGCTGCCTATGGGTCCTGAAATAAAGAAGAAACCTATAGAATCGTATTTACTCCACTTCTAATTGTTAGTCAGTCAGTATAAATATGTCAATGGCAAATGTTCGATTGTCATAACGAGTGTATAGGAGTTAGTAGTATGGTAGGGAAAAACTTTACAGAGTTCCCACTCACATATACATGAAAAAGAGTTTAGCACCTTAACACCAAATTCTTATTTAAAACACTAAACACCGTTTCAAGAACTCAAAGTTGTCATCTTCATGGTTTACTCCATAAAGATGACAACTTAGAGTTGTCGAAACGGCGCTGAGTGTTTTAAATGAAGGTTTTGTGTTATGGTGCAAAACTGTTTGTTTTTACAATTACGACACACCAAAGGTTCCACAGCATTTCCTCCCACATACATGTATACTGAGGTATAAAAATATGGCAGTAGACAATGTTTGAGGACCAAAATTAAAATTTCCAAATAATAGTCGAGCGTATAAAGAGGTTCTAGTTATTATATAGCGGTATTTTCAAACTTGAGAACAATCATAAATATAAAAGTTATTTCATAATGATATATGTAAAATATTATTAGTAATTAACATAAATTTAATTAACTATGATAAATTAAAATGATTAAGTAGCATATAGAAGTTATTATTTACCAAATGCTTATAAAATAACTAACCTTACTAAAACTTGCGGATGTACCTATGTATATATTTTAATTTTTGGTTTGGCTCTATTGAAAAACATTGTACTTGACCATCAATCCATTTTTAGGCCTAACCACATCAATGTGAACTAGTATAAGTTATTCAAAGTATAGCTCGCAAAATGCAACGTTTCCTTGACATGGTGAAAAGTTAAAAAATATATTTGTTGGTTAATATTTTTAAATAATTCAGTTATACCGCTATACAATAATACAAATGAAGAACATATTTGTCCCTCTCAGGACGGTTTCTTGTTGGAGCATATTTGCAAGTTTTATCATTTGAGAAATTTCTTACGTAATATTTGTGAAGATGGTTCTGAAACTACATACCTTATGTTCGACAATATTAACAATGGCGTTATAATAAATTTAAGGCAACATTTTGTGTGCTTAATTAGTGGTGAGTAAAAATACAAAGATGATTTTTTTTTCTAACAGTAAAAAATAAATCCGTATGTCTGTGATATTAATTTTGGACATAGATCAAAAAGAACTCAAAAAAATTTGATAATAGATTTCATTCAAAAAAGGGTGAACAATATAATGTGCCTAGAATCTGAAGAAAAATGACTGGAAGGGTTAGTTAGGCCTATTTTTCTTAATAAGTATCATTTGTCATAAGTTCCCAAAATATACAATGAAAGATTTGAAGTAATATCAATCTGATCAACGATTAGATTTAGTGTGTCGAAATTTTCTACGATTCTGGTTTTTGGCGAAAGGTGGCTATCGGATCATTTTTATTTAGCACCCCAAAACTGATGTGTTGATATACTATATATGATGTAATTTCTCTTAAGTTTCACTACATTACTTAATTTATTACAACTAGTATATGCATTACTAATGGCAAATTTGAGAAAATAAATGATTGCTTGTGTAATTGTGTAAACATATAATTTAGAATTAAAGGATGGGATAAATAATAATTAATGAAACAGTGTACTTTTTATTATTTTATTTATACTGTATAGTTTTATTATTTAAATTATTTATTTTTTCTATTTACACTAAGCCTCAGGAAGTACTGGGTCCCATTCACACGCACTGGCTGGATCTTCCACAGTCAATACACCTGAGGGAAACTAAGGTCGCACTTTTTGATTCAATAATATTAATACATTTTAACGGCACTATAAAATACACAAAATATCTGTATAAATTATTTGAATCTAAATTAGGGTTTTTTACATAAAATTTACTTAAACTAGTTTTTCGGCTTTTCAAGCTTAAACTAAGATTTGTAAACACTAATGTTGAACATTTTTAAATATTTTACGTTTTCCCTTGACGGCGGCATCACAATATAAGCAAAAAACAAATACATATTTTTGGGGGTTTTTAATGGTCAAACAATATCCTTCTACGAGTTTTCTATTAAAAATATGTGGGTTTTGGCAAATAAACTTTTACTTAAGTGACGGAATATATGGTTTGCCGTTAAATTTTGTCAATTTAAAACCTCTAATACCTGAGTTACGTAGCCAAATATTGTAATAATAGTATTTAATTTATACTACAATAAAAGCACGTTTTTACATTGATTATTTTAGTACTAGTTGATTTCTAACTTTTTTGAAAGTATTCATCTTTATGCGTATTGGTTTTGCTCTGAATTTCACGATCGATTTATGAGTATTTTTATGGCGATTTGACGTTAATTACATAACTTGGCAAAAATATTGACAGTTTGTTATAGATGCAATCACCAACATTTCTGAATATTCTAACATTGCCAAGAATTTCGGATTGCGTCTGAGAATGTCGTATAAAGTCGTCTTCGATTATAAAGAAATGCTAATACGGATGAGCATCGAATAGTTCATGAAAAATGTTCGTCAGTGTATCTTTTTCATTACCATCTAACCATTTCTGTTTAAAATACGAACCTTGTTGATTATAGAATTAAGGTCAACCTCGTTAGATGGAATTTAGCTTCAATATGATTTTTCAAAATTTTCGGGATTTGCGGACTTAAAAAATGTTACACTGAATGAGTTGTACTGGCAATTGAATAAGTTGTTAAGTGAAAGAACCAACATACGTGTATTCATTAATTAATTTACTAATGTTCTTCCGTTACGTATCTCTTAAACACAGTGATAGGAAACAAACTGGGTATTTTGTATTTGATACCCTATAATCCAGCCCGTAGCCAGCGGGGGGAGGGATCTAGGGGTTCAAACCCGAAATTGTGGAATTTTTGTTTTCAAGATTCAATTTTAACCAATTAATCATTTTACATTTATACAATTTTATATATCCTGGAAATACATGAACAAAAATATACATTTTGCAGTCCTAATCAGCCCATCACCAATCACAAAAATTATCCCCCCCCCCCCGAAGACCCGCCCCGAAGAAAATCATGGCTACGGCCTTGACTATAAAACACTAAATCTAAGTCCTCTTAGTGTAAATGGTTTCTTTCAAGTTGCTGATTATATAATCTTCTGTGGATGAAATTGGGACGTTAGGTTAACAACAAATTCATGTATGTAGATCAATAAATATAAATAGCATTAAATCTACATAATTATATATTTCAAAGTAGACAAATCTCGTATTTTTTCACACCGTCATCTTTAGAATACGTGCCTGCCAAACAAAAACCTTTCCTAGAACAAAATTCCATTCCATTATTCACAAATCACTAAATAATTCAAATATTTATTTATCTCGACTTATATAATTAAAAATCTGAACACCCCTTTGTCTCCAACTAGCTTATATAAGACTATCCGTATTCCATTTTACGATGTTTTCTGCCTGAACACCTATTTTTTGACCCGGTCTTTGTCCTATGTATGAGATCCTAAAGATTCTAGTAGTTTTTAAGAAAAGCTCTTTATCTTGGCTAATACAATGGAGAACATCGTTTATTTTTTAAGCACTTCGTATGATCCATTTCAAGCTTTGAACATCTGCCTTTGCTCCTCTGGCGTTTGTAGAACAACACCTTACCTCCTTATTGGAACCCAGCCATATTCATCTTTAGATAGTGTCCTTGCCTAGTTGGTCTGCTTAATCGTTAATTTCATAGGGGCTTTACGATAACCAAATTTGTTACATTTATTCATTTGTCCCTTCCGTATAATTTAAATTCTACTAAATTCAAAAACCTTCTCGACTTCACCTTTTTTCTCCCACTCGTTTATATAAGATTCTCCTTTTTGTCAAAAAAACGATATTTTTCAGAGTATTCGAGTTACAATGTTTTGTGTCTGAGCAGCGGTTTCTTTTGGTCCGATTTTTGTCCTATGTATAAGATCCCAGAGATTTTACAAGTTTTGTCTATGAAGGGTTCAGTAGCTCTACACTCTATAGTGTTGTCGAAAGCAGTGGCACGTCAATACTGTTTTGAAAGTTTGTAACAATAAATTGAGTAGTGTAGTTAATTAAAGGTGTACAATCGCAACACGGCTTCCAATTTTTATTTTCATTTTAAAATATTCACATGATTTTGTGAAATAAAACTGAGAGTTTAAAAAATATATGTTACCCATATGGATAAATAGGAGCTAATGAGGAAACAGTAAGCCAATGAGAACTTCCACATGGTGAGGCCCATGAGAAAAACTTCCAGAAATTATGAAAATGTGTTAAATGTAGAAAACTCAGCAGCAAGTAGTAAACAAACACAATTAAATGAGCGAATTCGGTTTTAGTTTAGGTGCCAGGAAGGTTCTATTTAAATTCTTCATTTAAATTTTAAGCCGGTCACATTTCGAACGCAAAATTTTGGGTTGAATTTTGTCCTGGTCTTGATAGCAGAGCTTACGAACATGAAATAATTTAAAAACCGGATTAAATTCATTTTCGTCTGAATTTTAGAATTTTGTGGTAAAACAATTTAAATGTGAGATTTTTTATATTTATTTAAAAATGAATATTTCATTGAATAAATATTTGCAATTCAAGCTACAGAGATTGAATAAATACTCAACTAAGGATACATAAGTACAACAAATGCAATTTTTGTTTATGTACAATAATCGTTTGGACATTTATGCGTAAGGTCCGCACTTCAAATTGTGAAGCCGGAAGCCCTATAGCTCTCCTTTGATAATGATGATGATGTCAGTCAACTTTCAATAGATGAAAGCATATACTGAATAATTTGTACCAAATACCAATATATTAAATATCAATTTAAAAAAATAAAAATACTATAATGCCATAGTGTGGTGCCAGTAGTAGTAGTTAGTTTTTTAATTAAGCACATTATGCATACACTAAGAGTTTTCCTAGTAAATCAACGTATTTTCGTAAAGTGGAAGCAGCAGTAGGATGTGGTGAGTTAACTAATAAGCGGCCAGAACCAAGTGAAAGTCAACCAAAAATTGTTATGTTCGTCTCGGCTAAAGGCAAACTTTTGTCTTGCTAAATGAAGCAAACCGAAAACGATAATCTACTAGAAATGCAAATAAAACGTATAACCAATATGCTATGCTTAGTAAACACCTAACAATTAGACTGATTTAATAACTGAATAATAAAAAAAAACAAAAATGTGCAAAACACATTTATCAACTATCGAACATCAGTAAATCTAAATGAAACCATATATCACAATAGAGTATGATTCGTTTCGTTGATCTGGATGACTGCTAGTCATTTACCAAATATCCCAAGATTTTTTCCACTGCAATGTCGCGGGCAATAGACAAAAATGCCATCTGGGAAGTGTAGTTTTTGACACAGCCAGCCACCTTTCAGCAACCTGCCAAGAGATTGTTTGAAAAAGTTTATACCTTAGTATATTCAAGATGTCATAACAAAACCCATTTGGACAAATTTATTAATGGAAATAAAATCCAGTTCAAATGCAATGCCTTCATTAATAATATACAAATTTATCATATATATGAACAACGGAAATCGCCAATCAAATACCAAACCTAAATCTCACATTTGCTTGATGTACATGTACACGACCTTAATGTTGCCAACCATAATAATCTAATACTCTGTTGAATTGGACACAGTGGTGGAGCAACCAACTTTAGAAAAACGTTCTTCTTTGTCTACAATTATCGCAATCATAGTTACATTAATTCTGATTATGATTCTATCTGTCAAATCAGTATCACCAAGAGACTCATCAGATCATAGGTCCTCGCGTACCTAAGCTTCCCATTCCAACTGAAGGTATGATACTTCTGAACTTGACATAAAAGCATTAACTTTTTTATATGGTTCATAGTCGATATTTAATGAATACCAGCAAAAACGTTCATTGTCGTTTATATAATTCATTATTAGTTTTTGAAAACAATGAGGTCTTATTTCAGTGATACATTTAGAATTTGAGCTTCTTTTTGATGACCATCCAGCGTTGTTTATTGTAGCATATAGTTTTTATAACTTTTTCCAATTTAAAGTTCAAAATCAGTGTTTGAAAATTTAGCGTAACATTAGTATGTGTAATGTGTATAATATATTTAACTGAATAATTATTTTTTACGAGTAAAATATATTTACCTGCTATTAATGGTATTGCCATGAACAAACTGCCTATCCAAGAAGTAGCTGATTTGGAAGCTTTAAATTCATGGAGAAATTCAACATAAAGGAGACCAAATGTATAGCCGACGCCATCCGATATCATGTTAATCAAGAAAGAAGCCGCTACTACTAACCAACCCCATCCTCCGTCCGGAATTTTCGGCTTCGCTCTCTCCACATAAAGACTCAAATTCGATGAGAGAATGGATTCTCTACCTTGGAATGTCCTGTCTATGTGATTTTTGTTGGGCGGAACACTGAGATGGTTTACTTCCTGCTCATTCTGCTGAGACTCTACATCTGGTGCTACTTCGGAAATAGTTACCAGAGGTGCTTTCGTTCGACCATTAACTTGCATGACTGTGAATTATATTTATGTTTGTCTTACTAAGTCTGAGTTTTGAGTTAGATTTAGTATACGAAAATTCAATCTTATTGGTGACTGGCATCAAGATTTTTTTTGAGGGGTCCGGAACCAACAAGGAATTATCCAAGATGGGTACCACCTGAAAAAAATAGAGACTTAATAATATTGAATATTTTAGATTTTTTAAAATTATTTTGGTCAACCACTATGAACTGACCTTTGTTCATACACAGATTAATTATGTGACACTGGTATTATATGTTAGGATTTAGTGTTGATTTAGTAGTTAACCATGTTACCGAAGGAAGTACCAAAATATTGAAACATGGATTTAAAGAATACTTAACTGGCTGATGGAATGAATCATGTAGCACAATAAACAATATGGGAGCAGAGCTTGATCTTTTTAGAAAACTTTATTTCAAAAACCAGTTACAAAGGTACTATACTGAATAAATCATACAATGTTGAAATAAAATATTTAGAAGTATAATGTTGTATTTAAATAAATAAATTGGTTCGTTGGTTGATAGTAACTAACAAATTCATTATTTATAAAAGTTTGATTATTTGAAAAGAGAAATTATTATTATTATTATTTCAAAATTCATTTGTGTCTTGGAGATGTATTTTTCAAATGGTTTTAAAGAAAGTAAATGTGAGGTATATATAATATATTGGTGTATTGACTGCCAAATATTTAAATAATTTCTACAATATATTAAATCTACTGCTTGTTCATTTAATTTATTTAACATTCTGTCTAAAATATGAATATTTATTGGAACTCTAGAGTTATTAGCATTTTGAAGTAATTCAATAAAATGTTCAAAAACACTTACAAATCTTTCACTTCTCTCTCTCTCTCTCCCACTAAAGTCATTTTGAATTCTTTTTTCGGACCATATACGTTTTAGTAATAAATAACTGCTGTGTCGTTATTTTAAGAATTATTTTGCCAAAATTGGATATATGGTCAATATAATCTTCCTTCTTGTTTGTAAGCTTGTCCCAATATATAAGACCCTACTGTTTTACCTTCTCCTATTTTAGCAATCAAAAATTGGCTAAATGCACAAATACAATAAAGTAAACTTCCTTTATGAATGCTCTCAGAATACGTCAACTACTAATTTTCTGAAATTGATGATACAATTATTTAATGTAAAAACTTAAATAAATGCCAATCATTTAATAACGTTGTAAGCTATATTTCCATATGAACATGGGGTGAATATAAACTGTTCAAAATCGGCAAGGAAGCCAGTGAATCATCCGAAGACAGCGACCTTGATAGTTATACAACTTCGACTCGGGGTTGAGTACAGGACAGTATTCAGCATTTCACCCGGCTAAATTACAATAAAATTTTTTGTTGATTTTCACATACGAGTTTCTATAGCGTGATTCCAAAAAAGCTGCATGGAAAAAATATGTTTTAAATGGAACATCCCAGTATATTTGAACAGATTTGTTAAATCGTCCTGGCCGAGATACAACTTAGGCCAAGCACATAGTGAAGCGGCGAGGAGGGCGGTGAGAAGATCAGAGAGGAACACGGTGATTGAAAGTCGCGTTAATAAGAGAGTTGCAACACATGGTGGTGAGTTTAAAGGCGAGATATGCATCTATTACTACTAGAAAATTCTCTGAAAGTTTACTTATTTATTTAAAAACAAAAAGAAGTTGCAATGTAGATGAAATAAAAGTAGAGATGTACATGGTAAATTCCACCATTTGTATGAACAATTACGCCAACATCACCAAAAGTTTCATTCTTATTTTCGTATGGCTATTACAACAGTTGACTATATTAAAGTTATTAAATAATGGTCCAACTTTACCTGCATCCCACAATTTATCTGAAATCATCATAATCATGTATGATGTTGAGCATTTTTTGATTCCAGAGTGGATTTCTAATAAAAACATTACTAATTAATGCTTCAACATCCTTTTTGTCACAAATACTAGCAACGAGTAAAGCGTTGTTTGAATGCGCCGCTATCATCTGTTGTAACACTGCTTCCTAAAGCTATGGTTTCCTAAGAAAGCGGTGCTTCTATGCGGCAATAATATAGCGCTGGATGACGTTACTAAAACGTTTTCTATGCAAACAACACAGCGTTGATTTTCTAGAGGACGTTGGACGTCAAATAGCGGTGGCAAAGCTTGGTGAATTTTATATTTCAGTTGACGGTGAACATTTTTATAAAACAACTGGCTTTTTGTGTCTATCGTATAGTGTTAACATTAAATAATCTTTAGTATTTCATCAAACAACAGTATTGTATATATACTTACAGTTGTCCATTTTTAGGGTTCCGTATATACAATATACGGATACCCTTATAATATCACTCAGGATTTCTGCCTCTGTCACATCACAGCCATTTTCTCCTAAACTACTGGACGGAAGAGGTTGAAATTTGGTATCAATGTATAGTTTGGTGACCCGATCAGGAGTACATATCGTAAAAGAAAAAATTTTGATTTTAGGGGTACTTCTGGGGGGGAAAACTAAAAAAATCGACCGTTCCCCCCCTGATCTCCGAAACTACTGAGCCTAAAATTTTGAAAAAAAAAATAGGAAATATAAAGCGTTGCCCGAACTTTACAGGAAAATTAAGGAGAAACAATTAATATTAATTTTGGGGTGCAAATTATAGAATTATATAAAAATTTAAAAATAAAAAAATGTTCAAACGCATCATTTAATATATCAAATGAAAGGTCTGATTCTGAGGAACACAAATATATTTTTTTCATATTTGAAAAAAATACATTTAAAAATATATTAAAGAAAATATACCAAAATTTACCTATCCCCCCCCCTTATCGCCGAAACTATAAAACGTAAAGTTTAAAAAAAATAGATTTATAGGTTCTGACCTGAAGTTTACTGGAAAAACAAGGAGAAACCTCTACTTTTAATTTTGGGGAGCCAATTACAGAATTAAACGGAAAATATAAAATTAAAATTGTTTCTAACCCATCATGTTATATATCAAATGAGAGGGCTCATTACGACGAAAACAAATATATTGTTTTCAAAATTTTAAAATAAATAAATTAAAAGATATTAAGAAAAATATATAAAAAAATCAACCGTTCCCCCCCCTTGATCTCCGAAACTACTGAGCCTAAAATTTTGAAAAAAATAGAAAATATAGAGCGTTGCCCGAACTTTACAGGAAAATTAAGGAGAAACCCTTAATACTAATTTTGGGGGGCAAATTATAGAATTAAATAAAAATTTAAAAATAAAAAAAAATTCAAACGCATCATGTAATATATCAAATGAAAGGTCTCATTCTGAGGAAAACAAATATATTTTTTTCATATTTTAAAAAAATATATTTAAAAAGATATTAACGATATACCAAAATTTACCCATTCCCCCCCCTTATCTCCGAAACTATAAAACGTAAAGTTTTGAAAAAAAATTGATTTATAGGTTCTGACCTGAAGTTTACTGGAAAAATGAGGAGAAACTTCTACTTTTAATTTTGGAGGGCCAATTACAGAATTAAACGGAAAATATAAAATTAAAATTGTTTTTAACCCATCATGTTATATATCAAATGAGAGGGCTCATTACGACGAAAACAAATATATTTTTCTCAAAATTTTAAAAGAAATAAATTAAAAAATATTAACATAAATATAAAAAAAATTACCCATCCCCCCCTTATCTCCGAAACCATAAGCTGGAAAATTTTGAAAAAAAATTGAGGTATAGCCCCTCACCTGAACTTTACTGGAAAATTAAGGAGAAACCCCTAATATTTATTTTGGTGGGCAAATTATAGAATTAAATGAAAAATTAAAATTAAAATTGTTTCTAACCCATCATGTTATATATCAAATGAAAGGGCTCATTATGACGAAAACAAATATATTTTTTTCATATTTTTAAAATAAATTAATTAAAAGATATTAACAAAAATGTAAAAAAATTTACCCATTCCCCCCCTTTATCTCCGAAACCATAAGCTGGAAAATTTTGAAAAAAAATGGAAGTATAGCCCCTCACCTGAACTTTACTGGAAAATTAAGGAGAAACCCCTAATATTTATTTTGGGGGGGCAAATTATAGAATTAAATGGAAAATTAAAATTAAAATTGTTTCTAACCCATCATGTTATATATCAAATAAAAGGGCTCATGATGAAGAAAACAAATATATTTTTTCCATATTTATAAAATAAATTAATTAAAAGACATTAACAAAAATATAAAAATTTTTACCCATTCCCACCCTTATCTCCGAAACCATAAGCTGAAAAATTTTGAAAAACTGGAAGTATAGCCCCTCACCTGAACTTTACTGGAAAAATAAGAAGAAACCCCTAATATTCATTTTGGGGGGCAAATTATAGAATTAAATGGAAAATAAAAAATTATAATTGTTTCTAACGTGTCATGTAATATATCCCAGGGCTCATTATGACGAATAGGTACAAATATATTTTTTTATTTTTTTTAAATGAATATTTTAAAATATATTAAAAAAATATTTTAAAAAAATTACCCTTTCTCCCCGTTATTTCCCAAACTCTAAGACCTCATTTTTTTATAGGAAAAATATGAAAAAAAATCCCTAATTCTATTATTTGGCCTCCAAATAATAGAATTAAACAAAAAATAAATTACTAGAAACCCCCATAGTAATTTTAGGGACAAATTATACAATTAAATGGAAAATAAAGATTCAATTTTCAAACGCATCATGTAATATATCAGATAAAAGGCTCATTATGTGAATTACAAATATAACATATTTTTAAATCATTTGTATAAAAGATATTAAAAATATTAAACATCGACTTAAATCCCACTTTAGAAACTACACTATTGAAAATTTGAAAAATATATTTTGTTTTTATTTTTAAATAATTTGAATAACAGATTTAATAATTTATAATTTAAACTTTGACCTATTTTGCCGTTTTTCTTCCAATCTACAGAACCTCAAAACTCAGACAGTAGATTATAAAAGGCATTTCTGAAAGTTTATTAGTAAAATAAAACTCTAATGTTACTTTTTGGGGGCCAAATTAGAAAAATTAATACATATGTATTGTGATAAAAATCAAGCGAATCCTAAAGCAGATAAAATAAAAAGTCTATTTTTGGAAAATCAAAGTGAATATTTTTTATAAATATAAAACGCTTCCTTTAAAAGATATAAGGGTAAGTATAAGAAAATGCTCTCATTCCCTGCTTGTCTGAAACTGGAATATTCGAATCTTGAAGGTGGTACGGAACCCTAAGTATGCGAGTCCAACTTGCACTTGACCAAATTATTTTTTGTTACCATATCTGACAGCAGTTTCATTACGACCACCCTTTCATATCATATTACGTCCGCTAGACAGCGACACCCCTTTTCTTAGGAAACCCTAGCTTTACTTGAGTCCTCTCCAATATGCTTTATTCGAACAGATATTATCGGTTTATTTTCACTGCTAGGCCTTTTCTTGTTTTCTAGTTCATTATGATTCATTTAACTGAAACCCAAGGCACAAGAATTCTAATTCTTGCGGGATGCGAAGACAAAACAGTTAGGACAGTCATTGTGCCCCCTCTTCACCCTGTTAACTTTTTAATTGAACAAGATATCGATCTCGAACAAAAACTACGTAAAATGTTGTCCAACAATACCTCGTTCTGACACCAAATTGGCACCTGCCACATTATCCAGTACCAAAAGTCACTATTTTGTTATGGAAAAAGTGATTTTGTGATATGCCTTATTTGATAGATATTTTTATTCTCTATTCAACGCTTTCTTATTTGCCAAAATTCGATGAGTAGTTATAGTGATAATTTTAACTTACGTAGTTTAATTACAAATATTTTCCTGGTGCCTTCGGGAAATAAAATAATAACTTGTCCTGAAATTTAACTCAAACTTTCTGGTGTAATATTAGCAGACCTGACTCTTATTCCTTTTTTTAAGTGAACTAATGATTTCGGTTCTGTAACCTAAAACTTCAATTTCAAATATACCCACTAAAAATATATCGAGAGGCCTGAAATCTGGTGAAAAAACTGGCTATTCGATAGGACGTGTGTACCAATCCATAGATGATCAGAAGTTTCGGTTAGTCAATCTCGAACTGGCACTACATCTCGTTGAAATGCGACTTGCATATGAAACTCGGCAGGATTAGCATTTACAATTTTTTCAATTTTCTCACACTCACACTTTGAGAGGAGTCTGACTGTTACTACACCGAAAAATTATGAGGTTAAAACAAAAGTACATTCCTAACTAAAACAAAGAGATTTTAAGTTTAACAGAACCTGCGTTAGACCGGCAGGCATTAAATCGCAAAGCTGTATCCTTCAGGCAGGGTGACCTTCTGTGATACTTATATTTTGTTAACTTGGTGTTTGACTACTTAGGATTATTAACAATAGACTCTATAATGTACACCTGTTTTCCTTCTCATATTCATGGTCTTCCTGTTCCCTTCCTCTGCAAATACACTTCCAGTTCTTTGAAAATATATCTTAGGTACTTTCTGGATATGGAATTATTAGGATAACAATTATTAAATCACCGCACTGCTTCCTAAAGATTACGACCGACTTTTGTATAAATAAAAACTGCTTTAATTTTTACCTTCTACGAATGAACGCGAAGTATTTTCAAAAAATATTTTAATGAAGAACACAACGAACAATTCAAAACTAAACGATATAACAAAATTCTCTTGTAAATGTTCACATAAAACTGCCATCAGCATACATCCTGAAAATATATGTAAATGAGCCATCACAGTGGAACCTTCGGCAATTGTTCTTTAGTCTAATAAATCGCTCATAAATATGTAACTATTCATCAGATTTAGAATACAGAAAAGGGTTGAATAGAGAATAAAAATATGTTTCAAATGAACCATCACAAACCACCTTCTCCAACTGATAACAAAAGTTGATAGTGCCCATTTTGCACTGGGTAATGTGGAACATGACAATTTGATTTTAAAACTTTTATTGACAACATTTTACATAGTTTTTGTTCGAGATCGATATCTTGTTCCAGTCAAAAGTTAATAAAGTTGGGGAGGCAAAAAAGGACTTAACTGTATGTATTATTAATATATTCCTAAAATAACCTACCAAAATCTTTACAAATATACTGGACGTTACATTTAAAATATATGAATATTTCGTGTTGAAACTTGCACAAAAAATAAATTATTAGGTTTAATTTATTCCATACTTTAGCCGCTCACTGTATATTGAATATTATATTTGGACAGAACAATAGTAATTGTATTCCATACTAACAATGTCAAATAAGTATTTCAATACAATGTGACATTGCAGTTAATGAACATTTGTTTCTAGATAATCGTATACAAAATATAGTCTTATATAGTTAGGTATATAATTTCATTGATAATGGAGTCTAACCATGAAACTTGTACTGTCGTGAAATAAATACAATTGTGTATAAGTGACAATGATTACCGAATAAAGTTTCTCACCGAAATAGAAATGACTGGTCAGCAAAAATTTTGTTTTTCCTTTAAACAACATCTGAAGAATTATGTGCCTTTTAAGTTATAATTTATTATAAATCTAATATGTTCGTTGAAATTCTCATTGGTGAACAGAATCCTTTATTTGTCAACTTTTAACATTCTGATCATTTACCTCAAAAGACCGCGCCATATCCTTATGCAAAATGGCTTTCAGTCAAATTTGCTGAATCTATAGTATGATGTTGTTTATGAAGTGTAGATCAAATGTTCCCATGGACACCAAATTCAAAATTCTTTCATTCTTAAGATATGAGAGGTAAAAGTGTTGATGTTCGTCTAACTTTTGATAATATGTATGCGCTGTCCCACAACTGAAAGATAATGAAGATAATTGAAGTTTAGTAAAAATTATGTAGAAAAATAAAACATACATTATTAACGAAACAGATGTTTGGTGGAGTAATACGAGTATGTCATAAAAATTCGGACTTCTGTAACTCCAGTTATAACTTTAGTCTTTGGATCTTTTAGTTACTGTCTATTACTAGCATGGTTAATATTTTCCAGTTTTTTTTCAAACATTATACTAATAAAAGGATTTAGTTGTAATATGACGTCAATCTTTTCACAATCCTCGGAGTAATGTATCTCATTTATCAATGGCAAATGAACCAAGTCAAAAAAAATTCCCATAAAATGAGTTTTATTCCTTATAGTAGATCCAACTAGTTACATTTTATTATTCTACTTAATTTTTTCAAAACTTCAACTCATCTTCATCGATATTTGTTTCTTTTCAGTGTTGGAACAGCGTATACATATCAAAAGTTAGTCGGAGAATAATTGAAATTCATTTTCCATAAGGATATGGCAGGCTCCTTGACCTACTTATTTATGTTGTTACGTTAGCTATGTTGAATATTGGGTTGACAAGAAAATCAACCTACGAGAGTAGACAATAGCGAGAGTTCTGATATTTTATTTACAATAAATAGCTTTAATAAAAAATAACCGATTTCAATGCATAGTAACAATAATGACACTAAAAAGTAATTATTGTTATTAAGCTGATAGAAAAAGTGTAATATTGAGTTTTCTGATTTTTGCCACTATGCAGAAAGAATGCTTATTGCTTTCTCAGATATCGCACACAATAATTCCGCAAAATGTCACATTTTTATAATTTTTTTATACCTCTATGTAAACCGTCTTCGGAAGTACTACTTCGTCAGCATTTAAAGAACTGTTCAAAGTGGTATACTGATCTAAATATACCCAATTTGAGCATTTTGTTTCATTCGTTCATAATAAACTCTCTGTGTAAGGTGTGCAATATTGGAGATATACAGAGTTTTCATTTCAAAACTAGCCACCCAACATAACCTTTAAGGTACACTTTGAGCTACGCGACCGAGACAAGCGACGGGCGACAAGAGACAGGAGGTTGCGACAAGAGACAGGAGGTTGCGACACGCGACACGTCTGCTTTCTATGCAATTATATGAGGCACATTTGAAGCGCGAGACAGAGACGCGCGACCGCGACAAGAGACAAGAGACAACTTTGATGCGACTGCTTCCGAAGCAGTAGTGTCGCTTGTCGCGTGTGGTTTGGAGGTTAAAATGACGGATTTAAATTTCTCTTTTGATGAAGACAATCTTCTTATTAATTCAATAGAAGAAAATAAATCATTAAATGATCCTCAGAGTGCAACATATAAAGATGTAAGCGTTCGGGATAATATCTGGAGGGAGATTGCAATGAATATAAAAAAAACAGTATGTTGTTTATATTTTATTTTTTGTATGAATGAAATTAATGTCACATAATTTTGTTTATCTGTTTATGTCTTAATTGTTTATTTGTTATAACACAAACTTTTTGGGGAGTGCGATTTATTATTCTTATATGATGTTCTCCGAAGAATCTAATATATAATATTTTTAATTAAAACTGTAACAAATAAATACATACCGTAATGTGATTGAGAATGTTTCTCGAGGTGTTATACCTCCACCTCGGTTTTGAATATCTTCTTCAATTAAACTTGATACATAATTCAATTGACTGATTTAATCTGAAATATTGTAAAAAAATTTCTACTTTGAGTGATAAGTGATTATTAATTAATAGACAATAAAAGCCCTCTGTGTTTCTACTCTGGTACAATGGATTCATTTCACATCGTCTTTTTCTGCATAAATAATACAATAATAAATCATCATCTCCTTCTTCTTCAAGAAGTATTTGGAGTTGTTTTGATGCCATTTTTAATTCACGAATACACGTATTTATGAGGGCAGAACATCTAGCTAACTGCTTGTCGCTTAATGTCAGTCATGTTTCCCAAATAAATACGAGGGACGTTGTCTCTTGTCGCTTGTCTCGGTCGCGTAGCTCAAAGAGGTAAAGCGACAAGCGACGTTGTCGCGGTCTCGTGTCTCCTGTCTCTTGTCGCTTGTCTCGGTCGCGTAGCTCAAAGTGTACCTTTAAAATATCTTTAAAAGAAAAAGACACATTTTACACCCCTAAACGGGGATGAATGTCACTTCTAAAAGTTTAAATATAAAGGGGTATCTATAATGTGATACCTCTTTTTAAAGGTCTCTTTTTTGCCAATCTATTGACACATCGTTTTTTTAAATCAGATTAGTTTTTACAGAGTAATGGCCTAGAAACCGTAAAAAATTTAAAAAATTGTATTTATTGAAAAAAAAAACATGAGTATAAATACAGAGATAAACAAGTCAGAAAAAATCCTTAAATGTTTTTGCGAAAGATATTTGTGACTGTAAATGTAAACAATTTATTATTAGTAGTGGTTTCGTTGTACACTGACTATCAAATTTCGACAATGGTTTATTCCTCAGAAGAACGAATTGAAATAATGTTTATTTTTCATCAGAGACATCCCAATAAAAATTTTGGACATCAGTATGTGTTGGATTTAGTGTGCAATCAAATTGCCAAGAATCGTAGAGTTTTAACTGAAGCTGCACCGGATGAGATTTTAGGTCGTTTTGCCATGGATCCTCAAACATCAATACCAAAAGTCTCTGTGCATGAAACTTTACGCCTAATTAAATCCTTTCCCTACAAAATACAGCTGTTTGCAACAGCTTGGTGAGGAAGATTATGACAGAAGGTTAGAATTCTGCGACTTAATGACTCAAAGGGCAAATGCAACCCATAATTTTATTTAAAATATTTGTTTCACTGACGACGCAAGTTCATTTTAAATGGGTTTGTCAATAAACATAATTGTAGATACTGGGACAATACCAATCCACACTTTATCGGGAAGAGCACAACCAACATCCTCAGAAAATCATCGTATGGACCGGAATTCTCGGAAATAAAATTATTGGTCCTTTTTTCGTGGACGAGAATATAACTGGAAATTGTATTTGGCCTTAATATTTAGAAAATGTGATAAATCCCCTTATAACAGAATTTTGTTGTTAGACGAAGAACACATTATGAATTGCCTATACAAAATTGACTTAATGCGGCATTTCCATATAAATGGATTGGAATGAGGGGCCCTATAGAATGGCCAGCAAGATTATCCGACGTAAGGTCCTTTGACTTTTTATGGGAACTTCTAAAAATTGTTATAAAACTCAACCTGGCCATACTCCTCAGGTTAGACGTAGAATAGTGGAGGAGTGTCTTACCAACAAAGGCGGACATTTGAACATCTAATTTAAGTGCTAGGTAATTCTAACGCTAATATAATATTAATAATGTAAATGCAATGTAAATAATAATTATTTTAATTTAAAATTTTAAAATGGCATTACTCTGTAAAAATTAATCCGATTTTAAAAAATGATGTGTCAAAAAATTGGCAAAAATACACCTCACATGATACCTCTTTGCATTTAAACTTGTAGAAGTGGTAATTACCCCCGCTTAGGGGTTGAAACTGCAGGGTGACGAATACGTGTATAATGAGTCCCCCCGTAAATATAAATTAACATATGTTTTTGTCTTTTTCTTTTAAAGTTATTTTAAAAATTATTTTGGGTGGCTAGTTTTGAAATGAAAGCCCTGTACAACCATACTATTATTTTTGTTGACAATGTTTTCTTACGTACTTAATTGCCTGATAAAGTTTAAGCTGCACTTTCTTTCACTTAACATTAATCTCGAAAATTATATTATCAACAAGGAGGTCTTAATATAAGTTATTTCTTGCTGGTGCCTCTGACAGTACTAAAAGATACGTTAAAAACAAGTAAAGTTGTGGAAAAGCCTGCTGACGCATCCGGACCTCCATGTGAAACTCCAATTTTCTTTCTTTTGCAAATATTGATGTATACTTCAATGTGACAAGGCTAAAACAAACCAACCGAACGATGCGACGTCACAAAATCACTACAATCGCACAAATTTATTTTTCAGTAAGGACAAAATGAGTAATTTTTATGTTTGATAATTAACGACTCTTACGCGTTTCGGGCGGTACTTTCTGTCAATGTGACAGCCGCAAACTGCTAAGTTGTCGCATCGCTGAGTTGGATTGTTTTCGATTGCAGTTGCAGTTTTTAATTGTCACATTGAAGTAACGCACGCCCGTACCGCGCAAATCGCGTTTATGTGAGACACAGCCTTAGAAGGAGAAAGGAGTGATATGTACATCGAACAGTAGGCGTTATGGTATGGGGTCCTGTTGCACATGGAAGTAGGTCTTTGTTCGAGGCAGCATGACAGCGCAACGTTATCTTCAGGAAGTAGTGTATGTACTCCCTTACCTTAATCGGCCTCATGTTGCTCGTCTTAGTTTAAACTTTTTTGAAGAGACCCATGTGATTCTGTTGCCATCGCCGCCCAGATGTCCCAAACTCTCGGCAGTAGAACATGTTTGGGATATGACTTTAGAGTTTCTAAGACATGAAATACAGGTAGCTTGGAATATTATTCCTCAACAAAAAATAGACCACCTTATTGAATCAATGCCAAGACTTTACTAGACCGTAATTAACTATTGAAAATCATTTTCAACATAAAGACGTTTTAGGTATTTATTTGTAGGAGCTTATGATGATTCCAACAGCTTTTAGACTTATCCCTTACTTTTGGACCAATGGAGTTCCGTCAACTTGTAGCAGTGTTCTATTTAATGTAAGTATCGTAAATTATCAACGGCACAAATAAGAAAGTCACAGAATGTAAATAATAATATTCAATAGCTTTTCCGAGGCCGTAGTTTCTTTAGTTATAAGCAGGACTTATAGTTTTTTACTTTTCACGTCATGTTCTTAACTCTTGCTACCCTTATGCCTAAAAAAATCGCATAAAATCGATACTTCCCTATCTGTTATGAATATTAGTAAATCGTCGCTGTAACATGATTTTTTTGAAA
The DNA here is from genome assembly GCA_034190945.1 of Octodonta nipae. Lineage (NCBI taxonomy): Eukaryota > Metazoa > Arthropoda > Insecta > Coleoptera > Chrysomelidae > Octodonta > Octodonta nipae. The sequence continues at coordinate 158,395,471 of CM067216.1, forward strand.
ATAGAAACTTTATAAATGGGTCCCGGGGCCACATCAAAATTTTCCACAATTTTACTTGTCTCTAATGTATCTTTTAGTATTATATGAATATGAAGCCTAAGCGAGAAAGACATGGTTTAACTTTGAAAGCTCCCGGCCTATTATTGACGACTATGGCAAAAAATTCTGCAGTGAAGTTCCTTGGCATGGACAGTGCGGTGTTCATTTTGTTCTTGCCATTGGCTTAGACAATTCGAGATCAATAACAGTCTGATATTTTACACTATATATATTCCCTTATTGAGTCGTATGTTAGGACAGAAATCACAGTTGTATTGTACGACATAGTTGTGTTTTATATGGTGTACGGTTTATTCTTCCATGTTCGAAGTATCCGTTAGTTATTTCAATAGTTCCACTCATTATAGTTAGTCTGAAAGCTCATGTTTCCGATAATGCCGATGAATAATATTCAAGTGGTTACGTTTTCACTAGAATCGTATCAGCATTGTTGCATTAGAAATAATAAAATAAATAATGAAATTACATTTCTTTACGAATTGCTTCCAACATACAGGAGAATTGTTGATATTTTTCTACATGAAATGCTTGTATTTTTACTTTAAGTAGCTGACATCAGCGTAGGAAATTCCTTTAAATTCTACTCCTACTGCATTTTAAGAAATATGTGGTTGTAATCGGTTCCGAATGGGGTTTAATAAAAAAATTTCAGTCTCTGCGAATATACTTGAAACCAAAAAATAACGTCAACAGATAAAAAATATATTACCCTTACGTGAAAAATATAATAATACTGCTTATCACGCCCAAACAAAATATGAACGAACATCAAACACTTCACACAATTGTGTTTGTAGTAAACAGGCAAAAGTTAGGACACTATTGGGAAACAATTTTATATCGAATTTGAGGAAAGTTCAAGTGGATCAAATCTAGTTCAAATTTAAAAAGAGTTAAGAGAGACTGAAGACAAAAAGTTTTTTTAGTATAAAAAAGAAAATGCTCCAATATAAGTGAAAAAGTTTTGTTTAACTGTAATTACTGCCACTAGTATTAAAATCTCAATTAAACGTACAAGCCTTATTACAATTATCTTCATTTCAGTAAAAAGATCTTGTATTTTAGGGGAAATACTGATCATGCTGACTAATTAGATATTACCTACTATTGGTACAGCCGATGGTAAGAGCGCAATAAATATATATACCGAGACTTTAAAAATCTTTTTGACACATGTTTAACAAACATTTGACAAATTAAAACGTTTACTGTAAACAATTCGTTAAGATCAGACAACACACAAGTTGAACCATAACATTTTGTGTGACAGTTATGATAACATCTTTAAGTTGCCTGTCCACTTCTATCTAGTTTATTAGAATTGTCTTAGTCGCCTGTGTATTGGGAGAATCAGAGAGATAAAAAAGAAAGAAAGGCAAATTGATTCATTCGACAGTATAGCGTGGTGTGTTAAAGATTTGTAAATTATTATTTTTATGCCCCATGTTGAGTACTGAACAAAAAACACAAATTAAATGGAAATAGTCGTCAATTTATTCTCGTTAAACTAAAAAAGTTTGTTACTTATAAAATTTCTGCCTGCCTGAGGCTATTTCTAAAAACAAGCAATAATGTTAAAGGAAAGAGTTCTGGGTTACAACACGTCTGAACTAGGATGTCGAGTTTTCTTATTTCATCAAAAACAAAAAATACCGACTTTTTACGCTACAGGAAAATGAAAGCCTCTTAGAGGTAAACGGAGGGGCGGAAAGGGTAACAGGATCTCCTTAAGGCGACTGCCCAATAGGTTTCCTTAGTTGTTCTCACAATTAGGTAGCGAAAATAAGTTTTATCCTTCGGTTGCGAGTTCGGGGAGAATGCACTTTCATGTCCACTGCCCACAAATGAAAGCCTGGTAGGCAATTGACGTGAAACAGCAGAACATTGAAAGAGATCGTTGCTTCGCTGTAGCAGAAATGGTTAAAAAATCGGGAACCTTGAATTCTGAAATGCAAGAATGCAGTATGGCAGAGGGTTCATGCTCGTTTTCAAAATGAAGAGTAGACTTTTATGAAACATAAGGTGACGTGCCATGAAATTTTGTTGAGTTGAAAAAGGCCAGTACAGAGCAGAGAGGAAAGTGGGAGCCAATACCATCAGTAAACAAAAAATCGCTAGACTATACTTGACATCCCTCCCAATAACTCTCTGGCGTTTCACCATGAGATTTCCGTATGTGTGTGCCTCTCAGAGAACCATAGACAATTATTTTGTCTATTCATGGGTTTTCTCTCCTCCAAATTTTTTCCTGTAACAGATAAGTATTTAAAAATTGTATATGTAGAACAAAGTGTAGTAAGGCAATTTCGTAAAATTGCCCGGATTACTGGCTGTCTGTACAGAGATTCTTCCTCACAGTTTTTCTGAGAGAAAGAGATGTCTATAAAATGATCAACCAGTATTCCTGTATATAAGTAATGTATTGTATATTGTGTAATACTTATCTGTGTATGGAGACGTTTCAACTCCGAGTCTGGAGTCGTTGTCAATCGTTTAGTGTTGTTTTCGAGGTTTTTTTCTAAAAAATTTTCGCTTTGATTTTGAATTTATTGTTTGTCAAAAAATTTGACACTGACAATTTGTCGTTTGGCGATCACTTGACTCTGAGGTTACCGTTTTTTTGTTCTGTTAGCAGTAAATTCTTCCAGTCCAAATGTAGGTCGGCTGAAGGTGCTCCGATTTCAGTGTTGTTTATCATCATACAGCTGGCTTCTTTAAGTTTTCTCTTTTTTATATTTTCTTCTTTCAACAAGATCTTTGTTTTATCCCAGTCTATCCTATGGCTGCCGGTGCTCGTTAATACATGATTGGCCAAATTTGATTTGTCCACATGTCTTCTGGAAATGTTATATTGATGTTCTTTTTTCCTTACTTCTAAAGGTCTTGAAGTTTCACAGGTATAAGAATGGCCACAGTCACACAAAACACTGTACACACAATTTTTAGAACTCTGGGTTGCGTTAAACGGTTTGGTATGTGTGAGGATAGAGCGCAAGGTATTATTTGTTTTAAAAACAGTTTTAACGCTGTATTTATTTCCTAACCGCTTAATTTTTTCCGATACACCTGGGATATATGGAATTATGTTCATAATTTGGTTGTCTGTTTGTGTTTGGTTGGTATTAGTGTGATGGTTATTTGTGCTGGTTTGTTGTTGCGATTTTCTTTCTAACTGATTTATAGTTTTATTTATAAAGTCTTGGGGATATTCGTTTTGAAGTAGATGTTCTTTGATAATATTGACTTCTTTGTTAAAGATTTGGGTGGATGAAGATATGTTTTTTGCTCTATCATATAAGCACTTTACAACACCTTTCTTTACATTTAAAGGATGGTTGGAGTGAAAATTCAAATATCTATTAGTATTTGTAGGTTTTCGATAAGTACTTGTACTTATTGTGTTGTTTGTTCTATCTATAAGTACATCAAGATAAGAAAGTTTATGCAAATTTTCCATCTCCATTGTAAATTTTATTGTGGGTTCTTGACTATTGATGTAATCTAGGAATGAGTGCAGTTCTTCAGCACCATACTCCCAAACCACAAAAATGTCATCAACGTATCTCCACCACACTTTTGGTTTATTTTTATATTTGCCTATGAATCTTTCTTCAAAATATGTCATGAATATATTACTGATTATAGGAGATAAAGAAGAACCCATGGCCATACCAAATTCTTGTTTATAGAAATCTCCTTCAGATTGAAAATATGTAGTGTTTAAGCAAAGTTCGGTTAGTTCCATAATTGTGTCAATGTTTAGTTTTGTTTTGTTGTGTAAGGTAATATCTTGTTGTAATTTATTTTTTATAATTTTTAATGATTTATCAACAGGTACATTTGTAAAAAGACTAACTATGTCGAAACTTACTAGTATATCATTTCTGTTGATAATAATGCTTTTTAATTTTGTTAAAAAATCATTAGTGTTTTTTAAATTGTTTGGATTATTTTCGTAAGGTTTAATTATATTTAGTAAAAATTTTGATATGTTTTGTAATGGTGAATTTATTGAACTTACAATGGGTCTCATTGGTATTGTGTCTTTATGTATTTTTGGAACGCCATATAAATGTGGAGGTTTACTATAGTGTGGTGTTAAGTGTTTTCGTTCTAATGGAGTGAATTCTTGTTTGTGTTTTGTTATAATGTCTCTAGCGGCTTTTTCTATATTTTGCGTAGGATCTTTTTTGAGCTTAGAATATGATCCTGTGTTAATAAGGTCCATCATTTTGGTGTTGTAATCATTTTTATCAAGTATAACCGTAGCGTTACCTTTATCGGCAGGTAGAATTTTAATTGTGTTGTCTTTTTTAAGTTTTTCTACGGCATATTTCTCTGTAGGAGTAAGATTGTATTTCATTTTGTGTTGCTTCTCTAGAAGTAATTTATTTCTTATTCGGTATTCACTGGACACTTCTGGAGGCAGTTTTTGGGCTGTGTCTTCAATCGCAACTATCAGATCTAGTTTAGGTATATTTTGTGGAGTGATTGAATAATTTAATCCCTTAGAAAGTACGTATTGTTCTGTTGGTGTAATGTGTTTAGTTGATAATTAAAGCATTACCTGTTTTCAACTAAACATTGACACAATTATGGAACTAATCGAACTTTGCTTAAACACTACATATTTTCAATCTGAAGGAGATTTCTATAAACAAGAATTTGGTATGGCCATGGGTTCTTCTTTATCTCCTATAATCAGTAATATATTCATGACATATTTTGAAGAAAGATTCATAGGCAAATATAAAAATAAACCAAAAGTGTGGTGGAGATACGTTGATGACATTTTTGTGGTTTGGGAGTATGGTGCTGAAGAACTGCACTCATTCCTAGATTACATCAATAGTCAAGAACCCACAATAAAATTTACAATGGAGATGGAAAATTTGCATAAACTTTCTTATCTTGATGTACTTATAGATAGAACAAACAACACAATAAGTACAAGTACTTATCGAAAACCTACAAATACTAATAGATATTTGAATTTTCACTCCAACCATCCTTTAAATGTAAAGAAAGGTGTTGTAAAGTGCTTATATGATAGAGCAAAAAACATATCTTCATCCACCCAAATCTTTAACAAAGAAGTCAATATTATCAAAGAACATCTACTTCAAAACGAATATCCCCAAGACTTTATAAATAAAACTATAAATCAGTTAGAAAGAAACCAGCACAAATAACCATCACACTAATACCAACCAAACACAAACAGACAACCAAATTATGAACATAATTCCATATATCCCAGGTGTATCGGAAAAAATTAAGCGGTTAGGAAATAAATACAGCGTCAAAACTGTTTTTAAAACAAATAATACCTTGCGCTCTATCCTCACACATACCAAACCGTTTAACGCAACCCAGAGTTCTAAAAATTGTGTGTACAGTGTTTTGTGTGACTGTGGCCATTCTTATACCGGTGAAACTTCAAGACCTTTAGAAGTAAGGAAAAAAGAACATCAATATAACATTTCCAGAAGACATGTGGACAAATCAAATTTGGCCAATCATGTATTAACGAGCACCGGCAGCCATAGGATAGACTGGGATAAAACAAAGATCTTGTTGAAAGAAGAAAATATAAAAAAGAGAAAACTTAAAGAAGCCAGCTGTATGATGATAAACAACACTGAAATCGGAGCACCTTCAGCCGACCTACATTTGGACTGGAAGAATTTACTGCTAACAGAACAAAAAAACGGTAACCTCAGAGTCAAGTGATCGCCAAACGACAAATTGTCAGTGTCAAATTTTTTGACAAACAATAAATTCAAAATCAAAGCAAAAATTTTTTAGAAAACAACCTCGAAAACAACACTAAACGATTGACAACGACTCCAGACTCGGAGTTGAAACGTCTCCATACACAGATAAGTATTACACAATATACAATACATTACTTATATACAGGAATACTGGTTGATCATTTTATAGACATCTCTTTCTCTCAGAAAAACTGTGAGGAAGAATCTCTGTACAGACAGCCAGTAATCCGGGCAATTTTACGAAATTGCCTTACTACACTTTGTTCTACATATACAATTTTTAAATACTTATCTGTTACAGGAAAAAATTTGGAGGAGAGAAAACCCATGAATAGACAAAATAATTCAAGACCTCCTCAACAATCTTTTCGAAATTACTAACCATAGACAAGTTGAAAAGTTTATACACGATTAGTACGATGGGAAAAATCGAGAACTAAGGTATTGCCCGATTACTTTGAATATAAAACAACATATATCTAAATAAATGCAGAAGGTAAAACTATGTATGTTATACACGTGATCTAAAATTAAAAATTAATTTTATTTATGAATGCTTTAAACATGAACCAATTTGCTTGAATTTAAAATAAAGTAGAAACCTAGAATTAACAGTATTGAATCGTTTCGTTCGTCTTGTGCGGTTAGCTATAAAATGGGTAATATAATTGTTGAATTTTTATACTGGATTCTTAGATATCATTATGGCTGTCATCATTTTCGATTCAAATTGCATTTTTGTATGATAAGGAAATAACCGACATAATCTCAAAAAATGTTATATAATTTGTTCCACCCAAATTCTCAGGACATAACTTGCTACAAGATTTAATCAATTCAAACTTAAGTTTAATTCAGTTTTGTGTCTGACGAACATAGATACATGATTTTAGACTGATGTAAAGTCTAAATAGAGCTATTCAAATAATCATTTAATATTGCTTCTTATAATTCCTTCTAATGTTTTTTAATTAACTAAAATACTATTCCGTCAAAATTTTTCCTTATGAAACACGTATTACTTTTCCTTGCTTCGAATTTGAATAACAGAAGTATTTGATCGTTTTCACTCTCATAACTAATAATTTATTCTAAACATCAGATATAAGTAAAACATTAAAAATGTTGTTTAACGCAGTTACTTCTAGAATCACAAATTTTGGTACCTGAGGCTAATGTATTTTGGAATCTTTCTACTTATCCTGCAGTTTTAAGCATTAAATTAATTTTTAAAATTAGATTATTTATGGGTGTATTATGTATAATAGGATTCTGTTTTCACAGCATCAATAAAGAAATGAGCAGAGTTTAAGAGCAAGATCAGCCAGTTAATAGAGAGTTTTACGTCACTTAAAATATAACAGCTTCTACCAGCACTTTAATAATAATATTTTATACACTACATTTGAATTTAAAAGCAAAATCGTAGAAGTAATTTTTTGCTTATATTGTGAAAAAATAGAATAAGAAACTGTTCAAAATTACCGTTTGTAAATCGTGATTGGAACATTTTTGGTCGTGAAAAGTCGAGAAACGGACAAGTGGATTTTTAGTAATAAAAAAGAGAAGAAATAATAGTTTATGTCTTTAAGACTAATTGGGCTTAAAATCGATATTATAGGTTTAGAAGTTTTTGCAGAAGTGTAAGTTATAATATGTTTATTGTAGCGTATTAACCCCGATCTGTAGATTAAAATCAGTTTATATTTTCAATTTTCGTTACAATACTGAAAAATTTGTAAACAATATATGTGAATCTGGCATTAAACAAGCGATCCTTACTTTCCGTAACATGTTTGACAACGGCCGTCATTGCTGCGCTGTTCGTATGCGCTTTCAATGCAGTACTCACTACGATTTAAACAAATTTCACTGCATTGTAGACAAATTAAGGTGCATTATATGATCCTTCTTAATATCTTTGGAATATCACGAATGGACAAACCAGGTTATTACAGTGCGTTTGGCAAAATATCTCTCTAAATTACATATATTACAATTCCTCAAAAACTACTTACCAGACGGTATCCATCTTGGGCACAAAACATTATAAACTATCAGTTCGACAAAAATAATTGTTCAAGTTTTTATTACAATAAAGTTATATTTTTTGAGAAAAAATACACTTTTTACCGTTTTTTCGGACATTTCTTGTTAAATAATTTGGTCAAGTGCGAGTTGGACTCGCATACTAAGGGTCCAGTACCACCTTCAAAATTCGCTTGATTTTTATAAGAATACATATGTATTTAGTTTTCTAATTTGGCCTCCAAAAATTAACATTAGAGTTTTATTTTACTAATAAACTTTCAGGGAAGCTTTTTATAATCTACTGTCTAAATTTGGAGGCTCTACAGATTCAAAGATAAAGGCCAAAATAGGTCAAGTTATAGATTATTAAATTTGTTATTCAAATTATTTAAAAATACAAATAAAATATAATTTTCAAAATTTAAATAGTGTAGTTTCTAAAATGGGAATTAAGTCGATGTTTAATATTTTTGCTAATATCTTTTAAACAAATGATTTAAAAATATGATATATTTGTAATTCACATAATGAGCCTTTTATTTGATATATTACATGATGCGTTTGAAAATTGAATTTTTATTTTCCATTTAATTGTATAATTTGTCCCTAAAATTACTATGGGGGTTTTCTAATAATTTTTCCTATAAATTTCAATTGAGCCCCACTACCTCTAATTATTTTCAAAATTTTAGGTAGTATGGTTTCGGAAATAAAGCGAGAAATGAGAATTTTTTATATCTTTATGTTAATATCTTGTAAACAATTAATTTTAAAAATATGAAAAATATATATTTGTATTCCTCATAATGAGCCCCTTCATTTGATATGCGTTAAAAAAATATTTTTCATTTTCTGTTTAATTCTATAATTTAACCCCTAATATTAATATTAGGGATTTCTTAGTATTTTTCCCGTAAACGAAAAAAATTAGGTCTTATAGTTTGGGGAATAAAGGGGGGAATGAGTAATTTTTTAAATATTTTTTTAATATATTTTAAAATATTTATTAAAAAAATAAATTAAAAAAATATATTTGTATTGGACATAATGAGCCCTGTGAATTGATATCCGTTAGAAACAAGTTTAATTTTTTATTTTCCATTTAATCCCATAATTTGCCCCCAAAATGAACATTAGGGGTTTCTCCTTATTTTTCCAGTAAAGTTCAGGTGAGGCGCTATACCCCTATTTTTTTCAAAATTTTACAGCTTATGATTTCGGAGATGAGAGGGGGGGATGGGTAAATTTTTTTATAATTTTGTTAATATCTTAAAATTAATTTATTTTAAAAATATGAAAAAATTTGACATATAACATGATGCATTAGAAACAATTTTAATTTTATATTTTCCTCTTAATTCTGTATTCCCCCCCCCCCCCGCAAATTAAAAATTGAGGTTTCTGCTTATTTTTCCAGTAAACTTCAGGTCAGACTCCATATCTCTAATTTTTTTCAAAACTTTACTTTTTATAGTTTCGGAGATAAGGAGGGGGGGGATGGGTAAATTTTGGTATATTTTCGTTAATATCTTTTAAATTATTTTTTTTAGCATGAGGCCTTTCATTTGATGTATTAGATAATGCGTTTTAAAAATTTTTAATTTTTAAAATTTCATTTAATTCTATAATTTGCCCCTCAAAATTAATATTAATGGTTTCTTCTTATTTTTCCTGTAAAGTTCGGGCAACGTTCTATATTTCCTATTTTTTTCAAAATTTTAGGCTCAGTAGTTTAGGAGATCAGTTTCTTCTTTTGCGGTATCTACTCCTAATCGGGTCACCAAACTATACATTGAAAACAAATTTCAACCTCTTCCATCCAAAAGTTTAGGAGAAAATTGCTGTGAAGTAACAGAGGCTGAAATCCGGAGTGATATTATAAGGGTATCCGTATATTGTATATTCGGAACCCTAAAAATGAGGTACTCAGGACTTATAAACACTCATTTTAAAGGTTTTCTGATTCTCTATAACTTATTTTTTCTAGGTATGTTTCAAAAATAATTCTGTGATGATTTTAAGTGCTTAAAGCATCAAATTCCTATGCTGCAAACTGCCTAAGTATGTAACATTATGAAATTTTGAGACGCCAAAAAAAAATTATAATATTTTTCAAATCACTTTGGAAATAATAATACTTATGTAAAAGGTTTAGAACATGAAAAATTATTTGTAAATTATGATGTCTGCCCAGTATATGAAGCTATCGAACTTAGGCTTTGGTATAAATCTAGTGGAATTAATTATAGTCAGCAAATGTGTAATCGACATGGCGTGTCCAAAATGTGCTAATCAACATAAAGTTAAATATGCCTTACTAACCCTACACCGGCCACTAAACACAACATTTCGCCGCTGATAGACGGGTCTAAACCACCAGTTTTAGTGGAAATTCCCCTAAGTTGGCAACACTGATAGTGAGCACTGTGCTTGGGATAATTCCACATGTCTACAAGAAAACGTCAGAACATAAAAATATTTCACTTTGCAAATAGCTTACTTTGCAAATAGCTTACTTTGCAATTAGCTTACTTTGCAAATAACAACTAAAGAACAGTTCGGATGCGGATATTGAACGAATTTTTACTGTGTATTACCAAAATGTGTAATCTTGATCTTATTGCTCTAACCTGAAACTTGGTTATCATAGTCTGTATAACACACTAAGACATTTTCACGGTAATTATGTAGTATTTCTATCGAACCGTAAGTTTGAATTGGCAAATACAAAAATAGGTGGCGAGGTGTTAATTGCCCTTAGAAAGTCATATTATGTTATACTAATTGATTTATATCCCTTAGACGTATCTCTTTTAAATGCTGAGATATATGACATATTTTATGATTTTATCTCAGAGTTATGTTTTCACGATGATGATTTGTTGCTCATTGGCGATTTCAATATATACAGCATCATTATTAGTTGAATAAATTTTTTGTACAAAAATACTTATATAACTTCTATTTATAATTTTGTTGCATTTATGGGCCTAAAATAATTTAATGAAATACAGAATATTTCTGGACGTGTGTTAGATTTCGTATTCAGTAGATCTGACATCACCGTGAACCATTCGGTTGATTCTGTTTGTGAAGACAAATTTCATCCTTCGTTAGAAATTATTTTGTCATTATCCAGAGTCCAAAGTAAACTTGTAAATTCCTATAGCCCATACTACAATTTAAATAATTTGGTCAAGTGAGAGTTGGACTCGCATTGTAAGGGTTCCGTACCACCTTCAAGATTCGCTGTATTTAGTTTTTTAATTTGGCCCCCAAAAATTAACATTAGAGTTTTATTTTACTAATAAACTTTCAGGGAAGCCCTTTATAATCTATTGTCTGAATTTTGAGGCTCTATAGATTGGAAGATAAAGGGCAAAATAGGTCAAGTTTTAAATTATAAATTATTAAATCTGTTATTCAAATTATTTAGAAATACAAATAAAATATATTTTTCAAAATTTAAATAGTATAGTTTCTAAAATGGGAATTAAGTCGATGTTTAATATCTTTGCTAATATCTTTTAAACAAATAAAAATATGATATATTTGTAATTCACATAATGAGTCTTTTATTTGATATATTACATGATTCATTTGAAAATTGAATTTTTATTTTCCATTTAATTGTATAATTTGTCCCTAAAATTACCATGGAGGTTTTCTAATAATTTTTCTTATAAATTTCAAGTGAGTCCCAGTACCCCTAATTATTTTCAAAATTTTAGGTAGTATGGTTTCGGAAATAAAGCGAGAAATGAGAATTTTTTATATCTTTATCTTAATATCTTGTAAACAATTAATTTTAAAAATATGAAAAAGTATATTTGTATTCCTCATAACGAGCCCCTTAAATATATATATATATATATATATATATATATATATATATATATATATTTGTATTAGTCATAATGAGCCCTGTGATTTGATATATTATATGATACGTTAGAAACAAGTTTAATTTTTTATTTTCCGTTTAATTCTATAATTTGCCCCCCCAAAATGAATATTAGGGGTTTCTCCTTATTTTTCCAGTAAAGTTCAGGTGAGGCGCTATACTTATATTTTTTTCAAAATTTTACAGCTTATGGTTTCGGAGATAAGGGGGGGGGAGTGGGTAATTTTTTTTATATTTTTGTTAATAACTTTTAATTAATTTATTTTAAAAATATGAAAAAACATTTGTTTTCGTCATAATGAGCCCTTTCATTTCATATATAACATGATGGGTTAGAAACAATTTTAATTTTATATTTTCCATTTAATTCTATAATTTGCCCCCCAAAATAAATATTAGGGCTTTCTCCTTAATTTTCCAGTAAAGTTCAGGTGAGGGGCTATAGCTCTATTTTTTTTCAAAATTTTCCAGCTTATGGTTTCGGAGATAAGGGGGGGGGGGGAATTGGTAAATTTTTTTATATTTTTGTTAATATCTTTTAATTTATTTATTTTAAAAAATGAAAAAAATATGTTTGTTTTCGTCGTAATAAGCCCTTTCATCTGATATATAACATGATGGGTTAGAAACAATTTTAATTTTATATTTTCCATTTAATTCTGTAATTTGCCCCCCAAAATGTAAACTTCAGGTCAGAACCTATAAAATTATTTTTTTTCAAAAGTTTACGTTTTATAGTTTCGGAGATAAGGGGGGGGGAAAGGGTAAATTTTGGTATATTTTCTTTAATATCTTTTTAATTATTTTTTTTAAATATGAAAAAAATATATTTGTGTTCCTCAGAATGAGACCTTTCATTTGATATATTAGATGATGAGTTTGAATTTATTTTATTTTTAAATTTTTATTTAATTCTATAATTTGCCCCCCAAAATTAATATTAATGGTTTCTCCTTATTTTTCCTGTAAAGTTCGGGCAACGTTCTATATTTTCTATTTTTTTCAAAATTTTAGGTTCAGTAGTTTCGGAGATCGGGGGGGACTGTCTATTTTTTTAGTTTTTCCCCCCAGAAGTACCCCTAAAATCAAAAATCTTGCTCCTGATCAGGTCACCAAACTATACCTTCATACCAAATTTCAACCTCTTCCGTCCAGTAGTTTAGAGGAGAAAATTGCTGTGATGTGACAGCGGCAGAAATCCTGCGTGATATTATAAGGGTATCCGTATACTGTATATACGGAACCCTAAAAACAGGAATTTTTGTCGGGTGTATGAAAAATAAACAATATTGACTGAAGTACTTCAAAAAATTATGACATTGAAGCATTCGTGTTATTTTATACAGTTTTTAATTAAGTTTTATTTGGGAGCGTACCCAACACGGTGAGTAAAAAATGTAGTCGTAAATATCCTCCTTGGTTTACAAGTGAAATCATTAGCTCGGTTATTTCAATATAAACGTACATTTGATATGGGTGTATATGATGAGTTTAATCATTTAAGTTAAGCAAATTACAAGTCACCAAAACTAATTACGAAATAAAGAGGCAAACTAGCTATAATAGCAAATATTTTTGGAATGACATGCGTTCTTAAAAAAATACCTGTAGTTTATCAAAGTCGTTGACGCATTTGCAACGTTCTTTCTCTATTTCTGACTATAGAATTAGTAATTGTAACATAATACATCAGGGGTCCAGATGATATAACCGGCTTTCTGCTAACGGACTGTTTTGCTGTACAAGCTTACTTAGCTTTTTTACCGGAATTATTCCTAATTAATGGCAATTTCAAGGGTATGCCAAATATTTAAAAAGGGTATGAAAACCGAGATTGAAAATTACAATTTTCTGTAATTTAGATATATATATATATATATATATATATATATATATATATATATATATATATATATATATATATATATATATTTAAATTACAACAGCATTTTTTACATTTTTGAATCATACTTAGGGGCCGACTACTAAATGTGTATTATAAGTACTTGGAGCTTTGCAGCCTGTGCTATTTACTTTAATTATTAAAGATGTCAGTGATTTGCAATGCATGTATTTTCTTTAGGCTAATGACTTGTTTAAATTGGTACCAAATAGAAAAGATTATCATAATCTTCAAGAGATTTAGATAAAATAAGTCGTTGGTTTACAGTAAATAAATCATCAAATAGCTCTAAATGTAATTACATGAGTTTCTCAAAGGAAACTAATCCTATTCAATATTCTTACCACATTAATGATATCAAAAACTGCTATTGTGCAATAATCAAAGATTTAGGTTCAAAATGAAGCTTTTCGAAATTTAGGCTTTTTAATAAGAAATGGGCGCCATTTCGGTATCATAAATACAAAAACAACTTCAGTTAACGCGTCGACTATCTTGAATTCTGGTTATCATATATACACTTAGGCTGATGAAAATATTCATAGAAAATGTGTCTAGGATTTATGGTTTAATTGAGATGGTAGGTATCCACAATGTGGCATTGCCCAAAAATATACTATTTAAAGTATATGGTATAACTGACTACTCTGCTATTCTTCTTCGAATTTTGTTTAATGTTCCAAACGACCGAACTCGTTCTCTACCTAGATCAATTGTTCTAAAATATTCTCCCTTATATGCTAAATAGTTTCTATGTCATTGTTTATTTAAGGTGTATTCTAGTTTTATATTACTAATCTGTTTGTCAGTGTACTGTAATCCCATCTTATAACTGGCTTTTGGATGGTGTAAAATAAAATAATTAAAAAAATAATATAATACTGGACTATCTCTATTAGTGTGTAAATATATGAGGGTGACGTCATATATTTAATCTAGCATCATAGAACACAGGCCCATAATTGATATTTTCCGACAAGTGAATAAATGATTCTTTAGATAAGGTTCATTAACAAATATAGTGGAAAATTACTGTACCGAATTTAATAGAGGTGGAAAATTTGAACCACAATGAGGAACGTTTTCCTATTCTGTCGTACTGGATGAATTATATCATCATATCATCATGAGAGATAAGTAAATATTTTGGTATCTTTGTGTACCCTAAGAAAATGACAATTTAGTTCAAACAGCATTTAGTGACAAAAATAAAAGGCTTGGTGTTAGGATATAAAACAATGTGTTTGTTTGTATATTGTGACACATTAAATGTTCCATAACATGTCCGGTATATGATTAATAAATAAATTCTAAAAACTGTTTTCACTCTAATGTAACATAAAATTCTGGGAAACAGTATATTGCCAATATGGACCTAGCACATTTACTATTCGGAACTTGAGTATTTCGATGAATTAATAATAATTTTTATCGATCTAGGTCAGATTATAGTCAAAAACATGTCTGACATAAATGAGATTATTTCTTTCGTTGTGAAAAAAACTAACCCAAAATAATCTAAAATTAGACTACAAACGGAATAAAAAATAACGCCAAATTTAGACAAAAACTTGATTCAAATTTCTGGTAAGGGAAATATTTGCTTCATGTGAAGGGAAAAGAAAAAGAGAATGAATCAGAAACGTAAAATATCAGAAATGAAATTTCGCTGAAACATAAAGCTAAGAAAAAGTTAGCTTGACACAATTTTAAAGTAATGTTAAAATTTTTCTGTGAGCTCAAAATCAATTCTTACAACGAATATAATTTTCTTTATTTCCATACAAATAATTCACAAGCAATAACAAAGTACTTGAATGAATAAATGAATGAATGAATATCCTTTATATAGCATTTTTGCTAACAATATAATACATTCCTTTACTTATCCTTGTTTTTTTTTAATCATAAGTTAATCACAATTTCTTACTAAATATCTACAAAACATAAACTACATCAGATACACATAACTCATACATAGATTATGTTATTTATCACAATTTCTTATTAAATATCTACAAACATTTCTATTAAAATTTTGTACATTATTAGAGTTTTTAAGTTCTGGCAGAGCATTAAAAAGACTTATACCATTAATTAAAAGAGATCCCCAAAGAAATGTTTTATCCGTGAACTTTACATTAAAATTTTCGTTTGATCTTAATGTTCGTGCATGAAGTTCATGCCTTTTAACTAATAAGCTACTGAGATATTTTGGGGTTTGAGAATGCATCATTTTGTAAATCAGAACTAAGTTGGCCCTTTTAATACTCTGTTCTACTGACAGCCAATTGAGACACTCTAATATGCTGTTTACTGATGTATATATACTACATTTTAGTACTATTCTCATAGATTTATTTTGCAAAATTTGGAGCCGTTTGATTTGTTCTTGATTGCAAGATAGTAATAATGTTGCGCAGTAACTAAAATGAGGTTTTATAATAGTATTGTAAACGAGCATTCTACACCAGTGAGACAAACTAAAGGCTATTCTTCTAAAAAACCCTAGTTTTTTGCCTAGTTTCCCACATAAGTAATCTGCATGATTGTTAAATGTCAACTGAGAATCCAACATGACGCCTAAATACATTATATTATATACTTGCTCAATTTCAATCCCATTTATTTTAATTACAAGATTTTGTTCATTAAAGCTCTTGCAATTTGTTTTAGTTACTAATGCCATCCACTTAGTTTTATTGCTGTTCAATTTAAGCTTATTAACACATAGCCAATCATTTAAGATTCCCAGTTCACTATTTAACATACTAGCAGCCCTCTCTGGATCACTATCGGCAATTGATATAAGTGTATCATCGGCAAACAGACTTACAAAAGAGTTCTTCAACACTTTCTGAATATCATTTATATATGCAATAAATAATAAAGGACCCAAGACACTTCCTTGTGGAATTCCAAGGTGACACTCAATACTACTGGATAGGTTATTGTTTATTTTAGTTTTGGTGAAAGCAGCCCTGAAGGTAATTGTGGATCAGCTTTAAGGTTTGTGATGTTATCCCAAGTTTTTCTAACTTCAAAATTAACAGATTCCTGTCAATTGTTTCAAAAGCACGTTTTAAATCCACAAAAACACTCAAAACCGTTTTACCCATATTTATTTCATCTCTCCATTTAGCACAGACAAATTGCAGTGCTGTTTCACATGAATGTTTATCTCGAAAACCCGATTGTCCTTCATATAGAATATTGTTTTTCTCGAAGAATAGCGTTAGTTGGTCTCTTAATACAATTTCAATAATTTTGTCAACAGTTGGCAAAAGGTTTATCGGTCTACATTGCTCCGGCAATACTGGTCCCGGTACCTTAGCAATTGGCACTATTACACTGATTTTAAGTGCAGACGGATATATTGCTTTAGATAATACTGTGTTAATAAGATATAAGAGGGGATACCGGATAACACTAAAAATAGCTTTCAATACCTGAACACTCATACACGCATCACTGGAACCTTTATTTTTTTAGATTCTGCACTAATTTTTGCAATTTATTAAACGATATCTCTTCAAATCTCGTTAACTGAGGTTGGTCTGCTGGACCTTCATCTTCGTTCTGTTCTGATCTTCTGTCCTGAATGATGAGGGCAATTTCACGAATGCTGTCGCTGTAATAGTTATTAAAATTGTCTAGATCCATAATAGCCGTCAAAAATTATTTTTTCCGCCTCCAGGTTTTCTTTTTGTTGGCCAATTAATTGTTTGCCACATCTTTCTAGCATCTCCTTTCGATTTGTCGATTCTCCCTTCATAATAAATTTTCTTTTCTTGTCGTAGCGTTGCTACTGCAATATTTCTTTTTTTCTTATAATCATCCCAGTCTTGTACAGATTTCGTAAATTTAAATCGTTTGTACGCAATATCGCGTGATTTTTGGGCTTGTACAACCAGCCTACATATCCACGGTTTTTTATTTATTTTAATTTTATTTACAGGGCATATTTTATTTACAGCTGTTGTAATGTTATCAACAAAATTTTTATAGACCATCTCGACATCTGTTGAAGTTGATTCCCATTTTTTTCCTATTAACTCTATTTTAAGTTTGTGTATATTCTCGTCATTTAAATTTCTTGTTGAAATATATTTCTCCTCCGCTACAATTTGATTACCCGGCAAACATGTCCCTATCACCTCATGATCAGAGAATTGCGGAAAGTTGCGAGGAAGTTCTGAACATAAAAAGTTATTAGTAATAATATAATCCACTAGAGTTTCTGAAGTAGTTGTAATTCTTGTTGGACTTTCAACAATCTGTTTAAACCCAGATTCGTTAATAATATTTTTTATTTTTCCTGCCGCGTAAAAATTCGATTTTTATTCAATATTAAAGTTTCCTAATAAAATAGTTTCTGATTCACAAATAAAATCTTTTGTTAAGAGATCGGCAAAGTACTGGAAAAAGTCATATAGTTTGCCATGTGGGGAACGATAAATAGTGCCTAAAACTAACCATTTTTCATATATTTGAATTTTTATAATTAACGACCAATAATTTGAAACTTTTGCCACTTGTTGTAAGGTAGAAAAATATAAATGTTCACTCACGTACACTATACACCCCCCTGTGTGTCGACTGTTTGAATACAGCATGCCATGTTTGTATTTTGAGATTTTGTACTCGCTCTCCTCTATGTCGTCTGTTATATGGGTTTCCGTAACCGCTAATACCAAAGGATTTTCCGTGGCTAAAAAGGTGCGTAATTCATCAATATGTGAGGATAGTCCTTGTATATTAATACATAGAATCTTACGATCCCCTGTATACATTTTCGGTAATTGCTACTGATATTGGATTTTACTTTTGGCTTGATCCACAGCTCTTTTGTAACAAACACAATTTTTGTCAAATACAGAGTGATGAAAATTTATTCCTGGAATCTTTAAAACATCGTGAGCATACCTACAGTTTGTACAAATTTCCGTAGGAGCCGGGCATTCTGAACTTTTGTGGTTTCCACTACATTTAGGACAAATAACGCTATCTGATCTACAATGCTCAGCCTTGTGGTTATATCGCCAGCATTTAAAACAGCGACGTATAGAAATATCGTCATACACAAAATAACTTTGCCACCCTGCAAAAATTTTCCTTTTGGCTATAACTTGTTTAAATATTTCCGAAGATACTTCTAATATTACATTAAAGTGAGTTTTATTTCTAGGAATATATTTTATAATAAATGTTACATCTCCCACGAGATCATTTACAAAATTTTGTTTGAGTATACAATTAATGAACTGGTTTTCATCATGTATGTCTTTCTCCTTAATTTCAATGTTTTCGGCACTTCAACAGTATAATTTTCGGATAGTTGATTCTCCACTAAATTTTTTAGCTTTTTTGTTGAGTCATTATTATCACACTGTATCAATATTCTCCCCTGATTTATTTTTGCGATTGAAATTGCAATATCGGCCGGACAATTTTTTTCTGTCAGCTCATTTCTTGTTACCGTACTGTTTTGGTTCACTTTTTTTGGTTTAATTATTAACGGCAACTCGTTGTTTTTAACTGCCTCGGAATAAGATAATGTTTTGTTTGAATCACAGACCTGTATGGTTTTCAAAATATTTTGTGTACACTTAATTATTTTACTTGTTTTTTCTTCAATTCTTTGATTTGCTTTGAAACAACTAACTTCTCTTCCAAACTAATCACACAGATTTCACAAAACCAGTCAATGTTTTGACTATCGTTTATTGCTTTCAAAACGACATCTTTTAATTTTACACATTGTGAATGATAACTGTTTCCACACATAACTTGGATAAAATTAACTTATTGTTTACGATAAAATTGTCAGCACAGCTGGTACACACTTGCGTACCTGTCAGCAGCTCGATGACTACTGTCAACTAAGTAATGAGACACTCGCACATAAGTTTGCCCACTTATCATCCTCGAGCTGTGGGGCCGCATTTATAGTATATCCCAGTTACTCTAGATTGTTCTTGTAGTATTCTTGTCTGTCTAACATAATATATGATAAACTAGCTCTGGAAAGGATTGGCATTTTCGGTAATTTTTTTATATATCTGCAGTCGTAAAGACTATAAATACGCTTTCTGGTAAATGTTTGTAGGTCGGTGAATTAGTTTTTATTATGTTTATTAATTTCGAGCGAATTCCTCTATTAATAATGTCAAATTAAACGTTGTAACACAATCCTCGATACCAACAGTTTTCTTCATGATAGGGAGCCAGTCAATCCAAATGGATCACCTTCATCGTAGTCCTCGGAATCCGACGAATGCGATACACCAAATCGTTGATTATTTTAACTGTCATATGAACCTTCCCAAGCTGTTGTGAGTTTTGGAGAATTGCCCTTAGTCCTTTGAGGGTTGTATACTCTCTCTTGGAACCCGTTTAATTTACTAGCGAATCTTTATTCGATCGCTGGTTGCCAACGTCTGCGTTAGGACTAGTTCGTGCGTGGCCAACATACTTTGTCGGAGTTGGTCAGCATGGGATAGTCCTTCTTGTGAGCCAAAGACTAAATCTCGTGGTAGTCCCAGGTCCTTTCCGAGTATTACTCTGGCTGGACTCACTTCTGTGCTGTTGTGTACATCTGAGCTGTAGACCAACAGGAATAGGGCAATACGCTCATCCCAATCACGCCGGTTGTTGCTGACGATATTGGATAGATGTTGTACGGAGGTCCTCTTGAATCTTTCCACCATTCCCTCCTACTATGGATGCAAAGGTGTCGTTCTCGTTTTGTGGATGCACAACATTGTACAAGCCTTCTGGAATACGTTGGATTCAAAGTTACCCTCTTAGGTCGAATGTAACTCCAACAGGACACCAAACCTGCTGAAAAGCTGTTCCACCAACACCATTGCCACCGCAGTTGCCTCCTGATTGGGTATGGCATTTGCTTCAGGCCATTTACTAAAATAATACATGGTAAACAGGAGAGGGATAGGAAGACCCCTCTCAGACTCGAGCAATGAATATTATTCTGCAGCATTCTGTCCTTTGTTCTGATCTTCGGGTCCTTACTGGCTGTACAGGTGTCACATTTTCGGCACAAGTCTCTGACGTCTTCGAAGTAATTAACCCAGTAATATCGTTGGCGAATTATGTCTAGAGTCTCAGTGGTGACATCCTGTAATCCCATTATGTACTACGATCAGGACGGCGGGCACCTTTTTCTTTGGGACTACCAGTTGAGACTTGATTTCTCTGCCACTCTGCCCTATGGCTTTCCGACTTTTTCAACATTCCACTCTCTACTTTTAAGGAGTGTCCTACAAAGACTTCATCGTGCCCTGGGTGACAGGAGTGGTTCAACGTCTGGGTCAGCTATTTGTTCCTATATGCATTGCTTTGTTGTTCAATCCTCATTCACCTGCAAACGCACCTGTTGGATGGATACTGTCTTGGGGTCTGGTGGTGGACTACTCAGCGGTTGACCTCTTATATTGACTGTCACTCATGGTGGTATAGACATCTTCATGATAGCCTCTACTTGCAAAGCACATCGCAGACCTTCAGTATTATTCCCTATTCTATTAAGTCTTATATTTCGTTGAACCCCGACTTCTTGAATACCATTCAACGTTTTCTGGTAGGTCTAGGTACGCAAACTGTGTTAATTAAATAGCTACTGTCTGCTTCGAATTTTTGTAGACTTTCACCAGATTATTGTATATTGTGATTGGCTGTCAAATCTCTTATCTAATACTAAAATCATAATTTAGAAGTTATTGTTCTTCTACTGGAATACACTAAAGAAGTTCTAATGCTGGACTTCTTAAAGAAATTACTAAAAATTTAGACTTTTTTCGGCTATTACAATCGTTAGTTTGTGTCGCTGCTCTAAATTGTCATAAAAAGTGGGTGGTTTAATAAAGAAACCTTTGGTACTTACGGTTTTCTAATATGTCCCACTCTGTACGTCTTGTTGTATTTTCTTAATTTCCATTTGTATCTTTTGAAAATCACTTTCTACTGTGTTTTGGATTGAATTGCTGTCATATTTAACCTTACTTTCTAGACATCTACCGAAGTTTTTATAATCTCAATTTCATCATTTATTGCCTTTATGTCTGATTCCATAATCTGTATTTTCTGATTAACTGCTTTGTTACCTTGTATTACTAATTGCATTAGTTGTTCAAATTGTTGTCTTTTTTCCCCGGATATGTGCTCCCCTTATACCTACTTTCGAAAATAAATCTTCCATTGGATTGTTTTGCTTTTCATCCACTTAATTCCACTTTCGAAACGACCGTTATAATTTTCTGTGAGTTCAGAAAAATTTTTAGACAGAAATAATCTTCTTTATTTCCAGCCCAAAAATCCACAATCAATAACACACTCGCACTTCAGTTTATCCACTACTCCTGCCCCTGCTATGCGCCCGCATTTATAACCTATCCCTGTTGCTCTCGATTGTTCTCATAATATCCTTCTCTGTCTAACGTATATGATGACTAACTCTCGAAACGACATGGCATTTTCCGTACCTTTTATTTATTATATTGGCAGTTGAAAAGACTAGAAATACGTTTGTTCGGTGAATTAGTTTTTATAAAGGTGATTAATTTCGAGAGATTAGTAATGTCAAATTTAATTTAATTTAATGTTGTAATACAATAAAACTTACTGACAGAACAAATAGAGCGTAAATGTTTATAATGAATCTAACAAATGGCAAAAGACGTTTTTAAGAAAAAAATATATATGCAGAGTAGCCAAAGTGCAGTTAACTATAAGAAATACAACAACAAAAATTGATCAATAATATATTTAAACAGGAAACAGTCCAAACCAATTAATAGGACGAGTTGGAAAAAATTCACCAGACATGGAGCATAATTTACTCAGATCTCAAACTTTTTTATTTTATACGTTTTTAGTTCTCATAAACATACTGAAATGCAGTTTACATACTGAAAAATATTTGAACAATTCTGACCAATATCTTATTTTTTTTTATATAACAAATTTTCAGTCGGAACTCTAGACTCGATACATTTTGTTTATTGTGAACTGGAGAGAATTTTATATTACACATTTTCTTTTGACTGGCTACTTGCTATGTATTTTAAACTGTGATCTGAACAATTGGCATTTCTTTGTTTTAGGTCTAAAACCTTTCATCTTCCAATCCCTTTCTAGCACTTTCTTCTAATCTCAAACCACTTTACCCAGTCAATTTCCCTTCGATTCCGTTTTCCTCCCTATCTCTTGTCGGACATCTTTGCTGTATGTGTCTCGCTCATTGTATTCTCACCTCCTCAACAATACTAATTTTTGGTACAGCTTATAGATTTCCTTATTTGTTTTCTTCTATACCAAATCTATCCCCAAATCTCTAGCTTACTCTCCACCTTTTTATGTCATTTGCTGAGTGTCGCATGCATAACTGTGAGTCTTATTATTGTTTGGTACACTTTGACATCAATTGCTCGTGTTAAAATCTTGGCAAAGCTACCTGGAGCTTTGCTTCGTTTTGGTAATCGTTTTTCTATTTCCTTCTCATCCCCTTTATATGTATTTAATACTCATAAATATTCAGTACGTTCCACTTTCCCTATTGATTCTTCTGTTATTCTGGTTATATTCTATGAATGTATACTACTGGATCGACTATGGTATTTATGAAATATCTTTACTCAGTTCAACCTATTTCATGTTAGAAAAGTTCGGGTTTCATCTCTTGCAATTGGAGCTAATTACTTGTACATTTTGTATTAGTTTTAAAGCGTTACTATAATTTAGTGGTTCCGGAACAGTACCCGCAAAAAATATTTGTTTCTATTATCCGATTAAACTTTACTGTCGAATACGTATCACATACTTTTTCGTTATAAATTGACTTATGCATTGAAAATAATTTATCCTTGATTATTGCCAAAAAACGGCGTTATGTTAAGGTTCTCTACTTGAAACTCTTAAATGTTGACTAAAGTGATAAATGTGAACTCCTTACACAGAGGAGTTATGAACAAGAGCAAACTAATAAAATTTGATGTAAGCAACACCAAGAATGTTCCGGTTTTACTTTATACTTCAAATTAACAATAATGAAACAAATGAAAAATGAATTAATTTTTTCTTTAAAACCTATGTTCTCTTATAATTTTAAGATAAGATAATAGGAATGATGGCAGTAATCAAAAAAAAAACACTGAAACTATGTATTAATCTAATGAATAGGATTCATGAATCATGAAAAACGTATTTATTATAGATTTTGAGCAAGATTAGTAGTTCTTTGATAATATACTATAAAATACAGTATGAGGTCCCATAGAAGTACACTTTTATTGCGGTTGATTTACCATTTCAAACTTTCTGTACAAAACAACTACATATAAAATTCCCAGAGCTGAGTCATAAACTACGGGGATCTGCAACTTCTGATACACTGTAATTTCTTTCTTTTTTTAATTTAATTAAAAGAACGTACACACTTGTATAAATGTGTAAGCACAGTTTTAAATATTTAAATTTTTTCAAATATAAATAATGTAAAATTATACCATTCTACATTTGATAAAACTGAGATAGATCTCACTTTATATTTACGTCAAAGTTCACAGAATTCAGTGTTATCTCGCCTAGCCAAAATGAGCCAATAATTTCCCATTGTTTTCTTGCTCTCGCTAACAAACAACTTACTAGGAACTGTTGTTGACGTGTTGTGGCACAGCGAAATAACACGCCACTTAAACACTACAGAATTCGTATTTAACACATAATTACTAAATGATTTTTAATCCCTAATCTAAATCTAAATGATTGAATGTCACTTAGAGTTTACTGTTGAGAAATTTAGGTCACTTGTTTGACGTGATGTCAAGTCTAGAGGCAAGCGTTTTACCGTAAATTTTAAACTTAAATTTCCTTTTTTCGTACCAAACCTTTATTCTTACAAAAACAAGTGTTGTTGGAAATAGTGGCAAATTTATTTAAATATTTTTAATAAGTCATAAAGCTCATTCGTATGTATAACTTTCCAAAACAACTCAAATGATTGTCTATTAACCGATTATCACAAAGGAAAATTTTACGGTACTTAGCATAACATAATCTATAATGGTATCGGAATGATAATTATTGGTGTCTGGGAATGTCATGGAACCTTAGGTGTCTAATAAATGTATAAACAATGTGCAATACTTTAAAACTTAATTCGCCAAGTAGATCTGGGGAATTTAAACGAACCAATGTGAATTAAGTTAATCTTTATTAGTTCTGATTAAAACCAATTTTAGATATTTTATAATATTATTGCTATTTAATTGGAATGTTATACCTCGAGATACTTCAACTTAAGTCTATTTTTAAAATATAACAAAGTTATAAATTAAATTGCGTATATGCATTCAAATACTGATTAAAATCAAATATATTTGTTTGAACACTATTGCTATTTGTCGAGTACCTAATAATTAAACGCTAATAACGAATACAATGAACTCTACGAAATCGGACTTTTATCATAATCGATAATCTAATCATGTTTAATAGTAATTCTCCTTTGGAAATCGGGTCTAATACGTCTAATACTCGAATACTAAGAGTAACTAGAAGCGAAAGCAGAAGGCTACGAGAATTATGCGAACCGACCTGAAGAGGGCAGATGTGACTCTGCCGAAACATCGTCATTTTACCATCGATCACGGCAGGGATCAGTTATCAACTACGCGGATGAATTCCCGGAAACCACCTAAAACATTTAGTGCCCGCGAAAACTTAAAAACAAATATATATATATACTTAACTTAACTTAAAAACAATATATATATATATATATATATATATATGTATATATATATATATATATATATATATATATATATATATACTACATTTCATGACTTAGTGAGGTATCTGAATGAAAATCGTATGTGTCGACATGAACCAGTAATACCAAAATATTAACGGGAACAGCAGCTAGGTCTATCACAGTCCTCTGTTATATTAATGCTGTGAGTCTTAGACGACCATATAATAAAAGAGAAAGAGAGAATGTTAGGTAAAACATTTAAGGTACTTTCAAAAATTAAGAAATGATTGATGTTATTGCACCCGGCTTTATTAGTCTAATTATCAGGTACTCTTTTTGATTGACAATTTGAAACACGTTTTGCTCACGTATTCTATTCATATGAAGACACTACTGTTAAAAAAAACATTGGTTGTAACAAGAGTTATCATAGCTTATATGTATTTTTTTATGAAGTTTACTTCTCACAATGTGAGATATTTGTTCCTATGAAGGTAAAATTTTGAAACTGATTCAAATTGGTACAATAACTCTATCTTACAGATCTAAATTTCTTTGTGAATTCTGTAAACAGATCCACACTCCGTTTCAATGAGAATTATAATAAATAGTAAACTTAAAAATGAAATGTTTGACAAATTAGATTCTGCAGCTATTACACATCTACTCTTGGTAGTACATGGTAACACACAAAAATATCCAAAGAAAATATAATACACATTGAAATGTTTTTAGTTGAAAACTAGTTTAACTTTTATCTACAATAAAAACTACATGTATTCCTTCTCACCCCAGAGAAGTTTGACAATGTAAATAAGTAAATATAACCATTGGTAGAGCAACAAACAGAACAATTATGGTCATAAGGTGCTCAAAAAATTGTAAATATAAAAACATGAAACTATTTCGCAAAAACCCCCTTGTCAGTAAAATATAATAATTTTTTATTGAACCATACCGAATATGGAAAATTAAGATTTTCAGGTATGTGCATAATCGTAACCAATGGGTTTGTGGCTTCATTATTATTACATGTGCATTTATAATTATTACTAACTGGCCATAAGGGAGAGAAGTAATTTCGATCCTTACTGATTTAGAATTATTGTACAA
Source organism: Octodonta nipae (assembly GCA_034190945.1). Classification (NCBI taxonomy): domain Eukaryota; kingdom Metazoa; phylum Arthropoda; class Insecta; order Coleoptera; family Chrysomelidae; genus Octodonta; species Octodonta nipae. The sequence goes on from CM067216.1 coordinate 158,422,032, forward strand.
GAGATTTATTAATTTATATTGTGTATATAATATTTATAAAAATTCGTATTTACTAGTGTGTTCTGTCCTAACTATTGAATTGTTTTGATGTTATTGAAATTTTGTAAACTTGTAGTTAAATTGATAAATAGAACTTATATTTGGTGAGATTGTGAACTAAAATTTCGTAATTACTAGTGAGTTCTTTCAAAGTTTTTTTTTAATTGTTCCGAAATATTCCCCACTTATAGTAAAATCAATGAACATTTTTTGTATTTGATGGAATATGTATAGATGATGTATATACCTTTACTATTTATTATTCATTTTAAGCACCTTCCATGATACTGTTTTGTGTTCATGTAATTTATTTATTTATGTTTTATCGTTAGAAGCTATACATTTAATCAGTGAAATGACAGTGAGATAATTCCCTATACATTTTTAATCAATAAATTATATTTTAATAACTTCGTGTACATTATAAATTCTTGATATATTACGTTTTATAGCATGTTTTACAATAAACTAAAGAAAATAGTTAATTTCAAGCTATCAAATTAAAACTGTTTTCTTTACTAATACCAGACCTTTCACACTCATCCTCGTTTCGACAAACGTTATATTTATTTACACATTAATTTAAGTCCGATTTTCTAAAACATGCCCCCAGTTGTAAAATATTTCAAAACTAAACTAGTGAATTGTCTTATTGATTAGTACGTGGTGGTGGAATTCGATTCATATCAGGTGGAATTTAACGTGCATTTCTTAACAATAGGAATTCGCCATAAAGAAGGTTGACTAAATATTGTAATTATTATCAAATATATATACCTATGGATATGTGACATTGTGATTATTTATCTTGAGCTTCCATAACAAATAAAAATTGAATGTTATTGTTAAATTATTATTTTTTTCTGAAAATGTCCTTTTAATTGAAGATATTATGATTTTAACAACTAGCAGTCTCAAGTAGAAAAGCACAGAGGAATTACAAAACTCGAATCTTGATAAGGTAATCAATTGTCTTTGTGTTGGGTAGTTGAAAAGGAATAAATTTGTAGATTGCAATAAAAGCTGAGTCGAGATATTGTTTTTGAGATTTTACAGTCACTCAAATAAAATAACAGTTGTATTCGAGGTTGAGTAATATGAATTTATACCACAAAAATCTAGGTTTATCAGACCAATTACTGCATAGACAAATGTGTTGGATAATGAAAACTGAATAAATATTAGCTAGTAAAATTTTCAACGAAAAATAAAAATAATTGTTGTAGATGCCACTGTGGACACGCTTGCAATGCTGAAAAACCAATACAATTATGAGAAATTATCGTAAAATGGAGCAGTCCGCTGTAGCGTAGCGTGCCTTGGAGGGGCCCTGTATCAAAATTAGTTGGGGGGCCCAAATGAAGGGTATATTTCTCACAAGAGAAACAAAAATGCTTGCATTAAATTAAGATAAATATTTATTGAATATAAGTTATTACTTTCACCTAGATATCGAGCTAGCCAAACAATTCAAATTAAGTATACTCGCAACTACTAATGAAGAATATCAAACCAAATTCTTATTATTACTCGATTCCATACGTAGTCCGATATTTTCATGATTGAAGGTTGACATTGTTCTTTCAGAAAACAAAATGCATCTTTTGCTACTGGTAGATAAATAGGTAGTAAGGCAATCTAAATCACTCAGAAGCTGATTGCTGAAAAAATGAAGAAATTTTGGGCATTTTTTTATAATCTACTCCCTTTTCTGTTTACTTTTTCTTTTCATAACTCCACTGGAATAATCTTTTTTCCTTTCAATCATTCTTTTTACAAATCAAACTAATTAACCAATTATCCAATAAATAATTATTTATTGGTTGTTCTATTGATTATAATCAGATGAACAATATTGTATTGTAATACAATGTAATAACGTTTGAACCGGAATGAAATAAAACGGCTTAAATATTGCTCTACATAGTTTGTCATTGTACATCGATTATTGCGGGATTCCCCGTTTAAGTGAATGACTTAAACTGGAGAAACTCGCAATAACTGATGTAGGGTGATGCCAACTATTGGGCGCACGCTTAATTCGGAAAAAAAGAGATTGCTTTTTTTGACTTTCTGAAGTGAAAACTCTAGGCACGTATGACAGTTTTTTATGTTTTTTTTTTCGGGAAGCCCAAAAGTATGTGACATTGTGGATAACATGCTATTAAATTTTGCTTACAGATCTTATAGACATCTGTAGGCCGGGGGTCCCTGTAGCCCGGGAGCCCCGTATCATTGATACGGCGGTAGCTACGCCCCTGAGTCCGCACAAGAATATTTATAACATGACACCGAATATACCTAATTAACCAACTTTATAAATCTATAATTGATCGAGTACACATACATGTAACGTATGGATAAAATAATAAAAGAAACAATAAACAAGGCGATATCGAGGCAGGGAGTAGAATTACCAAATATTTACAGAACAGGGGTTATTGTGCGAATTGCAACTGCTCACATTAGAGTTTTGAAATATTCAATAAATAGCATACAAGAGTTATTAAACTTTAAGTATACGTCCCAGAAGTTACAAATCATATCAGGCCGGGGCTATGTATTTATAGGCTTTCGTCGGATTAGTTGGAGTTGTTGTGATGACTAAACAAGCAGGAGAATCTCTGCTACACTGGAAGAGCATAAATTAGAGGTCAAAAACAAAAAAAGTCTGCTCTATTTCATTGCAAACGGACCACAGAATCAATTTTGACAGCTGCAAACAGTCAACATAACAAATCATAAATACAAGAGGCAATAAAAATAGAAAAGACCGGGCAACTAAGCGAGAGAGATGAAGCCATGCACCTCTCTGAGTTTTTGAATGTGGTGTTATTTCCCAATAAAACCATTAAAAGAAACTATAGAATCCCACAGAAAACAACTGAAGATGAAGTATTTCTGACAGTAGTAAAGTACGAGGAAACAAGAATAAAAAATTAATGCCATATATCAGAATAAGTTTATAGGTATATAGCACAGCTTGACACAATAGTACATTGGCACTGGGAATGAACCCCCCCCCCCAAATGCTGAACTGAAAAGAGAAATAATGTCCACTATTCTCTGGCGATTGCTTACCAGTGTGGCGCAAATTATTGATTTAAGTATTCCTCACAGAACAAAGTCCAAAGGAATAAGGTCATGATTTCTTGTTGGCCACAGCCAAGGCTCGTTACTTCCACATCAACTACCTTAAAAAATCCTAGTCAAAGTATTTCGAGCCTCCACCGTTTTATTAAGTGGAGAATCAGGTTGAAAAGGGAATTTAATTATCCTCAAAAACAAATTGTCCAAAAAGTCACCTACAAGTGCATTTAACTTACATTATAAATAATTTAATTAATCCTATTACCTTTCAATAAACAAAACAGCTTACACGTAAACTTTTTATGGTATCCACATTTGCTTATAACATTAAGTTATTTATTTGCATATTAAAGACGCTTTCCCTTGAAACTGTTCATTCGCATGACAACGGGTTTTTAATGAGTCTTCGTCATCTGGATATCAAATACATAAAGAAGTGTTCGACAGGACATTCCATTGTGGGAAGCGCAACTGATGGAGGTTCCCTGACCAGAAACAATATATGTTATATATAATATATAATGGATATTGTCTTGCGTACAAAGGAATGACACCTCGAAGAGAGTATTCAATATCCCTGACAGGTGAAGTAACCTGAAAATTTTATCGTGACATTATGTCCTAGGAGTTAGGAGAGAACAGCAATTACACGGAACGGCTCCAGATTCGGATCTCTGTGTGCTAATTCTCTCGAAAATCCTAGATGTCGGTCTTACATCTCGCGTATTCAAATTTAACGAAATGTATCAAATACATAAAGAAGCGTTCGAGAGGACATTCAATTGTGGGAAGCGTAACTGATGAAGGTTCCCTGACCAGAAACAATATATGTTATATGTAATATATAATGTATATTGCCTTGCATACAAAGGAATGACACCTCGAAGAGAGTATCTGGATATTTTTTGATCAATCTGTTTCGCAAAATTCTATACGATATTCTGTTCATATAAATTGTAACTTTTCATAAATTTATAAGAATACATTTTATATTTCCATAATATTATTCGGTTGATGAGTAATTAAGAGTCACATTCATCACAGCGATGTTACGTAAGTTCAAGGATTTGCAATACAATACGCCAGCACATTAAATGTACTGTTTTCATTTCCAATCATACGTTTAGGAATAGTTTTCGGAGCCAATCAAATTGCAACAAATGTCTATTAATTCTGCCAAATTTTTGTTTACTCATGAAAGCCAAGCAGGGACGAGGTATATGCAATTTATTCGGCCCGGGACAATATGACACTGATGCGGCATCTCAGTGTCTGTTGGTAAATAAAGACATTGTGCGCCCCGGGCGAATATAATTGATCGTTCCATTGCCTGTTGGTAAATTGTAAAGATAATCGAAATTGCCATAAGAAAAAACCTGAGGGACAGTCCTTCGGCGTCCTTCAGACACAGATCTTCCTGGGTAATGCCCCCTGCACTCTTAAGAAACTGCAGCCCTGAAGTCAAGTGAACACAAAGTATATGCATGAGTAGCTTTGTGGTTGTTAATTTTTTGAGCGTAAATTAATATAGAGAACTGATTTTAATTTTAATTTGAGTAGCTGTCACTGATTCATGACACATTTCTTAAATTAAATATGTTGGAAATTGCATTTTGCTAATTGAGCAAAAAGAAAAAAAAACATATGAATTGAAAGAGAAAATTACAATATGAGTTTCAGTTCAGACGCAGTTGATGATTGTTTCAGTCTTCACTTGATAAAAATTCATTTTCAAGATTGCTTAAAAACAACAAAGACTTGTTTAAATTTTCATATACCTCAAAATACATTGGAAATTTTACATTTACAAAACAAAAGCAAAAAAAATATATCTTCTTGAATCACTGGAAATTAAGGAAAACAAAAATTCTCGGAATCTATTAAACAACCAAACTGATAGCCATTGCTTAATCTTAAAAACCATTTCTAAATAATATTATATTATATTAACATCTATTGTCAAGAATGTTTCATAAATGTATAATTTAACTGACCTACCCAGCCCACTTCCTCGGAAATTCCCAAGAAATTAAAGTCAATTATTTTATTACCTTACCTGTACTTTCTTTGTAAGATATACAAATTTAGCACTCATTGTACTTCCATGTACTCATGAAGCCAGACTTGGCGAAACAGATGTCAAATTTAAAGAAATAAAAAGGGAAAATTTAAAAAAGTGTTTGTTGTTTTTAAGTAATCAAACGCAGTTGAAAAAATTTCAAAATTTTAAGTCTTTTCTTGAAAGCTAAGATTTTATATAACTTGGGTTGCAATAAGTATTTTTACCTGTACATTAGTTGAGGAATTATGCATCGTAGACATAGAGAATATTAATGAAACATCTTAAATTTTTGAGTTTTATAGGAATTCATTTTAAAATATATACCATTTTATTTAAAATAACCAAATTACAGTCAACTTCCAGTATAACTGTATAACTGCCCACAAATGAAATTATTTTCGTTAACAAAAGCATTGTTGATTACCCTTGAATGCAATTTTTTAAATCTTTAACATGTTTGGTGTCCCTAAAAACAATTTATTAAACAAGTTAGGTAAGGTTTGTTTAAATAATTAAAAATTTCCAGTTAAAACAGCACGCAATAAAAATAAATTATCAAGGGTTGTAATCATAAACAAAGACACTGACAAAAATAGCAATAATATAATAAAGGAAAAGGATACGAACCTTTCTACTGCCAGTAAAGAATATTCAAATTAAAGGGGATCAATATTTTTATTATACTTTTATCAGTACATATAGCAGGAGTCTTTCAGATAATGAACAGTCACAGTAAACTACGATTTTATCTTTTATTTATATCAGACATGGTATAATCAATTAACAAATTCCGATAAGCTGTATCCTGTTGGTTATCATACGGCTAAAATGTATGAATCAAAATGACGGAGAAATTAATAACTGCAATTATACAGTAACATCGGTAAATTATAGTTATTGCAGTTTAGAAAACAAAATATATCAAATAATTATATAAACTGCAAAAAGAAATGAGGCTGCGTTAATTGTATTTACCTTAGGCGATAGCCTCGTTAGGGTATCCTAGGTTCTCTTATGACTTTAGTACTTGTTGACTAGTTATATCAATTAAGTTTCAACCAGTTCATACTAACATTCTCAAATAATTCTAGTGAAGATGAAGTCTAACATAGATAGATTCGAAACCTATGTGCAAATAGCATATACAGAGTTTACGTTCAAATATGTTAGGCCAAATAATATATAGTAGGAAACTTGATACAAAACGAGAACCTTCGACTTCAATTGTCTAAAGAGCATCCTATTTGGGGAAACCTTTCGTATGTTACATACGAGGGGTTGTAAACAGAAATTAAATAAGGTTTTACTTTTCGTGGAATAACTATCGATAGTTACAATATTGTTCTAAAATTCATTTTACGCTGCCAAAAGTTAAGAAACCTTCGAGAAATTAATCATCCTAAAAAAAACAAACTTGCGAATACGGCAAAAAACATTCAAATAAACAAGATCAATAAAAAACGGAGTCCAGTATAATTCGATTGATGGCTATAACGCTTCAATTTCATTTCGGAATTGGATGCCATACATGCGGCAGAACTGAATTGACCGGCGAATTTTCAAACTGGTGACGATACCTATTACGCACTTGCCTTAAAGGAGATAGCAGTTCAGTGGATGGCAACGTGTAGCACATTTGTTTGGAGATTAGTCATCCGTTTTTGTAAATAAATATTGTGAGTTCATTTTTATAATTGAACTCACGGAGTATGTAACAATGTAACAATATATTAAGGTTACTGTATTAGAAGTATTAAAATAATCTGCAAGCTCGCTGGAATGTAATAGGTAAAACAATTAATATTCGACTTACCTCAGGAGTCCCCTACGCAAATATCGTAATGCTCCACTCTAGTTTTTTGGCTTAGCTCGAAACAGTAAAACTCTATAATAAAATGAAAACTAATTGAATAATATTTGTGTAAAAACATAGTTAATATTATATATCCTAGTTGTTTTAATTCATAATTAATCATTTTATTTGTTCTCCCAATTTAAAATTGTTATAGCAAACTTATAGGGGGGGGGGGAATGATGTAGTAGTTGTATATTTGGGGAAAGAATTTAACAGTTGTATAAATTTATGCAATTAGCAGGTTTTAATTGTGTCCAAGTGCAAATTAACATCGATCGAATTACTATAGGTATAACGGCAATTCATTAATGACAGACTAATGATAATAAAGTAAACACTATATGCGTCACTTGAAACTAAACGGCTGAAAAATAGTTAATATGAACAATTAAAAAGAGACTACAGAAAGAAACCTTTGAAAATTTATATAGTAGGTACGTACAGCAGAAAAAGCTACAACTAAATTTATAAATATATTCACAGATAATATAAACACTTCCAAACCCAGTAAAAATAAGTAACAAAGATAAATTGTAAAAAACATTACGACTAATGAATTGGCTAAAAACAAATCTAATATAAATGAAAAAAAACCTGCAACAATTCCAATATAGAAATCTACAATTCCCAAAATATACTTAAAAACAACCCGTCAGATATTTATGATAATTTCCCAATCCTTTATACTACCGTCGGAGCAAGAATGGCCCAATAGATTTATCAAAATTTAAACTGCAATGTTAATGAGAATAACTTTATAAAACATAACATTTTCACTAATTCTGACTCCAGTAGATCAATAAGGAATTAAGAGTACATTCGTTACTAAAAAAATATTTGTTCCCTCGTTTTGATAATACCTGTATTATAACATTACAAAATATAGCTTTACTAATAGTAAAACATCTGATAAATTATAAACCAAACATTTTTGAACGGCATTTGTCCAAATCATTTTAAAGAAGGGATTGTCAAACTAATTTTTAAAAATGGCGAAAAAACCCAAGGTTGAATATATAGACAATAAGTCATTATTTAATTTCAAAAAGTATTTGCTGACGAGTGACGCCCATTTTTTTATAATCAAAACCCTTTAAACACAATAAAAGGTTAATTTGTAATTTTCAAACATTTCCTCTCAAAATATTTAGCAAATTATGTAGGCTTGTATTACTCGACTTTACAGTTTACAGTTACCATATAGAGAGAGAAATTACACCAACAATTAAGACAATATAATCTAACAGAAAATAATTATATAATTTGCAATTTGTAATGCCGAACACTAAATTTCTTCTAATAGAAGTAACTAAACAATTAAACAATACGATGTTGATTGAAATCAATTATAAAGATAAACCAACATACTTTAAGACTAACAAGTACGAGTAAGCACTCGGAAACGTACTAAATTCATTAAATTTTATACAATGAGAATCGAACTCAACTCTGGAAAAAACCAACCACACCAACAAAGAGTAAATTGAATGCAATAAATCAGTTTTCAGTAAATTGTGGTTCGTGGATATTCACTAAATTACGTCTATTCATAATGTGGAAAGTACATAAGTAAACCTGTACCATGTTTCTTTTTACTAGTTGATAGGAAATTTGTTTACCATTTAAAAATTGTATTTTTAGTAGTTTACTTCAATTTGTAAATTTTTCATTTTAATATATTCTAAAAAATAAATCTAGGAGCAAAGTGATTATTTGAAATTAATAGAACATTAAATTGTTGTAAGAGAAAATCACAACAAATTAAACAATACATTTCTAATATAATATTAAAATTGAAAAGAATACAGAATCCATAAACATTAGTTAATATTCCTTTATATAAAAAAATTAAAAGAAAACGGAAATGATATACACTTCATGGAAAGACCTTCGGCAGTGTTTACTTGAGCAAGTCCAACCCCAACAAAAAGGTGGATAGAAAATCCAGATAAAAAAATAGAGAGTGCCAGTATTAAGTTGGAATGGATTCTCAAACAATATTTTGTTTTCTACAGAATTTATCGGATATTTGGTTAATTTAGTATATTGTCCTTATAGTCCGGACATAGGAAAATCTTTACCCTGGGTTTTTTGCACATTCTTACTGGAAAAGATACCTAGATGATATTTCTTCAAGTTGACAGAGTCAAAAGAGAATCAAAAATTTCCCAGGAGTGATTTTTCTCTCCGGAATAAACTGGCGTTAGATATTCTTTGTACTTCCATTAGGAAATATCCAGTCTATGCCCTGTCGACTTCCTGTTAGTAGGAAACACTATCTAAGGATCGTATCAGGTGATACTTGTTGAATTTCATGGGTGATTGTATTTTTTAAATGTAAATTGGTTCCGCTTAAACACATACACACTATGTTTTAGAAAACCCCATAAAAAAGTTCATAAGGGTTAGGTCAGGCGACCTAGCAAGTCCTAACAACACTTCCTCTTAGTACTATAAGCTATTCAACCAACTGATTAATGAGCTTCGTTCACGCCTACTATTTCTTTCACATCAAACTCCCAAATGTAAGCAAACTATCAATATCATTAACCTGCTGCCGATAGCCAATTCTGAGATCAAATAAATCCAAATAAGTCAAACGGTGCTGCAAAATCAAATCCTATGTTTAAAACATGATAAAACAGCAATCAATGCCTGATAAATTAAAATTTATCTGAAACTAACCAAACACAAATAACATACATATTTAGAAAATGAAGAAATAATGATCGGATTCATTGTAAATAATAGTAGATTTAAGTAAAGGGTAACGCCTAGTACAATTCATAACAAGCACGGTAAGTTGAATATTTGAAGTCAAAATAAAATCGTGTTGCAATGCCGTTGCAAGTTTGAGGTTAAACAGTGAATATTGGTTCTAACAATTCAATTCATATGGTAAGTTATTTAATTATAGATAGTTTCATGTCAATCAGTTATCATGGAGATAGTGAGCCATCTTTAATGTCCAGCAGTCATTGAATCTATGGATAACCTCCACAATTGTTGACCTATAAAATGTTCCGAACTGTAGACTATCAAAGTTTTAATACAAGGAGTCATCCTCGTTCTACTATTTTGGCATTATATATTTTTTATCATTCGTCTTAGTGATGTTCCGGCAATTTCAATAACTTCACAGAAACAAAAATTTAGCAAACCAGTTATTAACGCTTAGTAACATTGGCAGTTAATATTTTGTTAGTTTTATGAACACTCGTATCCGATTTGGGCCCAGTATAGAGAATACGATGGATGATACGCCAACTTGAAGACCCTTTGATTAATTGCAACTTTTCTTTTGAAACACAAGAGGTATGATTGTCTTGATAGCAGACTTTTACGTAAGATACCGCAGTTGTTCCCTTATGCAGATATCAACCAAAATTCCAGTTTAGATTTGAGAATTACCTTCTTAACTGTTTATACGAGGTGATCAACAAATGAGTGTCTACTTGTTGCAATTTCTACCCAGCTCAGTTTTTCGGGGGTGGGTAAGAGGGTCAGTAAATTTTAAAAAAACTCTTCACAAAAATATTACTTGGTAATTATATTTTATTTATTATCTCTAGTATAGGAGTTCTAACTGCGTAAGGATTAGAATTAGATCACTTCATGACCACTTAATAACTGTAATTACATATATAGTGAATAATGGTCTGTTTTATTTCGGGGCGGGTTTAAACTCACAAATCCCACCTGGGTACGCTTGTGATTAGTGCCTTCCATTTTGCAACCAACTATGGATACTGAGGTTTTTGGCGAGACTATTATGAACTATACTTTTTGACGGGCCAGATTTTTTAATGTTGAAGGGCAAATCTTCACAACGAAGACTTTCACTGATGTATAACACAGACAACTCACCTTTATTAATAAACTTGATGAATTATGGTCAGCCATATCACAGAGATCAACCCTCGTAATCTATAATTGAATAATTTTCAAAAAATTTAAATATATATATATATATATATATATATATATATATATATATATATATATATAGTATATCAGTTTCTCGGCCGCTAATTACTTGGATTTATTAATTTCAAGTCTTGGAATGTATGTCATTAGGAAGTTACTAAAAGAAATATTGGAAGTAAAGGTTAAACGGCAAACTAACTAAGAGCTATGAAAACACTATGTGACTATGTACCTATATTTCTTCAGGTTCGATAGAATGACGGTTAAGAATTTCCTTTATGCAAAAAGAGGGTGGTAAATTTAGGTCAACCGCTTACATATCGATCTATTATATTTTTGCTCCATCAGGTACAGGTGCAATGTTACGACCTTTAAAGGTGATTACTCATTTATTTCCCTCTTCACTTGGCTACGTGTCAGAACTAAAATAGTTAACGAAATAGTTAACTTAGAATTCTTTGTTATTTGTACAGACTAACAATTTTACTGCTTAAACATGCATAGTGTATGACCAAACATAAAATACCTTAGGAACAAATACTTCCATATACTCGCTGAAGAAAGTAAAATTTAAAATTTATAGGGACAAGGAAACATAATCCGCCAATCATCGTCTCTTTAATCACGGCATAAAGTATAGAAATGCCCTTTTAGTCCTCGTATATTCTTCGGATTCCCTAGGAAAATTCTTCTCCATATCCTTACTAAGAAAGTTCACTAGGATATCTTTGCTAGAGCCAAAAGTAGCTAAAAAATTGTTTAAAAATTCCCATAAATTGTTTTTTTTTTAGCAAAGTTGATAGTTTTTGGGATTATTTGAAGTTTAAAGAAATGAAAAAATTACTGATTTTAACCCGGAAAAATCATGTGAAAACCAATATATTTTAATGCTGTTCTGAAAATCAGTACTTTCAGAGGATTTCACTTTACAGTTGAATCATCAGTCATTGTAACTGATGGCAGAGCTGGGCCCCGATTTTAGAAACCATTAGAACGATGTATTGCTCGAACGATGACGTCAGTCGAATGGAAACTAACATGAATGAAGTTTAATCTATGTTATGTGGTTCAGTTCAGCACCCAGGCCGATGACGTCATTTTGGTGATTATTTGCTGCCAATTTTAAAATAAAATTTTCTTAAATTGCTTATGAGGCATTCGCCATTATATTGGTAAATTTACATCGCCTCGAATGGCACTACCGTGGCCGATCTCAGCAACGTTGTCACTATTTCTTTACATTATATTAGATGACAAAATGTTGTTTGTAGAATTTTTATACAAGCTATCATAGTGTTGTTGTTGGTTTCTTTGTTTTTTCTTTAAATAACAACACACAAACTGATATTAACTCTACAATTATAAACGTTATTCCTTATGTTTCCGGCCTCTCAGAAAAATTTAAACATATTGGCAATAAATACCAAGTAAAAACGATTTTTAAAACAAATAATACTTTAAGATCAAATTTGACAAAAACAAAACCGGAAAACAATACTCAAAGTTCCAAAAATTGTGTGTACAGTGTACCTTGTGCCTGCGGAAAAACATATACCGGTGAAACATCAAGACTTCTCCAAATTAGAACAAAAGAGCACTAATACAACGTCTCAAGAAGACATACAGACAGATCAAGATTAGCAAATCATGTACTCACGGATAATGGTACACACAAAATGGACTGGAATAAGACAAAAATTCTACTTAAAGAAGAACATACCAAAAACAGAAAAATCAAAGAAAGTATCTGTATGTTGTTGAATAATGGAGAAATTGGGGCACCCTCTGTAGAGACACCGGTTGCATGGCAATAACTTTTGACGAATGAACATCAAAAAGGAAACTTCAAAGTCAATTAATCAGTCAATTGACATTACCAAAAAAGTCAAGCGACGAATATAGTGCAAAACGTTCAAACAAACATTGATCGACAACGATTCCTGATAAGGAATCGAAACGCCACAAAAAAAAAATAGATAAGTACAACACAAAATACATCCCAACATATTATACTGGAATACTAGTTGACAAATCTGTAGACCTACTTTCTCAAAGTTAATCCTGCGGGAGAGTTTTTTCTATAAGAGTGCAACTAGTGTTCCGGACAGTTTCCACAAGCTGCCCTTAGATACTACACCTTGATATTCAAGTACTTAACTTATCTGTATTTTTCAGAAACCATTGCGAGGAGAGAAAATCCCAGATGAACATTCAAAAAATTCCTTCTCATTGTTGAAGATTATATAGAGTCAGCATATTATTTCTTATATATTGTTATACACGACCTTCAGTCGGGCACATGATTTCATTTACTTATAGTGTTGTACTCAGTTTATTTTATCACGTTATTAAACTTTGCTAATTAATAACTAATATTTTTTAAGCAGTCAATTTTAAAAAATTGCAATCCCTCTAAAATTTTTACAGGCTGATCCCTATTGATGTGACATTTTAAATTATAAAACATGTTAATGTCATTTGTGTGTGTGTGTGATAAGTGGTTTCTGGGAATTCAACCACATAGTTGACAACTGATCCTTGCTGGGATCGATAGTAAAATGCCCTCTTCAGGTCTGTTTGCATAATTCTCGTAGCCTTCAGCTTACGCTTCTAGTTAGTATTCGAGTTTCAGCCCATGAAGACTTTTTCTACCAGTACAGAACTATTATTATTTTTTACATAGCTTCATGAGCAATTTGGCGTTTTTTGTTTACTTACTGTGCAACTTGCCCCAGAATTTATGAAATAATTAGACATATGGAGATTATGTGTAATTTTCAGCATAAACTTACAACTTGAGTTGAGATCTGATTATGATATGGCCAATACTAGAACTAGAATCATGCACCAAGTCAGGAATTATTATGTTATTGTTAGTTTCATTTTGTAACACTTAATTAAATCATTTTATGCATAGGTGTATTTACTACCAAAACAAGTAATAAATGCTTAGTTTTAACACATATAGTTTTTAACATAAATCACAAAACCATAATACTGTATTTTTTGTACATTGTGTATAAAAATTTTATAGACTGTTTCCCATTATTAAATTCTAAATTTACACACTGTTAGAGTAAAATTTAAACAATAAATTTTTGTATACAGTCTAACAGTCTAGCTATAGGACTGTGCTTATTGTAATTTCATAAGTGGAATGATCTTGGATCACTATATATACGGGTGGAACATTTATTGACTCAGGACAATTAAGAATATTATTTACAATCTTATCTTACAATATATCTATTGGTAAATGCCTGGCATTTGAAGTTTGAAATTTTAAGAATTCATCAATGTCATTATAACTAAGCTGATCAACAGGTAATCCAAAATAAAACAAAATTATGCACCTTTTCTAACAATTCAGTATGGACATTGTAATACAGAGACCATGTAGGGCTTGCATATTTGAGCACTGATGAAAAACAATAAAGTATTTAGTATTTATCTATTAGTGTATTTACAATGCAACTATAACATTTACAATTAAGCACTGGAGAGTGAACATGCTCCCTATATGCAGAATGGTGTAACTTAAAACAACTCAACTCAATATAATATCTCTCTGTCCTCGTTAAGACTCCTAACATTTTCTCTGATGTAGTTTATTCAGATATCAAAGCAAAGTTGCCTATCGATTGAACTGGTAAATTCTCGGAACAATTATTTTTATCAGATAATATATCATTCTTCTTCATAAATAAATTTATTAGTATTACTCCATAGTAACAATGAATTCAAGTTTTTCTGCAGTCATCAGTAGGTTCAACAATTTTAGGTCAGCAGGAAAAAATTTATAAAGTAAAATGTTCACAATATTCAAATTCATTAACCAGATCATTTACAAATATATTTAATAGTAAGGCAAGCTGAAAAAAGTGTCTATGTCCAATCCCATTGTTGTTTTACTATAAAAGATAAATGGCTTATTTGGCTGTTCTAAAACTGGTTTCATTGAATAATTGGTTCAGTTGACAATGTGATTCCTGGCTCCATATGTATTACAATTATATATATCATGAACTGTTAATCTTAGTTAATAGCTAATTTGATGGCTTTAAGAACTGCTTTCACTGGGTATTTAATAAGTTGATGATGTTGGTCCATTTGGCTCCACATGTATCACAATTATCCATATCAGATGCTTTGTGTTCTATTTCCTTTTATTTGTTAGGAACTCATTTGCATTAATAATACTATATTTTAGATCTGTTCGAAAACAGTGTTGTTGGTTTGTTTACAAGACTTACCTAAATGTATAAGTCTAGTTTTCAAGTTAATATTGCTTACATCTTTTTTAGCTGTATAAATAAACAAATAATACATTTCAAGAGAATCCAAATCAAAGTTATTTCATCTCTTGACGTCTGCTATTAAATCGTTAGACAAGTCATTACTTATACCCTATATCAACGGATTTGTTTAGACAAAACGTCCTTGTGTGTTCTCTCCTAAATCTTGTCCTAGAGTTGTATCAATTTCTTGAGTGCTACTTTGCTATACTATAAGCGTACAGGTCCTGGACTTGCTTCTGTTGTCCATAGGGATCACTGATGAAAAATCACGTTTTAATTTATAAAAATGAATTGTACCTTAAGTCAATAATGTCTTGCATCTTTGCTTGTTCTTGAAGTCACATATCATACATTAAAGACTTGCGGTCATAGGTTATGTTTATTCAAGGAACACAAAGTGCTCTATAAATCAGTTTTGTTGTAAAGTCACTCGAATATTCGTTCTGGGGTTGACAAATTAAAATTAATGTCATCTTAGAAACAATGCTCTAAGGACTTATTGACTAATCACATCAAAACTCTGGTTAAATAATTAAACTATATCGAAAGTGACGTTCAAAAGAGTCAATTTGGCCAAAACAGAACAAACTCCGTATACGATTGCAGGGTCTTACAGAAGAATTAGAATCTTGGAGGCGGAGTAGGTATGGACTTATATATTCGTTCGTTCTATTTCTGTTTTACTTATGAAGTTCACTTTCTGTTCGGGAATATCCGTTATGTAATATTCAACTGAGCTAGAAAGATAGCACGAAAAACGTCAATCATTTTGTCGTCATTAAAAATTGTTTGCGTGTTCAGTCTGTGATAGTGAATATGTCTACGAGATCAGAGCGATATAATCAGTTGGTCTATGGCATCTATGGGTGAGGTGACAAGGGAAGTCAAATAACAAAATCCGAAAAATGTAGTGGAGCAAAACACAAAATTTTGTTGTAATCTTTTGAGAGGGGCGGGGATACGTACAGCGAGTCACACATGTGTTGGTTGTAATCGAGTCGAATAGTGAAAAACAATTTATGTTAGTCGAAATCTTGACTAAATGGCACCGAAAGACTATCCATATGACAATAAATATAATAAATAAATAATTTACTTCTGTTGAGTTGCATATGCTACGGATTTTTTTTTTTTCAACATTCCAGCAGAGCTACTTACCTCTCTTTCACAGTATGTATTGTTTCATACAGAATTTTATGGTCAAGCAACTTCAATGAAAATAGGGGAATCTCACGGGATCATTCTTCTGTTTGTCAATTCGCCTGTCACGGTCTCAAAAAAATAATTTAATACTGTATAATTCGAAGACCTAATCACGGGCGCAGGCATAATTAAAAGAATTCTGATTTCGGAAGTTAATTTTGGGGAGAAGTCTTTAGTATTCTGTTCCGAATGCAGTTTGCCCGTTGCCCGTCTTTCTGTCACAGGCCTGTATCTATTTAACCCTAGACTGGGGACATTTTTTTTTCTATTAACAGCCATTTCTAGGTGCACAAAATTCTTCCAAATATATAACACTTTTCGATCCTTCTGCTTCTGTTATTAGGTATCAGTAAAAAATGAACAAATAGTTTATCCCTCATGTAGACAAGTATGTACCTACACAATAAATATTAAAAAAAACATTAATAGACTTCCAAGTAGAACTAAACAGTCTTCGGGGTGTCATTCTTTTATATGAAGAGAGTATTCAATATCTCTGACAGGTGAAATAACCTGAAAATTCTATCGTGACATTCTGTCCTAAGAATTAAGGGTAACAGCAATTACATGGAACGGCTCCAGATTCGGAACCTCTATGTGCTAGTTTCCCCAAAAATCCTAGATGTCGGTCTTTACATCTCGCGTCTTCAAATTTAACGAAATGTATCAAATACATAAAGAAGTGTTCGAGAGGACATTCAATTGTGGGAAGCGCAACTGATGAAGGTTTCCTAACCAGAAACAAGATATATTATATATATTGTCTTGCGTACAAAAAAATGACACCTCGAAGAGAGTAAATGAAAGTTCTAGAAAGTGCAGTCAATATTAGTTTTCAATTAATTGAACCCACGAAGTTTATAATTTGGTGTCAGAAGTGGGATTAAGTGAAGTTAAAATCGCAATTTCATTTATGGAAACTCGTAGTATGGAAAAAATATACAGACGGGTTACGGATGGACTAAATGAAAAAATAACACAGGTCCTGAAAAAACGTGACATAAAAGAGAAACAACACCAAGAGGAAATTCAACAAAGGTTAGTGAAATCTGTAGATGAAAAACAACACAATTTAATTGAAGGATTATTCTCGAAATTTGAAAATTAAAATATTATAAGAAAAATGATTTTAAAGTAACTGAAGAAAAAACACAACTGCAATTTGAACAATTAATGAAATAGTGTCGTGTCGCAAGTTAATTAAACAGTTAATGAAAGAATTCAATCCGGGACATAAAAGAAATAAACGACGACATAAAGATCCTAAAATGTGGAGACTCTTAAAATCAAAATAGATGACATCGATTCCATCCAGAGCCAGGTGAAATTTGAATTCAGTTCCATTAAAAACACTGTACAAAGTGAAGTACAATATAAAATAATTGCCATCTAAAACAAAGTGGAAACCGATATTAAAGAATTACAACAAGATTTGCAGAGAGCGAAATACAAGCAAACCGTGCCGTGCCCATGTATAAACTGCAATTTGAAGCAGTGGCTACAGCTAATGGTTGGGATAACCAAGAAAAATCTCCCTCTCTTGTAATTTCCTTTAGAGGTTCGGCCTTAGAACTCCAACATCATTCAGCGCCGAATAGATACCGGAAAGGCTCAACCTATCCGAATACCACCTAGACGATTACCATTGGGGCAGCAACAGGCCGTCGAGGAAAACATCGAGTCCATGTTACAAAATGGAGTTATTGAGCCACCCATCAGCCCATGGTCTGCTCCCGCCGTGGTAGTTAAAAAGAAGGATGGAACCCCCCGATTTTGCGTGGATTACAGAAAACTGAATGACGTCACGAAGAAAGACTATTCCGAATCGATGACACTCTGACCACACTAGCCGGCTCCCGTTGGTTCTCCAAACTAGACCTAAAGAGCTGATATTGGCAGGTTGGTCTACAAGAAAACGACAGAGAGAAGACAGCGTTCTCCACCAGTAGAGGGCTGTTTCAATTCACGGTCATGCCCTCTGGGTTATGTAATGCTCCCGCTACATTTGAGAGGCTAATGGAGTATGTATTGAGCGGGTTGACATGGAGAACGTGCTTAGTATATCTCAACGAGATTCTGGTTTTGGGTCAGACATTTGACGACCATTTGAAGAACCTGGGTGAAGTATTCTCCACAATTAAGAACGCCAACCTGAGATTCAACCCGAAGAAGTGCTCCATATTCCAAAAAGAAGTAGAGTTTTTGGGCCACGTCGTTTCCGAGGACAAGATAGAAGCCATTCGTGATTGGCCAGTCCCAAGAAACAAATATGAACTCCGAAGATTCTTGGGTCTCTGTTCATACTACAGGCGATTTGTGGAGCGATTTGCCACCATTGCCGCGCCTCTACATCGACAGACCACTGAGAAAGAGACCTTCCGTTGGAATCAGGATTGCGAAACATCATTCAGGCGACTGAAGGCAGCACTATGTTCCAGCCCAATCCTAGCCTTTCCTACACAGTCCGGCAAGTTCATTTTAGACACCGACGCCAGCAACACAGGTTTGGGGGCCGTCCTATCCCAGGTTCAAGATGGTGAAGAGAGGGTGATCGAGTACTATAGTCGTGGATTCTCGAAACCGAAAAGAAATTATTGCGTTACCAGAAAAGAACTTCTTGCAATAATAATGGCGGTAGACCATTTCCACAAATACCTCTATGGTCGTCATTTCCTAATGCGAACAGATCATGCCGCCTTCAAATGGCTGCTGGACATGAAGACACCGGAAGGACATCTTGCCAGGTGGATGGAGAAATTACAGCAATACGATTTCAAAGTTGAACATCGTGTCGGTCGCTTGCATAATAATGCCGATGCCCTATCAAGAAGACCCTGTAGAGCAGAATGCGGACATTGAAGACGGAACAGCGAGAGGGTATCTCCAATGAAGACTGGACAAGGACATTCAGAACCAATTGGCTGATCCATACATCGAACCAATTCTGCCACTCAAAAAAGAGAGGGGCACCCAGGCCACGATGGGACGAGGTAGCTAGATACCCGGGCGTCTTGAAATCGTTATGGGCCCAATGGGACTCTCTAAGAGTAGAGGAGTGGTCAAGAGAGTTTGGGAAAGCACTGATGGCCGAGAAACCAAGTCCCAACTGGTAGTTCCGAAGAAAAAGGTACCAGCCATCCTCACCGAAGTACATGATGGGATTACCGGGGGCCATCTGGGAATAAAACCCTAGACAAAGTTCGCCAGCGGTACTACTGGGTAAATTACTTCGAAGACGTCAGAGCTTGGTGCCGGAAATGTGACACCTGTGCAGCCAAAGACCTGGACCAAGGCAGTACAATGTGGGTGTCCCATTTGAGAGAATTGCCATTGATGTCGCCGGTCCGTTTAACGAGTCTGAGAGGGGGAACAAATACATTCTGGTCGCAATGGATTACTTCAGCAAATGGCCTGAGGCATATGCGATACCCAATCAAGAGGCAACCACGGTAGCGACGGTGCTAGTAGAACAGTTCTTCAGCAGGTTTGGCGTCCCGATGGAACTACATTCAGACGAGGGGCGTATTCTAGAAGGTCTGCACGATGTTGGGGTTCAGGAAAACCAGAAAAACACCATTGCAGCCACAGTCAGACGGAATGGTAGAAAGATTCAACAGGACCTTGGAACAACACCTATCCAAGGTCGTCAGCAATAACCAGCGTGATTGGGATGAGCATATTCCTCTATTCCTGTTGGCATATCGATCAGCTGTACATAATAGTACATGCCTGACTCCAGCCAAGGTCCTATTCGAAAAAGAGCTGTGATTTGGCTTGCAACTTCATATTGGATATGTTCGGGATTACATGTAGGTGATAAGTTGAAAATGCTTGAGGTACAATCTTTGTATACTAACATGTATAACATGGATCGGATGCGTTAAATAATTTATTTTTGATGTATAGAACCCAAAGCAACGTGCAAGCACTGTGGACGTTCTTTAGTATTTGTGTAGATGGGGCATATTTTGGTGTGATTATATCCTCATTATGTTCAATATCGAAAAATATGGGTATTGGGAAATACTTATAAAGTTTCTTGAATGCCTCTTACATTATGGATTATTTAGTTGGAATAAAATGAAGCAATTTGCGGTGTACATTTGTTATAAAAAGCTTTTCGCCTCTTTCTACATTTTCGCCTTAAATGCGCCTTACTTCCGTCTTCCTCTTCACGGTCGGTAGCATCTGATCACACAATTAGCAATTTTCTCCAATGACCTATGGCTTAATTTTGTTTGCTGATTGGGAATCAATTGTTAATAAGTTAGAAGATGGGACTGATGGGATGGGAGTGCAATGGCTGGTAGAATGTATAAGTTTGCGGACATTTTTTCGGGAATGTTGAGACTGGAAAGGTATTTTGATGTTTTGCGATCTCAAATGGTTTTCTGCCAGTTTCGATTTTGTTGTGTATTTCCCATTACTTTTGCGATGTCAAACAGTGTGACATGGGGAGGGGGCGTATTATGCAAATTGTGGAATGCTTGAAACGTCAGTAGACTGCAAAGGTAACTTTACGTAAAGGTCACTTCACCCACAATCCACCTCGAAATTGTTAATTGCAAGCCAGATAAATACCATTCATTTAATACTCGCAAAAACGAAAGTACAAGAGTAGATATTATATAATAGATGTTACATTTTTCATACATAAACCTATTCAGAACCAAAGAATCGTTACGAAAGCACTATTTAAAACTTCAATGTAAAAAACTTAAAATCACCTTATAAGTGATTTGGGTTAAGTGCAATACCGAAAACATTTTACAGAACGCATGAGTGTTAATGTTTTAACGATTAATAAAGAATGACACATCTGAATTAAATTTTCAGACTAGTGAGTTGAATCAGTTTTCCAATTAACTTGCCCCTAATACCAAAAGCAATCTGTTAAAATTATTATTCAAACAATTGTTGAATCAATTTAATATACAATTAGATCGAACAAATTTGTTGACGCATCAGATGCCTATTCAGTTAACTAAAGAAAATTATTTATTATTACCAAGTATGTTAATTTCTTATCAATATTTGAATTAAAATTATTATTTGGGTTTTTTTATTTAACACCTGTGATATAAAAACTGCAATTATGAAAAAGTGCCTAAATTTCTTAGTTACTCAAATCCTAATATCATAAATTGGAAAGTTAGTTAATTTTTAATGAATTTATGTATTGTGACCCTGGAGCGGTTATAGGCTACTTTTCCTTGCGAAACAACTAAAGGGTGTTGGGTGAGGAATGGAGTAATTTTTGTATGAAACTTGCGTTGTCCAGTTTTTTTCAAAAGTTGCAGAATTATTGTTTATAGTTAATAATTAAAGTTGCGTATTTTTTTAACTACACTTAAATGGACGGAAACGAGGTTGTAAAGAATATATAGTGAAATTGTATTCATGAAGCTAAAATTTAGCAGTTAGGAAAATGATAAATTGCAGACATCAGCTAATAAACGACTTTTGAAAATTCACAATTTAAGAAAGTAAATGATGGGAGGGGCGCCTAACTTTGTATGCAATTTTTATGGCAACGTCTGAATTACTTGACAATTTGCATGTTTTTAATGACAATTAAGCACTTTTACAACGCGGGTTGATTTTGTTTTATGAGACTAATAGATACCAACCAGAAGTACATGTTTTTGGTTTATTCAACATTAATTGCTTATCAATCTTGATTTGCTACTATTGTATGTATTAGCGCCCAATGGAAGGACATACAACATAGTACATAGCAGCATCCTGAAATAATGCTCTATTTTGTGTCCATGACTGATACCGCCAAGGTAAGCAGCGTTAATAAAAGACGTTATTGAACAAAAGATAAAATTTAAGGAGTGGAATCTTCTTCTCTAACTCTAGCGACTATCAATCAGAATTGGCTGACAAAATCAACATTAACGCGAGCAAATCCTGGGGTAAAATTAATGAATTTATAAATTATCACCCAGTCACAGCTAAGTATTCTACAATTTGTTGGCCTTTTTGAGAATGCAATTATCAATTGTACAACCTAAATGTATATGATTTTTTTAACATTGAGCAAAAATCAATTTGTAATAGCGTAACCAGAAACATTCAGAAACAAATTATTTCCAATTATATCTCAATGATGTATGAAATTTGGACTCCCAGTTTTACTAGGAAAACCATATCTTGTTACCAGCTATTTCCTCAAACCCAATACACCTTCTTGAAAAGCGCTCCCATGAGTAGGTTGCCAGAGCCACAACGAAGAAAATTGATGGGTCTTATCTCATCTACCTAATCTAACCCAGAAGTAAGAGGAAGGTCTTAGGTTACTTACCAATTCGGATAAACAGAGTGCCATAAAAGTTAAGGAATGCCTATTTATGGTACAGACAAAATTATTAAAAAAATTTAGAACAAAAAGGGTGAACGCCTAAACATGGGAATTAACTAGCGAACATCAGAAACTACATTTTAATAGATTTAGCAGCGATACCAGAAAAAAATCAAAAGGGTGGCAAAATGTACAAGAATACATAATAAAATATAGAAGAACATGTAATGATAGCTAGTAAAGAAAAATGGAAGAGCAGTAACGGTATGTGTTTACTTTGCCACAAAAAATGGAAAAATCAGAACAATATATATACAGTGAGGACGTGTGGGTTGGAACAAATTCATTTAAAATTCAGGTGTTTTTTTTTTTGGAAAAAGGATCAGACACGTCGTTTTTTTTTTGGACTGCGGTTTTTGTGATGATAAACTCATTTATACAGGGTGGTCCAGAAATAAATTGCGACCATCAACTTCATATTTCATGCACAATGTCCTATACCGAAAATTAACAGTTATTAAAAATATAAATGTATTTCAAAATTGAAGAAAAATAATTTGGTCAAGTGCGAGTTGGACTCGCATACTTAGGGTTCCGTACCACTTTCCAGATTCTAATATTCCAGTTTCAGATAAGCAGGAAATGACTGCATTTTCTTATATTTACCCTTATATATTTTAAAGGAAGCGTTTTAAATTTATAAAAAATATACACATAGACTTTTTATTTTGTCTGATTCAGGATTCGCTTGATTTTTATTAGAATACATATGTATTTAATTTTCTAATTTGGCCCCCAAAAATTAACATTAGAGTTTTATTTTACTAATAAACTTTCAGAGAAGTCTTTTATAATCTACTGTCTGAGTTTTGAGGCTCTGTAGATTGGAAGATAAAGGGCAAAATAGGTCAAGTTTTAAATTATAAACTATTAAATCTGTTATTCAAATTATTAAAAAATACAAATAAAATATATTTTTCAAAATTTAAATAGTGTAGTTTCTAAGGTGGGAATTAAGTCTATGTTTAATATTTTTGTTAATATCTTTTAAACAAATGATTTAAAAGTATGATGTATTTGTAATTCACATAATGAGCCTTTTATCCGATATATTACATGATGCGTTTGAAAATTGAATCTTTATTTTCCATTTAATTGTATAATTTGTCCCTAAAATTACTATAGGGGTTTTCTAATAAATTATTTTCCGTTTAATTCTATTTTTTTGGGGCCAAATAATAGAATTAGGGAATTTTTCACAAACAAACAAAATTTAGTTCTTATAGTTTCGGGAATAACGGGGAGAATGGGTAATTTTTTTAAAATATTTTTTCAATATATTTTAAAATATTCATTTTAAAAAAATTAAAAAAATATATTTGTATGCGTCATAATGAGCCCGGTGATTTGATATATTACATGACCCGTTAGAAACAATTATAATTATTTATTTTCCATTTAATTCTATAATTTGTCCCCCAAAATGAATATTAGGGGTTTCTCCTTATTTTTCCAGTAAAGTTCAGGTGAGGGGCTATACTTCCATTTTTTTCAGCTTATGGTTTCGGAGATAAGGGGGTGAATGGGTAAATTTTTTTATATTTTTGTTAATATCTTTTAATTAATTTATTTAAAAAATATGAAAAAAAATATATTTGTTTTCTTCATCATGAGCCCTTTCATTTGATATATAACATGATGGGTTAGAAACAATTTTAATTTTATATTTTCCGTTTAATTCTATAATTTGCCCCCCAAAATGAATATTAGGGGTTTTTCCTTATTTTTCCAGTAAAGTTCAGGTGAGGGGCTATACCATTTTTTTTTTCAAAATTTTCCAGCTCATGGTTTCGGAGATAAGGGGGGGGGGAGGGAATGGGTAAATTTTTTTATATTTTTGTTAAAATCTTTTAATTAATTTATTTTAAAAATATGAAAAAAATATATTTGTTTTCGTCGGAATGAGTCGTTTCATTTGATATATAACATGATGGGATAGAAACAATTTTATTTTTATATTTTCCATTTAATTCTGTAATTTGCCCCCCAAAATTAAAAGTAGAGGTTTCTCCTTATTTTTCCAATAAACTTCAGGTCAGAACCTATTTCTATATTTTTTTTTTCAAAACTTTACGTTTTATAGTTTCGGTGATAAGGGGGAGGAGGAATGGGTAAATTTTGGTATATTTTCGTTAATATCTTTTTAAATAATTTTTTTTTAATTATGAAAAAAAAATTATTTGTGTTCCTCGGAATGAGACCTTTCATTTGATATATTACATGATGCGTTCGAAAAACAAATTATTTTTAAATTTTTTTTAATTCTATAATTTGCCCCCCAAATTAATATTAATGGTTTCTCCTTATTTTTCGTATTTTTTTCAAAATTTTAGGTTCAGTAGTTTCGGAGATCAGGGGAGAAACGTTCGATTGTTTTAGTTTTTCCCCCCAGAAGTACCCCTAAAATCAAAATTTTTTCTTTTACGATATGTACTCCTGATCGGGTCACCAAACTATACATTGATACCAAATTTCAACCTCTTCCGTCCAGTAGTTTAGGAGAAAATTGCTGTAAATGACAGAGGCAGAAATCCGGAGTGATATTATAAGGGTATCCGTATATTGTATATACGGAACCCTAAAAAAAGGACCCACAATTGAAGTACCCACAATTCCGGCCGTTAACTTACTTGGAAAACTGTGTATCACTTTCCATAATCCAATGTGGGTTTTCTTATGCCCAATATAGAAAATTTTCCCTGTTTACTGAACCATTTAAACAAAATGTTGCCTCGTCGGAAAAAACTATTTTACTTGAAAAGTGCGGGTTGGCATTGCATCTATCCATCATTATTTTGAAAAATTCTACTCTCTGGTCCAAATCATCTTCAGTAAGTTCCGGAACTAAATGATATATGTATGGGGGCCATTTATTTCTATGCAAGCATTTTAGAACAGAAGATTTATTTATTGACTGCGGCTATTTGCCTAGTGGATTTGTGAGGATTTTCTTGTAAATCGAGCAAAACATTTAATTCTGTATCTTCTGGAAGATGTTTGGTTTTGTAATTGTCTCTTACGTGCCCTAATTCTAGAAACTTTTTTTCTATTTTACAAACTAGCAATCGTGTAATAGGGTACTTCATATTAAATAATTCGCAAACTTCAGCTTGTGTTCGAGTTCTGTCGTCATATCCTACCATCGTCAAAATTTCTATTCGCTGCTTTTCAGTTAAATGTGCCATACTTTAAAACTTTATAACTGCACTTGACAACTACTTATTTGAATTAAAATTATAGTACAGTTTCTAAAACTCCAGCATTAAAAAAAGGGTTTCCATTAATGCGACTGAAATACCGCCAACAAGCATTTTTTTGACAGTTGTTTTCTTAACCTTAGAAAGAAATGAAACTGTTAATTTTCGGTATAGGCCATTGTACATGAAAAATACTTAGAATTCAATGCAGAATTCTAAAATAAAATAAAAAACAAAAAGTTGATGGTCGCAATTTATTTCTGCCTCACCCTGTATAAATGTGCTTATCATCACAAAAACCGCAGTGCAAGAAAACGACGTGTCCAAGCGTTTTTCAAAAAAAACAACAACTGAATTTTAAATGAATTTGTTCCAACCCACGCGTCCTCACTTTATAAGCCATAGAATAGTTTAAGCTAGGCAGACTGGTTTCAATGACAACCAATTTGCCATGTACTCTTTTTGCACATAATGGATTAATTCGAGAAACTGTGAATAGTTTTCGTACTACGTTTAGTCTAAATCATAATGCGTATCCCGAAGACGTCACACAGTGCGATTGATGGTGTGCAGTGCAGTGTTGTTTGGGATTCAAAAGTGTCAATTTGCAAACAATTTAACTTGTATTGTTGTTCATGTCCACGTTCCAGATTGAATTTATTGAACCATCCATTAACCCATGGTCTGCTCCCGTTGTTTTAGTGAAAAGAAAATTGAAAGATGTTACGAAGAAAGACAGCTATCCGAATCGATGACATACTGACAACACTAGACCTAAAGAGTGGATATTGACAGGTTGGACTATATGAAAACGACAGAAAAAAGACAGCGTTCTCCACAAGTAAAGAGCTGTTTTATTTCATGGTCATACCCTTTGGGTTATGTAATGCTCCCGCTATGTTTGAGAGGTTAATGGATTATGTATTGAGAGGTTGACATAGATAACATGCTTAGTATCCCCCTGCGACATTCTGGTCATGGGTCACACATTCGACGACCATCTGAAGAACATTGACGAATTATTTTCCAGAATTAAGAATGCCAACCGGACACTCAACTCGAAGAAGTGTTCCATGTTCCGAGTCAGAATCCGCATAAACGAAGACAAGATAGAAGGCATTCGTGATTGGCCGGTCCCGAGAGACAAGCATGAACTAAAAAGCTTTTTAGGTCTATGTTCGTACTACAGCCGATTTATAGAGGGATTTGCCACCATTGCCGCACCTCTACATCGGCAGACAACTGAAAATTAGACCTTCCATTGGAATCATGATTGCGAAACTTCGTTCAGACGACTGAAGGCGATATGTTCCAGCCCAATCCTAGCGTTTCCTAGAACCCCGGACGCCAGCAACACAGGTTTGGGGCCGTACTATCCCAGATGCAATTTCCTAATCTGAACGGACCATGCCGCCACAAAATGGCTGTTGGACATGACGACAGCAGAAGGGCAACTGGCAAGGTGGACGGAGAAATTACAACAATACGATTTCAAAGGTGAACATCGTGCTGACGGTCTCATAATAATGCCGATGCCTTGTCAAGAAGACCCTGTAGAGCGGAATGCAGACATTGTCTAATGACAGACTCGTGATAGTGTATCCCCATCCGAGAGATTCGATTAAGTGAATATATCACTGTTTATATTTTTCCAAATTAAGAAAGTCTTAAATGTTTTATTACCTACCATAATAACAAAAAAATGTATATAAGATATTCAAATTTTAAGATATCTCCTACAATAATTTGATCTTCCTTATCAAAAATTGATATCCCCTGCTTATAATTTTATTATTGGAGCCGCCATTGCACATACCTATAGCAGTTATTTGCAGTCAAGAGTTTTTTAAACACATGTACGAAATTTGCAGAACATATTCAAAATAAAAATTCCTAACCCAATAGTGAATTGTTAAAATGGTTATCATTATTACTAGGTATATATAAATATGTATTTGACATTACAGATCGTACACATGTTCAGTACGAAATTAATGCTGTACGAATGAAGAATAAAAATGAAGTAATGGACACAAATATTCCTAGAATCCGTGGAATTAATGCATTTCAAAATTCTAAGGAAATTAAGAGTGTTATAACATTTCTAGAAAACAAATACATGTAAAAATTATAGTTAGATTCTGGTTTTAATATCGATTTTAAATTGCTTAATCATTGTTGAGGTAATCAAGTTGAATTATTTAGTTTTGATTTTAATATTAATTGTCAGATTATTTGACAAACTGTGTTTAACTTTTAAATTGAATTTTCTAATATATTATTGAACATCTATTACATGAGTTTTACGAACTATAATTAAGACTGCCCAGATTTACGGTATAGGTACTAACAATAAAAAGTTTATTAATAAATTAATGATAACTTCAAATGGTTTTATATATAATGTCTCATAATGATAAACAGTATAAAGGACTTTCATTTCAAAACTAGCCACCCAAAACCAAAAAACAGGTTAATTTGTATTTTACTCGTAGCGGTCACCCGGCAGTTTCAACCCCTAAGTAAGGGTGAATATCACTTCTACAAGTTTAAATACAAAGGAGTAGCATGTGTTTTTAAAGGTCTCTTTTTTCCAAACTTTTGACAAAAAATTTTTTTAAATTAGATTATTTTTTACAGAGTAATGCCATTTTAAACTTTCCAATCAAAATAGCTATTATTTACATTGTATATACTGTTACGAAATTTATCCAAACCCGACCCTGTTTCATTTCAGTACGACAACAAACGCTTTGAGATAAAAAATGGAGATGTAGGAGTGATGATGATTTTTACGAGAATTTTCTATGCTGGTTTTATAAAGGAAGGAGGCCACGATCGTGAATGAGTTGGTTGTACGAAGAGCTTATATGTAACATTGTTATTGTGATATTTGAATCAGCTGTTGTACATTCGATGTAAATAAAAGTTTCTAGAAAAGTGAAAGTGAATATTAGTTTTACAACAATACATTATTATTAGCCTTAGAATTACCTTGTACTTAAATTAAATGTTCAAAATGTCCGCCATTGTTGGTTGTTTCCCTGCACCTTTTGAAGCGTCTCTGGTGTAATCCGCTTACACTCCTCCACTATTCTACGTCTAAGTTCAGGAATATCGGGAGGTTGAGTTTTAAACACAACGGTTTTTAGATGTCCCCATAAAAAAGTCAAAGAGCGTTAGGTCGGGTGATCTTGCTGGCTATTCTATATCGTCCCGTCTTCCAATTCACTTATCTGGAAATGTTTCATTAAGCCAATTTCGTACAGGCAAGGCATAATGTGGAGGTGCTCCGTTCTGTTGAAAAAAAAAGGTTTTCTTCGTCTAACAACAAAGTTCCATCTTGATCTATTTGGTGTTCTAAGGATTCGGTTATAAGGAGATTTATCACATTTTCTAAATAATAAGAACAAATAAAATTCCCCAGTTAAATTTTCTTCAACGAATAAAGGACCAACAATTTTATTTCCGAGAATTCCGGCCCATACTTTGATTTTCTGAGGATGTTGGTTGTGCTCTTCCCGTGGATTGGTATTGTCCCAGTATCTACAATTATGTTTATTGACAAATCCTACTTCGTCAGAAAAACAAATATTTTTAATAAAATTAGGTTCTACATTTGGCCTTTGAGTCATTAACTCCCAGAATTCTAAGCTTCTGTCAGAATGATTATAGCAAGCTGTTGTAAAAGCTGTATTTTGTAGGGAAATAATTTATTTAGGCTTAACGATTTGTGCATAGAACCGACAAAAATATTTGTTAAGCTGGAGACTTTTGTTATTGATGTTCGAGGATCCATAGTAAAATGACCTAAAATCTCAACCTATGTAGCTTCAGTTAAAATTTTAAGACTATTGACAATTTTATTGTACACACTTCCAGTTTCTTGAAATTTATGAACTAAATCAAACACATACTGATGCCCAATATTTTTATCGGGATGTCTGTGATAAAAAACATGAGTAGTTCTGCGTGCACAGCGTTGTTATTGCCCACAAATCAATTCCTTCTTGTAAAGAATAAACCATTGTCGAAATATGATGGTCTGTATACAACGACTAGTAATAAATTGTTTACATTTATAGTCGCAAATATCTTTCGCAAAAACATAAAATTCAATTTTTGTTATTTCTTACGGTTTTTCTAGGTCATTGCTATGTAAAAAATAATCAGATTTAAAAAAATATATATGTGTGAAAAGATTGGCAGAAAAGAGGTATCAGATGATACCCCTTTGTATTTAAACTTGTAGAAGTGATATCCACCTCCGCTTAAGGGTTGAAACTGCAGGGTGACCGATACCTGTAAAACGTAACAAATATAAATTAACCTATTTTTTTTGTCTTTTTCTTTTAAAGAAATTTTAAGTTATTTTGGGTGGCTAGTTTTGAAATGAAAGACCTGTATACGTAATTTTGTTCAGTTTGTTGCGACAGGGGCAGCATAATTTGGACATCACAATCACTTTGGTAGTAAGATGTGGTGAGATAAGACTCAAGCTTATTTAACATGAATAGTAAAAATGACATTACAATACAATACAATGTACAAACATATATATTTTTTAAAGAATCGAAAAAAAAACCAACGAAATCTGATTTCGTTGCAAAATATAGCACATTATTTATTTTATTAAATAACTATAACCTGTCTGATAGAACATGTTAACCTGGATTCTATAAATAAATTCTTCATATAAGACACAAAATACCTTATGCATAAGTCTAACCCGAATATTGAAAAATTAAATGTCGAATCTATGGGAAAAGAAACAACCAGTTACCTAAATAAGACCAAGCTAAATGGAAAAATTAAAAATCCAGTAATAAAAAAGTTAGAAGTTATGTAGCTTTTATTACAGTGAATAATAGATTATTTCCGACTTCCAAATACTTGTAAAGTTAAAGATGTAAATACTCAATAGTTTATAAACATGTATATAACTTTAATAAAGAAAGTTAATGGTTAAAATCTAAATATTCTGTTAAAATTTTCCGTACGTTTCTCTGAACAGATGTGGCAACATAGCATATAAACATGCCTTACTTAGTACATGTTTACTTAAACTACAACTGACCGCCGCGACGATTTTTTTTCGGTTCTTATGAGAAAATTAAAATCTGATTGAAAGTGATTTGCGTGATATTCGGGGTAGACCTCGTGATTTGATTTTCATTTAAAAAAATAAATTGCAACAACAAATAAAATCGGTTTCGAATTCTCAGTTCGAGTGGACAGTATTAATTTGTGACAAATAATAGCAGATTATACAAATATGGAAAGACCTGCGTTGTTATTAATTTGTAAGGAAAGCAGATGTAATAGCAAGAATGTTGAACTTTGAATATTTACTATGAAGTATCCGTTTGTTCTCCTGAGCTCTATCATTATGACCTATCCTGTAAGTACTTGGGTATTATTTGTCTAACATAAGTAGTATTAATTTAATGAGTAAAAATTATTTTTCGAATAACTTAACAGATAAAATAACTGCATATTTCAATAGGTAGTTAATAAAAGCGTACATTTTTGAAAATAATATTTCATAAAATTTTATTTAACTAAATAAATCTAACGGCACTCGAAATGATATAATTATTCAATACAGAAATCTATAAATATCCCCCGTAATTATGAAACTCTGTATTGCTTTAGCATTAATATTTTTATCAATACATTAAATACTACAAATTCAATTGTAGTAAGAATACATGCGCTTATAAAGCCTGTCAAGGATAACCAAAATATCAGTAACACGTTATTCCATGTATTAAAGTATTAAAGCTATAAGTATTCTACCAAATCACGAGTATTATATTACAAAAATTAATGGAACATTTCAGCCATCTTTATTACGAGCAGTAAGTAAATAGATACCGGTTTAGTCACAGAAGAGTAATGCTGGAAAATGTTAAAATGACAATGTTACAGAATCAATGAAAGAAAAATTGGCAAAATTCAATATTTATTTATTAACAAGACTAACAATATAATTTTTAAAAATATGAAAAAAATGTTCCAAATCAATTGACAAATCGGACAAATGTGGTTCGGCTTTATCAAGACTTTTAATACAGATGGAAATAGAAGTTATAAGTGCCTGTAATTATTTCCATGTGGATCAATTATAGAAACTTATTATACTCTGAGTTTTTACAATTATTTTCATCGTTTTAAGTCATAAATCATACAACTATAAGGCTATGTTCTTACATATATGAAATAAAATTGGTTCACGTAAATTAAGTTTTTACCTTTAACTGGCCATGTAAATAAGATTGATGTTCTTTATTAATGATACTACTGATTACAAAAACTATAGTATGGTCAACACGAACCTATCTCTGCCAAAACTATATGGACTTATCAAAGATCATAAAAATAATGACTCAGTTACACCGATAGTTTCATAGTAGACAATATGAACTAAAAACCCTTAACAAAGACATATATATCTTGTATAATTAAGGACCTACTCCATTATTAAGTTTTTGGAATTTTCAATACATCTGGAACCTCCCTTGCGTATTTAAGTTTTAAATTTGTATGATGGTTTTTAGAAATATTTTGTTTTTGTATTCATTGTATTCATTTATGAGATAATATTAGATACTACTATTTTTCATTTCAATTGATTTTTCATAAATTCTTTCAAAAGAAGACATTCAATGAAAAATTATGTTTTTTACATACCCCTTCATTTAATAAAAATGATAGAAGATTTTG
Organism: Octodonta nipae; assembly: GCA_034190945.1. Taxonomy (NCBI): domain Eukaryota; kingdom Metazoa; phylum Arthropoda; class Insecta; order Coleoptera; family Chrysomelidae; genus Octodonta; species Octodonta nipae. Next base: position 158,454,796 of record CM067216.1, read on the forward strand.
TTTATTTTACTGTTCAGTTGATGAATTTGTTGCAGTTTTGCAAATATATGAGTAAAAGTTCTTACTTTGGGTGACTTTGAACAATTTTTTCTCGTGAACCGTAAACTTTATGATATATATATATATATATATATATATATATATATATGTTTTAGGTGGTTTCCGGGAATTCATCCGCGTAGTTGATAACTGATCCCTGCCGGGATCGATGGTAAAACGACGACGTTTCGGCAGAGTCACATTTGCCCTCTTCAGGTCGCTTCGCATAATTCTCGTAGCCTTCTGCTTTCGCTTCTAGTTACTCGAGTATTCGAGTAACTATATATATATATATATATATATATATATATATATATATATATATATATACTATCAGGGGCGTACCGAGTGGGGTAGCTGCCCCCTGGACCGGAAAAACCTGCCATGACCCATTAAAGCTTCCCATAAAATTGCTAACTTGCCCCCCCCGGGCCAAAAAATTGTTGTTTGTCCCTCTCTCTAGGACATTTTTTTCTTCCCGATTTACCCCCTCTAGGACAATTTTTATCCCAATTTTGCCCCTCCCTATACCAAAAGCTGGGTACGCCCTTTTACAATATAGTATAGCATTGTATAGTTTACTTTATAAGAATCCATAAAATAGATATTAAAAATATCATTACTTTATTATGTAGGGTAAAACTAGGTAGGTAATTAATGATTATCCTAATTTACATCATTTCATTATATAAAATCTGCATTATCTGTGAAAGCTGTTATTTAGAATTCAGGTACTTGGGATTTACCCTTTGTACTAATTACGATAAGTTGCTAATAGTTTATGGTACGTCTAAATTAAAGAAAATTGCAATTTAGATTTAGTTTGGTTTACTCCTTGATGATGACAACTTACGAGTTGTTGAAACGGCGTTGAGTGTTTAAAATAAAGGTTTGGTTTAGGCTGCAAAATTGTGTTTTTACATTTGTGACACACCAAAGGTTCTACAGCATTTCCATTATATGTTATATAGGACTTTTTATTTGTACTGATCAGTTATGTCATCTACAAAAATATCTGGTAACTCGAAACTTTCCATTATTTTGTATTATTTGTAAGCTTCGACAATGACTTTCGGCGCTTTTTCAAATCCTAAATAATTTATAACTCTTTTGAGAAAAGTTAATAACTTAGAACCATTTTTGTTCACAATGAGCCAAAAACGTCATTTGTTTAAAAATACTGTTTAAACAAATTGAGAACAAGTTGCACATCTTGATCCCTATTCTAAGCCATCTGAAGAAGGTAAATGTGCAAAAATACAAAAAAGTGAATAGGAATATTTTTCCGAACGATGGGGAAGTTTTCCCCCTGTCTAAAACTCATCATTGTATGAATGTCTCACTCGACATTCGAGTGACGTTGAACTAGAAACAATGGAACAAAACGCGAAGAATTCAATGCAGGGAGCGGGTAAGTGAGTAACGAAGAAACAACTGAGCGAGTGCTAGTGACGCCATATTGAAGATTTTATCGGTAAGTCTAGGGAGATTTTAGGAATAGAAAAAAAAGAATCTAATTTAACAATAAAAGATTAGGTGACATTTTAGCGTCTGTGAAGTACACACCTCAAATGTTCAAAGAGCAGGCGGCAGACAGGCTAACGGATCTTTATACACGATTCTAATTTAATTAACGAAAATCAATTTTATTTTATAGACAAAACCTGGGGCTTTATTTCGGGTCGGTAGGTCGGGAGGTTGAACATTATTTCCGGGGTCTTCCAGGAATTCTGAGAGGACTGGGGATCCTAAGTACAGGTAGGTATAGATACAGGATTAGCATTTACTTTAAAATTAGAAAACCAACTGTGGCATTGTTTGAAAGTTTTCAATTTTATATATTTTAACATTGTAACATGTAAAAAATTCAATGTTTTCGGCCTTGACATGAAAAAAATAGCGGATCTGAATTCCTCAAACCCCGATAATAAAAATTGGTTTTGGTATCAAATAGGTATTTATACTTGATATTGTTGAATATGCACAATATTTATGTTTAAATTGAAGACAAAGTATTTTTACAAAACTATACTTTGAAAAGCAATACGGTTTTACAAGTTAGGACTGTATTTGAAAAAAAAATACAACTTCGTCACCAATTACGAGAAAATACTATAACTTGATATATTTCATTAAAAAATATAAATATATAAAAGTCAAAACACACGAATACATACCTAAATATTTGATATCTCAAAACTATACTTTATAGGTAGGTACTTAGTCCATACAAATGATTTCACATTTCGGATCATTATACCCTATCAGTCTTATCAGTAAACAATACTATAATCAAACATTGTATATTTTAATTATTATCGTACAAGCATTCAAACATTTGTATTATATATAAGTACATATTATATCATACCTCATGACTATGAAAGTTTCACATCTTGCTTTCAAAATCAATACATGTTTTTGACTAAAAATTAGAATTATTAGTGCGTCCCAGCTGATCCAAAATCTTTCATAAACGACCGATATTGACGTATTAGCTAAATATAATTGTTTTGGCCGAAGCGAGACTGTATCATACAAATTCTAGGTTTCTTAAATGGAATTATTAATAGAGTAAGCGACGTTCTAAAAATAATACTCTCACAAAGTGATTTCGATTTTTTTATAATACCTTGAATAACGTTGGTATTTAAGGTTAAAATCAAAACGATTAGTCTATAAAATTTGTAAATATTCGTAAAAATTCACCTGTTTGTTTCACTTGTACTTGCGAACACACACGATATACATAGAGCTCATGAAGGTAAACACTGTCTGTTGTGCCGGCTGTCCTTTGCACTAACACAGCAGTAGTTCTAGCGTGACTTATGTAAACATTTTAGGCAGGGTAGGATTTGCCCAATATGTGCTTTATTGAATTCACAATTACAAGAATGTAACATGTAAAAGAATAATTTGAATGTTATTTTCTATTATAATAGTTACTTTCTTCTATGTCTTGGTATGTTTTTAAAAGTGTCACTGTAGGTAAAATGTACAAAACCAGTTAGAAATTACTACAAAAGTCATAGTACTTCTAATTTTTTGGAAGTCAAGAGGGGTTATAATGTTTTATCAAAGTTTGTGGGGTCCCAACCTTTCTCCAGCGTTTGCCAACTTGTAAAAGGGGATGGAATGGTAATTACGCTATAAGTACAAAATAATCAAACCCAGAAGCGAAACTCTCCTGTAGATACAAATTTCTTTGCGCATTTGCTTCAAAGCCATTATTGTAACAGTAAATTCACAGATCTCTGACACAGAATAATGAAACTATCGACTATTTTGTGTCACAGATATTATTCCTAGTAATGCAGGTTATAATCAAAGAAATATTAAAGCGGTCTTTAGAAGTTAATGGTGAAAGGCAAGAAGACAATTTAATGCAATGAGCTGTCATGATTAAGAATAGTGTACCAGTTGGTATCCTACAGCTATATGACGATTCCTACAGTATATTGTCCAAAATATTTCGAGACATATTAAAATAATGACAAGTAAACCAGGAAGGACATACGTATATATTGTGCTGTTCGGGATTGCTCTTTTATATGTACCAATGTTATACGCTAGTAAAGTATCTTTTACAATAGGCATTTGCGCCATCTCGTATTTTATTTGTGGAACGCTGGTTCTGTCAAGACCGTAATTTATGTTTGCTGTCTTATAGATTAAAATTTAGTTATCCCATAAAATGGAAAGAAAAACATCAAACCGAAAGTGCGGTGCAGTTGATTTTGAAAATAACGAAAAATCAAAAATTACAATTCTACCGTTTTCCTGGATTTCTATAGCAATCGGAGAGGAAGGAAAAAATGGATTACAGCAGTTCGTCGTCAAGGGCAATTGAATTAAATTTTCACGATTTTAGTCATTACTAAATACATAAAATTAATCACAATTGTTGTTCTGTTAACAAAAAATAAGATTCAGTAACTCTTGTAATCAGAAAAGTTAACCATGTAAATACTTTTCTTTCCAAAATAAATTGAAATTTAAGGTTAACATAATTTTTAATTTTTAAATTAATAATATTTACTTTCAGGAGTAAAGAAAGAAAGAAACTTTTTAGTTACAGGAGGGATGAAAAGCCATGGCAACCAGGAACATATTCAAGGATTTGCTGTGCTCATTTCGATGGAGCAGAAAAGTCAAACAATGTAGATACATAACAAAGTTCAATTCAACTATCTTTCCTGTAATATATCAATGTTTATACTCTTTTAAATAAATAACACTTTTTATTCTCATTATTTTAATTTTTTTATGAGCGCTTCTTTATTATTAGTTATTACAAAAGCTATAAATAATATATAATCAATATTCATTTATTTGTGAATTAACATGTATATTTGCATCTGTTGTTGCTTTATTATCCTTGTTCCAACTTCAAAATTTTTATCTTGGTCCATTAAATCATCGTCAGTGAAATCTACCAATAAATTATATATAATGAATAAAGTTAATTTGTTTTTTTCTTATATATATTTACTTACTATTGGAGCTTCATTGTCTCTTGAAGATACAATTTTTTCTTATTGTAGGTACTCGTAATCTTTCAGCCCACAAACCAGCATGAAGATTTTGCTTTTTTATATACATATTGCAGGAAATATAGTTGGATTGTAACTTTTATTATGTGCATTGTTTACCTTTTTTCCCAAACAATTTGACCACTGCAAATCATTGAATTTGTTTCTGGTTGAGATGGATTGCCCCATTGCTGTAATTAAAAAATCTCAGTTTTGTTAACAGAACAACAATTATCATTAATTGTTTACATACAATAATGACTAACAACGTGGAAATAAAATTTATTTACTCATGATGAATAATTGCTGCAATTCATTTTTTCTTCATCTCTAATTGATATGGAAATCCATGAAAGTAGTATAATTGTAATTTTGGGTTTTTTCTTGGTGTATTTTCACAATCAACTACACCACACTTTCGGTTTGATGTTTTTCTTTCCATTTTATGAGATAACTAAATTTTAATCTATAACACAGCAAACATAAATTACGGCTTTGACAGAACCACCGTTTCACAAATAAAACACGAGATGGCGCAAAAGTCTATTGTCAAAGATACTATATATATATATATATATATATATATATATATATATATATATATATATATATTTTAGATTTGGTTTCACTAAATTCACTTTTTAAAAAATATATTTATTACAAAAAAATCATATGTTTAAGTTACAAAGACAATATTATAATTATGAAGTTAAATGAATTAATGAACCCTGAGAATTGTTTTCGGTTACATTTATAACGTAAAAATGCTGACGCTATGTCATCAGTTTTCATGTGAACAAAGCGTCTACGTGATTTCTAAGAATTCTAGGAAGTTGTAATATGATACTTGTGTGAAGTCAATTACGGTTCAAGCACCTATGGTAACTTTAACGTGTAAATTGTAAGTTAGTGGACTTCTCATATAACAACTCCCCTTATACATGAAAAGTTGATGATTTACATCAACTTTTTAATAAAAATGAAACATCTGTAAATAACAAAATATCGCTAGGAATATCAAATGGTAGTATTAACATTACAAAGGTAATTCGAAAATGAAATTAAAATTGTTAGTATAAAATATGTTAGTGTCAATAATAAGTCAAAAATCAAACTTATATAATATAACGATAAATGGTTAGTAAATAAAATAAAAAGGGTAATACGTAAAATATGGGTAAACATACAAAAATACATTGTTATAAATGAAATGTTTATACAGTTGTCTCTGTGATCGGGTTTGGTTTTAATACTGGCCTTAGTTTAGGCAGCATTCTGAGAGACGATGAAGGCGTCGTCGGTTGGTCGGTATTTTCTTGGGCTTTTGGGCGCTCTTCAATTTTTTTTTTGATGATGTCGAAAATCATGATCGCTGAAATGATCATGACGACAGCTATTGTCGTATACGTAAACCAAGAGATGTTCTTGGTTAGGAAAGGCTGATTTATAAGACCATCTAGGTCTCTGGAGTACTGTTCTAACTTATGGTTCGCTACGTCCAGTTCCTCCACGTTGATGCTGCTTATGTCGAAGGGTTTCAGCTCGGGAATTTGTACCTTTTCTGGAACTGTATCGCAACAGTTGTAAGGTACTGTAACTGTATGATAGACTTCGGAAAGGGCTGTTTCTTTTCCAGACTCAGCCTGGACCTTAGTAACACCTACAAAGGCACTACACTCCGATTGAAGTTTTAGAATGGAGTTGCGCACTAGAGTTAAAGTTGTTGAGTTCTTTTGATTGCAACTCACCACAACACGTAAAGGTTCGGAGGTCACGACAAGCCACATATTCTGTTCAAGTTTTTGGACACTGTAACCCTGACTAAAAATTACTGCACTCCTGCAATTGTCCGGCACATTTTGAATACTTTTCAGAAGTTGCACCTCACACGGTGCGTTAGAGTCTATAGGATAGGCGTATAGGTCGGGACACAATTTTCTTCCGATAGCAAGCGGTTTACACGCGCTCAAGTCCTTGATTGAAATAAACATTAAAGAGTCTTCGTTTTTCGCGAGGTACTTTTGAGTAAAAGACAAAAGGTGATGTAATCCAGTTCTGTCATCGTAAATTGGTATAGGGTATAACCGGAAAAGGGTGTATGGTTGTTGTTCTACTAATGGAATTTTTAAGATGAAAATAAGATCAGAGTTTGTTTGGAAAGCTTCTAACTCGATAATTTCCAAGTATTGCCCAATGCTTGAGTATTTTATTGGTAGTGGAAGATTGTTTTTTATTAGGTTTTGCGATATTTCTTGCAATGCCGTAATGAGATGTTCGGGCGTTAAAATAGATGTATGTATGATTTTAAGACGCGCGAAAGTAATTGAATTTAGCACATCATTTAGGCTATCTTCCAAGTAAAGGTAATTCTCCATTAGTTTCTCGCATAATTCGAGCAACATAAGTTTCGTTTCGATGTAGCCGACTTTATCGTTAATTTTTCCGATTGTGGTTTCTAGTTTTTTCATATTGCTGTTAAAGAGTTTTTCGTCAATTTGCAGTTTTTGGACGGTCTCGTTGAAGTTTTTAATGACAGAGGTAGTTACACTGATTTGGTTTTTGAGTAAATTTTCTATTTGTAATTGACCTTGATTGAGCCTAGTGATACTATCAGTAAAATATTTACCGTCATCCGCGTCTAAGTTTCCGGTAATTGCTTTGAAAAGAGTACCTGCGCCATCGAGTATGCCGCGTTTTGGTCTTTTGGTGTCCATATTTATTTCGATAAATTTGTCCTTAATTGTGGTGGATATTTGGTTTAGGAGATTTATAAGAGTTTGTACATCTGAGCGGAAGTAATTCATTGCGAAAGATTTATAGTTAACAGTTTCGATAAGTGTTTGTAAAAGTCTATTATTTGTCGTGAAAACGTGTTCGAGGGCCGAAATATTTTTGTGGACCAAGAGTGTCCATTTATTGTTAGAAACGGTTATTTGGGCTTCGTTGTGGTAGTATATCCCTAATGTGTTATTTATAGGTTCGACTTGATATTGGGCTACTGCTGATCCGAACAGCAGGCACAACCTGAAACAGAAATTAACTTTCTGAGAACGGTTTCATCCTGTCGAAATTTACTTTAGTTTTTTGTTTGGTTTTTGGATTTAGTAATGTCGCGGAATTTTTGTGAATCTCCAGGATTTCGAAAGGACCATTGAATTTATTTTGGAGTTTGTCCTTGATTTGGGATTCCTTGATATAGACTTTATCGCCTATTTGATAATTCGGGAGATTTTCGGAAACATGTTTATCGAATCGGGCTTTCGCTTTGTGCTTCTGAACTTCTGTTCTTTCACGAGCGATTTTATAATAGTGTGTGATACGGTTGTTGAGATCTCGGATGTATTTAGTTATCAATGATTGTTGGTTGTATAGAGTTTCGGGAGTCCTACTCGAAGTATGTCCGTAAACAAGTTCGTAAGGAGTGAATCCGTGAGTTTTGTTTGCGGAGTTGTTGTATGCGATGATTGCATAAGGAAGGATGTTGAAGGGGTGTTCGTCGGGATTTTCTAATTTGTGGATTCTAATCATGTCTTGTAAGGTAGAGTGGAATCGTTCTAATGAACCATTCGACTGGGGATGTCCCACACTAGAATAGGACAGTTTGATATCAAATAGCTTACACAAATCTCTCATCAGAGCGTTGTCGAATTCCCTGCCATAATCACAGTGTATCCGTAATGGGGTACCGAAGTGTTGGAAATATAGTAGTAACGTACTAACAACGGTTTTTGCGGATTTGTCAGTTATGGGGTAGGCCTGAGAGAATTTTGTTAGTTCGTCCCTGATAGTCAATGCGTAGTTTTTTGTTGGGACTTCTAGGATATCGATGTTGACACGTTCAAAGGGTGTCCGTGGGGTTTCAGTAATGACAAGTGGGCTGTCGAGATTTTTCCGGTAAACTTTTGCTCTCTGGCAAGTTTGACAGTTTTTGATAAAATTGTCAACGTCCTTAGTCAGTCCTTGCCAATTGTATTTTTCTTTTATTCTGCGGATAGTTTCGTTGATACCTCGGTGTATATTATTTTTGCCGTTATGGAATTGGTCGAGAATGATAGGTATTTGGTCTTTCTCAACCGTTTGGACAATATTTTGGCAAACTTTCCATTTGATATCGATTTCGGAAAAGATAAACGAAAGCATTTCCAAAATGGGCAGTTCAATGTTATTCTCAACACAGAGTACTTGGTTTTCAGTGAACACATCTCTACTATTATACAAAGATGCGAAAAGAATTTCGTTGACTACTTCTGGGTCAGAAGGGAGAGGGACGATGTAATAACGTCTTTTTCTGACACTTTTGCTAGCAAAGACATTTACTCTAGGGGTACGGAAATCAGCATTTTCTTCGAAAATGTCTTCGATGATGTCATGGTGAAAATCTTTCATGAGAGAGCCTTGGGGAAATACTAGGATGTTTTTGTTTTCTCGGTCTAAGAGTTGGCAATTAGAAAATTGAATTTTGTCGTAATCTATGAGCGAGACGGTTTGATATCGCTCGACAAAAGTTCTAAATTCTTCAGAGATTTGTTGGAGATTAATGGGACTTCTTGTCTGGGGTTCTTGTGAGTCATCGTCAGTTTCGTTTGTTGGGAGTACTGTAAATGGTGTTAGGTGATTGTTTGCTTGAAATGATATGTATTCATTAAAGTTGTTAACTTTAATGCGAGAGAGAGCGTCGGCATTTTTATTTACTTTGCCGGGTTTGTAAATTATTTGATAGTCGTACTCCTCGAGCTTAAGGCGCCATCTTGCAAGTCTACTTCCAGGATCCTTTATAGAAAACAGCCAAGTTAACGGGCGGTGATCGGTCAGAAGTAAAAACTTACGGCCAAAAATTATCGGACGAAAGTGTTTAACCGCCCACACTATTGCAAGGAGTTCTCGTTCTATGGTTGAATACTTAGTTTCAGCATTGCAGAGAGTTCTGGAGGCTAAGGCTATGGGTAAATCTTTACCTACGGGGCCTTGAGAGAGCACTGCGCCGATAGCAAATGAACTGGCGTCGGTTGTAAGAATAAATGGCTCTTCAAAATTAGGGTATATGAGTAAGGGAGTAGAAGTAAGGGCTCTTTTTAATTCTTCAAAAGATTTGAAGCATTCTGAATCGAACTGGAAAGGTACGTCTTTTTGAAGTAATTTTGTCAAAGGTTTCGAAATCTTGGCGAAATTGGGGATGAATCGCCTGTAATAACCAGCTAACCCTAAGAAGGACTTGATATCTTTTGGGTTTTTTGGTTGTGGAAAATTTAAGATACAATCTACCTTTGAGGGGTTAGGCTTCACGCCTTCGGGAGTTATAAGGTGGCCAAGATACGCGACCTCTTTGCGAAGAAACTCGCATTTGTCGGGTTGGATCTTTAAATTAGCTTTTCGCAATCGTTTGAAAACTTCAGAAAGTCGGGCTATGTGCTCATGTATAGTCGGAGAATAAACGATTATGTCGTCCATATAGACTAAACATCTCTCGTTTTGAACACCTAAAAGAATATTATCCATTACCCTTTGGAAGGTGGATGGAGCGTTTTTAAGACCGAAGGGCATTCTAACGAATTCAAAATGACCATTATCAACTGTTAATGCTGTTTTTTGGATGTCTTTTATATCGATTTCGATTTGGTGAAACCCTGAAGCTAAGTCGAGAGTGGTGAAGTATTGGCATTTGCCAAGTTGGTCAAGTAAATCTGAAATGTTCGGTAGGGGGTATTTGTCGTCAATAGTAAGTTCATTTAGTTTACAATAATCGACGACGACACGCCATTTTTGGGTACCAGATGCGTCTAGTTTTTTGGGAACTACCCAAACTGGGGATGACCATGGCGAATTAGACGGACGTATAATGCCTTGGTCAAGCATCTTCGATATCTGACTTTTTACCTCTTGTTTGTGTATTTGTGGGTACCGATATGACTTTGTGAAAGAGGGTTTCGCGTTATTAGTGTCTATTGAATGTTTAATTTCGTTTGTGAAGGTCAGTTGGTCACCTTCTAAATAGAATATGTCGGAATATTCGAGGCAAAGTTGAGAAATAAGTTCGGCTTCCTCATCGTTCAGATGTTCTAAACGAAGTTGTTCCATAATTGTAGTTTGTCTATCAGGTTGGGTTAAGTTTTGTGAGTAATTTTCGGAAAGAATGTTTACGGAAAAATTGGTTATCGGTTCGAGTTCCAAATTGTCGAAATTAACAGTTTTGGGGATAGCATTTGCATTTAAAACTGAAGTAAGAAATTCGCCTTTTTCATTAATTTTAACAAGGGCACGGGGAAGATGATAGGAAAGCCTCCGTATTAGTGAGGTTACATTTTAATTTACATATTTGTTCTGTTCGGGGTTCTATAGAGATTGTATTAACAGGGATGCAGTTATTGAAAGTTGAAGGGTTCTGAGTATGCATGACAGTATCATCCGTAACTTTGTAGAGAGGTAAAGTTTTAAAATTAGTCACAAGTTGTTTGCTGTTAAAGTCTATAACGCAGTTATAATGTTCAAGGAAATCTGAACCCAGTAATCCGTCGAATTCAATGTCGATGTTGCAAATATATACCTTGTGTGGGTCGGCGACGTTGAAAGGTACAAGGGTGGATTCGTTTATTAAGATTTTTTGATCAGTGATTCCTTGGATGACTACGTTTTCGGGAAATCGCTGTTTAAATCGTTGGCAAGTTTCGGGCTTAAATATTGACAGTCCTGCTCCGGTGTCAATAAGGAGTTTGTATGTATTGGAAGAGTCGGTGATGTAGTAAAGGTTTTTCGAATTGACCGAAAGAAGTGGCCTTACAGAAAATTCTGTTCGGGAAAGTTTAGGTTTGGATTGAAATCGTCCAAGTTCATCGTTTGAATTTGTGTTTGAAGATCGGAGATCTCGTGATCGGGAGGTTTTGTTTCTACCGGGGTAGTCTGAAAATTTTGTCGGGAAGAAAACTGTTCGCTATCGTAATATTCATCGTATTCTTGGTTATAATTATCATTACAAACATTTTCGCTGGAATGATATTCGAATTTGTCGTGTTTTTGTGTATCAGGGTAATAATAGTCTGGTACGGTTTTGTATTCAGTTGGTGTTTGAAAGTTCTGTTGCTCATTGTAAGAAAAATCATAGTTATGTTCATACGGATCGAATTGTTCGTTGTTTAAGTGATGAGTTTTCTGTTGTTGTTTGAAAAAACTCGGATTTGGTCTGAAATTACTAGAAGTTGGGGTTGGTCTACTTGTTGAGGGTTGTTGTTGTTGGTGAGGAAACTGAGGCCTATTATTAAAATTCGTAGGTTGATTAGCGGGCTGATTCGGATAATATGGGCGATGGTCCGAGTAATTTGAGTGAGAATTTTGGTTAGTCTGGGATTGTCTCATTCTGATGAGGCATTCGCTGCTGAAATGTCCTATTCTTTTGCAAAACGAACATTGTTTTGGGGGTGGACCATTATTCGGTTTACGAGTCTGTTGGGGTGCATTTCGGTTGACTGAGAATTTTTGAGTTTCCAGATTGGACAGCTGTAATTCTCTTTTAATACGGGAAATAGCGGTCAGGATATCTCTGGGATCACTGGCTCGCACAATTTGGCCAATTTTCGGCTCTAGACCCGTAAGTAGGCTAGTTAGAGCCATTGACTCAATTAAGTCAATCTGGGCCTGTTTCTCCTTTACAGTTAAATTTTGTTTATTGACAGCTGATAACATTTTTGCTTGATGTGTTTGAAGCCTAGCTGAAAATGTCAATGGAGATTCGTTGGGTAATTGCCTCATTCTTTGTAGGTCTTGAATAAGGGCGGAGAGATCCCTTGGATCTCCAAAATGGTTTTCTAATAGACTTTGAATATCTGCTAAATGGCTGGTGTCACGTGATTTAACTAGTTCAGCCGCTCGTCCACGGAGCTTATTCTTAATGTGGAGAATTAACAGAACTTGTTGATTATCAGATGCCATATTATATGCGGTATTGCAAGAACAGATAAATGTGTTTAAAAATATTGGGTTCCCATCGTATTCGGGAATAATGGCGAAGATTTCTGAGAGCTTGTAGGGCTCTACATTTTGTGCTACAGCTCTAGTTTCTGGCATTTTGTAATTTTACTCAAGATTGTGCAATATTAGGAAAATACAAAGCTTGGGAAAAGCGAAGTAAATAATTGCGATTGTAATTAAAATGAAGAAAAATATGAGAAATAAATTTTTGTTACTGGTTCTAAAATAAGTATAAATTAAATAAAGGTATAAACGTAAATAAATATTTAGAATATCTTAAACTATTAAAATAAAATTTCAAAATTCGTTCTTGGGTAAATATTTAGGATGGTTCATTTAAAATAGGAAAAATGATAGAACTGTTTGTTCAACAATTATTAAATATTGTAACTTTTTTAAACGCTTACGTGATTATTCCCATCATAGGACTTGTTCTATCCGTCACTGAACACTGGTTAGCCGCTGCTTGTTCCCTTGTTGAGCTCGGTAGTTGGTGTCCAAGTAGGTTCTTTGTATCCGCGAAGGTTAGGAAACCACCGTAATTAGTTAGAATGTTTCTTGTTCTAATTACGTCTGGAATATCCTACTGACTGCGCCACTTTTAGATTTGGTTTCACTAAATTCACTTTTTAAAAAATATATTTATTACAAAAAAATCATATGTTTAAGTTACAAAGACAATATTATAATTATGAAGTTAAATGAATTAATGAACCCTGAGAATTGTTTTCGGTTACATTTATAACGTAAAAATGCTGACGCTATGTCATCAGTTTTCATGTGAACAAGGCGTCTACGTGATTTCTAAGAATTCTAGGAAGTTGTAATATGATACTTGTGTGAAGTCAATTACGGTTCAAGCACCTATGGTAACTTTAACGTGTAAATTGTAAGTTAGTGCACTTCTCATATAACATATATATATATATATATATATATATATATATATATATATATATATATATATATATAGCGCATACGATATTTTTATCAATTTAACATTTGTTACTATATTGTGTTTAAATTGACCTCCCTGATTTACTGCCAAAGTAATGGCCAAGCTCAGGAAATCTTCACCACAAAACATTAAACTATTTGTGGCACAGAACATTTTTTGCTACAAATTTTCTCCAACTTTAGTCCTATAACTCACCAAAACTTATAAACGAAAATTGATAAAACATTGAGAACAAATTTTCTGGTCGTTTTAATTTTTCTCTGGTGATTTTACAGCAAGAAAAAAGACATCAGGACATTTTGATAGATAAGACATTCCTCTCAAGTGTCATGATGTCGCCGTTTCTCCGCCTCTCCAATACCATTCCTCTAACGCAGATTAGGATCGCTTCTGATGTGACACAACACAATCCATTACAATACACCGCACACTACTAATATAAATGGCACCATATTAAATGTTCTGACGCGTCACGACACGACACGTCAAACAAATATAAATCCACCTCAGAGTCTGATGATGAAGTAATAAAGAGAAGTGAGGATAAATTATACGAAGCGAATGAAATAAAGAGTGAGTGAATGCGATTGAGTGAACACACTCGATTTGATATAGTAAGGTGAATTTGAATAATTTTTGATTAAACTTAACATTCTTGGATAAATTGAACCAGAAAACAATGTAGGAAATTAAAACTAATAGTTGTTTGTAATTAGTCAAACTAGGTCCTTTACTATACTGGAATTTAATCGAAGAAATAAGTGAAACTAATAAAACTTTATATATATATATATATATATATATATATATATATATATATAATACATTATAAAGATTTAACAGCATGAAACGAAACAAAAAATATGAACATATAACAAATGCCACAGCACAAAAAGTCGTCAGAAATGACAGGTTTTGATTTTTAGGGGTAAGAATTGGTCTGCAAGTGTTCGGCCTAGAGGTCTGTGCCATCAGTAATTTTCTGACAATGTAGTTAGAAATTTGCTTTAAATGCAGTATTTACCAACTGTAGTAAATAATTGAAAGATTGACTTCACATATAATGCCAATGATTAGCAAAAATGTTTTGATCTAAGCGTCGTCACTTTTGGGAACAGCTAAGTAAGAATCATTGAAAACCAACCCGTATATAATGAGCTTAACATGTTATATTAGTCAAAAAATTCTGTTGTGCAATGCGAATCCATCAAGGAGGCGCAGGGGTCATGCACTCTGATTCTGCGATATTTAGTAAAAATGGGATTAATAAACCGAGAAAATTAAACTTATAAGCATACTATTATCGATCAGCTCATCACTTCTTCGCAGCATGTATGCCTGCATGACTGGGCACGGGAGGAGAAAATTTGTAATTTTATATCGAATCTCGAAGCCAATGACTGCTAAATTAAATAGACCTGGCACTATCATATACGACTGAACGAAAATTGGTATGAAACCTGAGACAGCAGCAGAAAGAAACACAGATAATATGTTCCTTTACAACATTTCCGGTTTAAGCAGTGGCATCATGTCAGCATTAAATTAAAGGTTCACGTTATTTAGAATCAATAATACAACTGTGTAGACCAAAAATATAAAAATATGTAAACATACTAAAGAGTGTACATCATTATAAACAATTTTCTAAGAATTCGAAGTAATTAAGTTTAAAAAAAACTTTTTTTGTTAAAATATTCTTTCAATGCCATAACAACATGACCGTCTATAAGTATTATTTGACATTATTAACACATCCAGATAATAGAGTATTTAAAATGTGATTCTGTAGAAGGTAATAATTCCTAAATATGTTCCTAGAGTATTTCTAAGTTAATTGGTTAGGAATTTTAATTTAAAATAATAAATTAAATTTAAGTATTATTTAAGAGCGACATTATCATTACAATTGGTCTTCTTGAAAATATCTACAATTTTCAATTTAACTGAAAACGAACCATCTCCTTAGTATGTGTACAGTCTGGTGATAAACACTATTTATAAATTAATTGCCTCTTTATAAAATAAGGTTTATAAGTGAATAAGCCATTTATAACAGTTTCAGTAAATTATTTAATTAGGCGATTTAGTTAATTTCAGAAACATACACTGTCATAAAAATGTTGATAAATTGCGATATATTCTTTTAGAAATACTGGATTTCGGACGTTTAGCCCACTTAATAAAGAAGAAATGCCGGTTTTGTTAGTAAATTCAACAGTAATCTGTATAGATCATTAACTTGGATTGTATGGAATGAATCGTTTAAATTTTGCAGTTCACTGAACTTTCGAATTTTCTAATTTTGCAAAATTAAATATTGACTCTTATGTATACGTTAATCGTAAAATCCAGTTTGAGTAGGCACAAAATGAGAAAATAATTACGACACTAGGTACTTACGATAATAAAAATTAAATAAAATTATAATTTGCGGGGAAATTTGTCGGAAAACTTTTCTGGGAATAACTTTGCCCTGTAGAAATGAACATTTTTTAGAAAATTTTACTATGATAAACAGAACAAAGTTTCACACTAGGGACTTAGAAAAAGAGCAACAATAGAGTATTAGTTTATAAAAAAATTAAGATTTCCTCTTTGGCAATGCGCTAATATAACATGTTAATTGCTAGCAACATGATTCAGTCGATTCCAAAAATAAAACTACCTGTTTCATTTTTCCATCCAAATTGCTAATTAATTTGAAGTATTTGTCTTCAAGCTGTTACAATTCTCAATAGATAGTTCTGGAAGCAAATATGCATATAAAACAATAAAATACAATTATGTTATTATATTGACACAATTATTTACAAGATAATCACTAAGATTAATGCAAAACAGGTTCAAATTCTTTACAAAATATGAAAAACGACACTCAGGTTACAATCGAAATATACACTAACTGAATTTTCTGTGCATTGACTTGCTGCTATCTCGTCACAACAACACTAAAAAATCAGTAAATCATTTACGTTTTATTTATTAAAATTGGTTTCGTTAATCTTCTTTCAGCCCCTTTCAATGTTATTAGACAGGTCCACTTTTATTAGTAGTCATTGATTGCAGCAATGAATGTCCCCACTATACAAGAACAATTCAAATCGCCATATTCGTTGACTTTCTTTCTTGATAACAGAAGATTTAGGACGCATTGTATTGCAAGTAAAGGGTTGTGACTGCCTCTTGGATTTCCATTTTCCATATACTGACAAAGAGATTGCTATTAAATGACATGTGTGTTTGAAGTATTTGCTGTGAACATGCTTATTTAAGGGCATGCCTAAAACGAGTATGCTTTTCTTAAGCAAATGTATTCAGCTAAAGAGAACGCTCATCGTAAGCATGCTAATAAGCAATCATTTTTAGCAGGATGTATATCTGTACCTTAAAGTTCTATGACCTTAACAGTTTGAGTGCGGATATTGACGACCCGTCGACAAACCTCGGTTGTACCTGGGTCCGGACGTCAATTATGCGTCGACCAGACCCCTTTCTCTAAAATGTACCCCACCGCTCGAAAACAGGTACAAAACTATTTCAGTTGTTCGTTACATCTTTGCGAAGACTCCTTGAAGTGTATTCTTGCCTTCGCCGATATTATTGCTGATTTTAAAAAAGTCATTACGTGTGAAAATAAGTGACAAAAGAAATAATTAGTAATAAAAAATTTCCAGGCATTTTGGGTCAGATATGCTTTAACCCTTACCGCACTCAAATTGTTAAGCTTTAAGCTGAAAAGCCATACCTTAATTTTCTGAAGGATTTTAGTTATAAGTAATAACTCTTGTGAACCTATTATATTTTATTTTGATTGTTCATTTCGGTTTTCACAGATACAGATTTGTTGGGTAATTGAAAATATGTACTTAGTGTTTAAGGACAATATGTGGAAATTGCCCCGAACACTAGTTCTCTCACCAGATTAACTGAGAGAAAGCAGATATATGGATTTGCGTACTAGTTTTCCTTTTTAATATTTTTGGATGTATAGTTTTCAGTCAAAGTCTTTAACATGCCCCCCCCCATTCATATTATTCTAAATCCGACCCTGGTTGTACACAGGCTACCTGCTGGTTCTCTTGAGATTTTAGTCTATTTACTTAGAGGTTACCCAACGAGACGGTGCTTGGATAAAAATATTACAAAATATATTAAATGAAAAGTGGTAATACATATTATTATTATTTGTTTTTGGGATTTCTGTACAGAGGATTTTTAAAAGTTTTTGGTTTTAGGTTTATATATTTTAATTTATAAGTCTTATTATATTTGAAAGATTTCCAACAATTTTGTGTTATTGCAACGCATTAATTATATAATAGGCAAAGACAAAACGGTTCGGTACCATTTTCTCCTTTGTCTCTCAACCGATTTTCATTATTTTTGTTTTGTTAAGTAGCAACTGACGACCTTCAGTGCAGAACGCTAAAATTTATTTATAATATTGGTTCATTCATTAAATAAAATATAATAAAAGAACATTATTTACATGCATACTGTCAATGCCAAACAGGTAACAGTGTCGCCAGGTGTTCAAGTATTACGTAACGCAATTTTTGAAGATTTTTGACGTTTAACGTTTTTCTGTACCCCCACCCCCCTCTCTAAACGTTACGTAATACTCAACTGATCATTTTTACCCTGAAGTCGCAAACAAATGTTATAGTTTTTATCCTTGGTATAGTTTTAATTGCCTTATAATAAAACAAGAGATTTTTAATTCGCAACACTTGCGTATTTTGTTTATTTTTTTATAATTTTTTGGCTTCATACACAATTGTTTTTCTCCTTCATTCTCCTAAGTATTTTAGCGTTTTTTACTAATAAAGTCTTCAAATAAAATAACATATTTATTTTAACCTTTGGCAATGCAATTATAAACAGACAACCAATAAACATTTTACTCGAAATAAAATCGTATTCTTAACAAAATTAAAAAATAATCAACTATTAACTAAGTATCTAGGTAGGTCTATAAAAACAATTCGATTGAAATTACTGCTCCCCTGTCCACGGGTTTGCTAGCCACTCAGATTCTTTTATCACTGGCACCTGGAGTGCAGACGAAGACGATTCTGGAATTGTTAACCCACTTGCATCAACTTCGTCTTCGTCGAGCCAGTCAGCATCCTCAGACGATGTTTCATAACGACGCACAATGCAGAGAAACTCATTTGCCCTTCTGGCAGCAAGGCGCTGTGGCCGTACTCTAGTTTCACAATGGTCTTGGACAGTCTTGCCATGCACGTAACGACAGTGCATTTAAACACTCCTGCGAGATGTGAAATAGATCCCACAGGTTCGACATACTTTTTTCTTTAGGTCGGATTGTACAGATGGACAAAAGAAATGGTAAGGCATCTGCTTAAACCCTTCTAGAGAAGGTAACAGATCAACGGACAACCTCACAAGAAGTGGCGAAAACTTGGATTTTCCTTTGTCTAGCAAACTGGGTACTACGAGCTTGCTTGGGGTTTGAAGTATTGGGCAAGGTGGCGGCATGAAAGTATCCGTAAACACAGATTTCAATGCACTTCTCGGTTGTGAACAGCAGGATTCATCCACGCATTTTATAACTTGTAAGAAATATTGCGATTCACGGACGTGAACGCTATACCACGCCAGATTTGGTTCTGCTGGATCCTGCATGCTATCTTCGGGCTGTCTACACTCCGCCGAAACGTCGTAATTATCAATTTTCATTTCTCTCCACACTTTTGCATGTGTTTCTCCAGCGTGCTGAAAATTGCGTTTTTCCAAATCATCATCCGTAGTCATTTCTTTGTCGTCGAGATGAGAAGCAAAATGTTCATGAGGCAGAATGACGCCTGCCAGTCGTTTGCTGAGGGCAGCCATGCGACGCTCAACTCGGTTATATGCGCTCCGCCCAGGAGCATTAGTCGCTATAAACAGGGCGTCCAGGTTGTATTTTTTTAAGCGTTCAATCGGAAAGTTCTTGACTTTGCGATAACGCGGGTTTTCGTCCGGCCCACCATCTACAAAGATGATGAATACTGGCTTCACGGTGTTCGATTCTGTCATCATTAAGGGTTTGAATGAAGGTATTGATAAAAGTGATTCGAAATCATAAGCGTGGGTGTTCGCTGTGGAGGATGAGTGTTTCCCGCTCCTTATGTATTTGTGTTTTGGCCCGCTGTACCCAACAGCTTCTTCCTTACCGAAATTGTTAGGTTCTACGTTGACGCCGGCGTATGCAGAAGGAATAAGTTTGTGCAGCTCTGCCACGACCCAGTCATGATCAGGTAAAAGTATTCTGTATTCCATATTCATTAAAAGAGGGCTCTGACTGTTCACTGCCGGTAAACCTATTGGTACACGTGCCTTATCGTCTTGTGAGAGAACGAATACTTGCTGCGGTCCCAGAAGCGAACCGAGCAGTGCAAAATTCCCCGTCCTGGTGCTTTTTGTGCATCTCGGTCTGTGGTCTTGCTAACTTTACCGGTACAGTACGTACGTGTCTTCTTCCCTCTTGTGTGTTAGAAACCCGTGGGAGTAAATGAAGATATGTGCCGCTTCGAGAAATTTGGAATCCCATTAACAACAGTCTTTCATGCAGGTCGGACAGTGTGAGACAACTCCTAATCTTCGGCGGTGTTCATCATTGCGTTAAGTAATACTTGAACACTCCCAAAGACGAATTAAATGAAACTAAAAAGTAACAAATTTTGACCCGTTCCTTAAGTTATTCTACATCGTCATCTTATTGAAATAGAACCCCTAAAAATTTGTATTGCATAATAATGGTCATTCATTGTGCTCTCGCAAGTTTGCAACTTTCATTGCTTTGTAAATATGGTTTGTCAACTAAAGTAAGAATTATGTTGCAATAGATGAATTTATTTCTAATAATATTTTAATAATTTTAATGTTATATATCAATTTAAAGATTCTTTTAATCTTTACCGTACAAATTTCATATAATTTGCATAAGATTACAACAAATGTCAATTAATGCACTCATTGTAATATTCAAGACAAAAATGCTTATGGCTCTCTTTAATGTACCGCCTTAACTTCAATTTTGACATTTCAGAATATTGTTTGGTGTAAGATTATTATAGCATGATGGTAAAGGTAAGTTGTAAATTCAATGTGTAAAGTTGAAGATTTCAGCTTCATTCACTGCGAAAAGTTTAACAAATGTGAGTATTACTTATTTATCATTAATTAACAGCAGGTGCTTATATCTCTTTATATTTTCCATACTAGTCTTTGCTAAGTGTTTCATTTAAGTTAATGAAATTATATTGAATCTTAGGATTTTGGTTGAAAGTTTATTAATAGTACTTATTTTGTAGTTATTTAGAATCTAATAGTAGATATAACACCATACTAACTTTAGGGGTGGTTGATTTAATTTTCTACTGAAATTGTTAACTGTGAAATGCCAGAATAAAAGTTCTATTTCGTTTTATTACCTACTATAAGACTATTGAAATTTTTCAGTCTCAAATCAAAAAATATTTTTGAAAAATGTATGTATTAACTAATGTTTTAAATATTACATTTAATATTAATTAATTATTTAATATAATGTTATTATTTTTAAAGGGATCCATTTTTTATGTTAAATATTATAACTACATATTTGAATACATTTATAGGCCGAATCTTTCAATTATTTTAAGGTAGGGAATCAGTTAGTTACTGTTTTGTGTTCATGAATTTTGTCTAATAAACAATTTATTTTATCTTACATGGTTCCATTCCTGTAAAATTCTGGTTTTATTACAAGGTAACTAACTTTTACCTGAAATAAAGATTTCATTGACATTTTAACAATGTGTACTTAGAAATTCAATGCATTTACTGATTTGTTAGGGTAAGTTAGGTTATTTTACAAAGAAATGTATTTTTATTGAACATATTTTTCCTTGGAAAACGGTCAAACTATTGAGTCATTATATATGGAAAAAGTGTTACCTACTGTCAAATCATGTGAAGACCACTTTTGATAGTTCAGCATCAAGTGTTGAGTAGTAAAATAGTCAATGTAGTAGATTAGTATTGGTTTTTCGGACAACTAGCAGTAACTTGCATTTTAATTATTCTGTAAGTTTTTGTTTTAATTATTTTATTACTACATTATTTTCACACTCTTCCGAACGTCTGGTGTAACAAATTGACAATCAGTGGACAACAGAAAATATATTAAAGATTGAGTTTTTATAAGGTTGTTGGACGACGAAAACTTTTAGGTTACAAAGTGCAATCCCACCAAAAACATGCATTTTCCAAAATTATTTGGAATACCTACCTATATTTCATTAAATTTATATATATTGTTTTATTTCAATAGATTTGTCAATATGACATGAACAGTTTTTTATGGGGGGGGGGGGTTCATGACGCCTTCTTCCCCGGTTTTTCTTCCACTTTATTTCTGATAGACTTTTGACAAACGTCAATAATGTTCACAATTTAATTAAATAGGGTCGCCTTTCGACCACTGGGCGACCACTAGTTAAATTAAATTGTGTATATGGAGTTGTGTTTCAAACTTAAAATTATTTGGGCTAAAAATTTAGTAGTGGACCGTTATAGAAATTCACTGGAAAACAAAAAAGAATTTCTCGTTATTTTATGGTCGGAAGTAATAAGTAGTAAGTTTTTACTACTTGTTACAGTTTTTACATTTGTTTAAGTGTTATAGATTGTTTTGTTATTGTTTATAAGCGAACATGTCTTTACTGTTTAGTTTTTATTTCCGCAGAAGCAGAAGAATTTACTTGAGAAATCAGTAATTCATTATAGTATATACTACAAAAGCTGGTTACATTTCTCTACTGTGTACTTTGTAATAGACCGTAATCTCGTATTTTTTTGGCGACGCTTCCGTAGCTGGAATTAGGTATGCTACCTATTGCAAATAGGAGTGGTCAAACTAGGTGAATACAGATGGTTTTTATTTCGTTTTTATTCCGGCTTGTACAAGTACCATGAATACAATTTAAATCCGGCTCATACAAGGAACATGAGTACAGATGTGTGGACCTTTTTACCTTTATTGTCCATGAAAAGGGTTGAGATCCGGAGTATTAACTTTCCTATTTGTATTTGCGGGTATATTTCAATGAATCTAGTTCAACAATATCACTTCTTTATTATTTTAGCAGTATTACAAGAGTTTCTCGCTAATTACAGATTCTTCCTTTGAGTCTTACAAAGTTTGAAACGATACTCGTTCTTTCGTAAATCTTAAACTTATAATTGCAACCGACGACACTACTATACAAAACTTTTTCACTGATATATTTAATCGTTACGACATCCTACTGTTGTTGTTTAGATTACTATATTCAGAATCACTTCATACATTGCTAGTACTGAATAATTACTTGCTACACACACACTTTGCGCGAGCCCAGGATCTGGAGTTGCCCTTCAGAAAATTTCTGAGGACGCTTCCAGCTCCGTTGCCATCCACCCCCTGAGAATTATCTCAGGTCCTCACGCTAATGCAGTTTTCCTTCTGCATAATCGCTGTCTTCTTGTTGGGATAGCTTGGCTTTGGTTTGTTTCCGTTGCTTTGCCTGCATTGAGGTTCGTGGCTTATTCCTTGCTATGATATATAGCCCACCCTTCTGTGGGCGTGTAGGTATCCTGTATTTTGGTGGGTGTGAGTTTTTCTGTCTTCTAATTGCTTGGTTTCCCCCCGGTCCTCAAGTTGTCTCCTGAAAAATAAAATATTATATACTTCATTTTATACTCACCTGTCTTCTACCTCTGGGCTTCTTGTCTTCTTCTCTTTCGCTAAGGCTGAGCTGGTTCTTAGGCCGTTTGTATCTGTCAATAAATCTGGGGTCATAGTTATAGCTGTCGTAGGTGAAAGTTTGGGTAATGTTCCAATTTGGCGTAATCCTCTCTTACCCTCCAGGGTGCGTCGACTGCAAGGCGTGGGCCTATGTTCTCCTGCCTTTAAATGGCCTGCCTGTTGCTCTTGCTGGTGTTTCCCAATACTATTGAAGCGTACGTCAGCATTGGCAAGATGACTGTCTTGATGAGAGTCAGCTTGTTTAACAGTGCCAGCTTGATTCCTCTTCCTATTAGGGGGTAGTCTGGCACGGGCAGCCCGGACTTTGTTACGAGTCTCTTGGACATGCCTTGTGAAAGTCAACCCCCCTGTCGATGACGACTCCAAGATATTTGACTTCATTCTTACATGGAATTTGTCTATCGTTGATAGTCAGGTTTCCTGTCCTGTTGACGAACAGAGCTAGAGTTTTGTCCTCATTGATGGCTATCTTCCACTGAAGGCACCATTCCGCTAAATAGTCTATGGCTTACTGCAGCCGCCTCAAGGCTGAATCGAATATAAAAGATTGGCATTCTATGGAGGTGTCGTCTGCGAACTGGGCAATTATAGCATCGGCTTGACTTGGGATGTCTGCAGTGTAGATTGAAAAAAACATCGGGGACTTTTGGGAACCCCTGCATCGGTGGTCCGGTATCTTAAGTGCTCCTGACCTACTCGAACTCTTCGATGTCTCAAAAGAGGCCCACTAGCTGATGTTAGAAGAAAATCCTAATTGACACATTTTGACCAATAGTCTGTCATGTCATACTCGGTCGAAGGCTTTTGCTACATCCAGAAAGATGAAGGCTGTTCTTCAATTCCGGTTGAGTCCGCCTGAGGCGTATTCTACCAAGCGTAGAACTTGGTGTTCGGTGGCTTGTCGATGTCTGAATCTAAATTGCGGGAACGGAATCACGGTCAGTTCACCTATGGTCTCTTGGAGTCGATTCGCGAAGATCTTTTCTGCTACTTTACACTCATGACTGATAGTAGACTAATAGGGTGATATTTTTGTGGAAAAGTACCGTCCTTATTGACCTTTGGCAGCATGATTATGTCGGCAAACTTCCATCTCTTCGGGTAGTGTCTACGGCTTAGCATTGCACTGATGATATCTGTCAAGGAAGCGACAGCCTTCCTGGTGAACCGTTTGACTATCGTGTTGAATATACAATTACGCCCAAGTGCTTTTCGTTCCGTGAGTTGCCTGATCTGGTCCCGTGCCTTTTCGGGGTCGTGGTCCTGATCGGTGGGATATCGTCTTGGTTCCTGATCCTTCTGGTTTGTCTTTCGACCCGGAGTTCGTGGTCGTCGTCGTCATCGTCGTGTTGGTTCAGTCTAAACTCTCTCTAGGTTGTCAGCGAATGCTTCTGCCTTTTCAAGGTCGGAGTAGACTATACCCTACTCGTCATGTAGTGAAGGTACTAGACGCCTGTCCGTTCTCAGGATTTTTTGCAAATTCCAGAAGCCTGGATTCTGTAGGTCCTGGTGCACCAGGTAACCATTCCATGGCTCATTGTAATGCGTTCTTAGAGCTTCTGTCACTGCCCGATTCAATTCGTTTATCTGCGCTTGTCATCCGGTTGCCTTGTTCTTTGTGCCATTTGGAAGGTTGGCCTACTTATTGTTTCTGTGTTTTCAGATGCTACGAGTGCTGGCTTCCAGAGCTGCATTGATTCATCCTCTAGGAGTTGGATCGCCGCTTCGACCTCTTCCCTACTCTCGATCAAAGGGTTTGGTCTCAGTGTGCGGTCCAGGTTCCTTCGAAATAGGTCCCAATTCAACTTCTGGAAGCGCTGCTCTTCTTAGTCTCTGTACTCTTCTGGATCTCCTACAAGCAGGATCATCAGGTTGTGGTCCGTTGATCCCTCTCGGACTGTATGGATGTCAGCAAGATGTATCGGATTTTTGATCACTGCGATCTCCAGGACATAGGATCGTCGATGCAAGGTTGCTTGCCATACATACACAAATGCTTTATATGAACCCTTTTTTCAGTGCTGCCATGTCCCAGAGTACAGAAATCGGTAGAATTTATAGATAAATTTCGGTAGATATCAGGAAGATGGTATTAATAATATGCTGGTTTAACTTTTGGAATTTAAACAATCAAGTAATACATGGTTTTCAGGAAAATAAATATTGTTGTAATTAAAAAAATGATCTTCATTAACATATATAAAACCGAATTGGATGCTTTTAAACTATTCATTTCATAAAAATGAAAATATCTATAAAAATGTTAGACTATCAGCTCAATTTTATTTATTGAACATTCTGAAATTTTTTTTATGTTAAGTGACAAATATATATCTAGAAGTTCATATGTGATTAGGCTGAACTTACTGACAAATTAGAAAAATTAATCATACAGTTATTTAAAAAAAAATTATAGAAGTTTCGGTAGATCGGTAGAATAATTTGAAAATATTTTTAAAATGGGTAGACTACCGAATAATCGGTAGAAATGGCAGCAAAGCCTGTTTCAAACCAAACTATAATAAACTGCGCCTTTTTGGGCTAAAGAACTGTGGGTTCAAGATGAAAATTATTCGTTTTTAGAGATTAAAGTTTTGGCGTTAATGCCAAGTTAGCTTTTAACTAAACCAACTGCCGGAGTGCGCCTCCACGCATCCATCTTAAAATACTCGAGGTTATTTAACCCTTTCAAAAAGAAAACTGGTTTTCGAACACTAGGGTAACACATTCGAACATTAGAAAATTAAATGAAATATTCACAGAGAGCTCATAACCAACTCAAAATTAATGAAAACCCAAATGGAGAAAAAGACGCTTTACATAATTTTCCACTCGACAGTAAAGTGAGTTATGAGTAAACGATTTACCATTTTTTACAAACTTTCATAATTTTCATTTGCAGACAAATATAAAAAAGTACTCTTTCTTCATATTTGTTTAACTCCTGTGTTAACACCCCCTCGGCTAATGTAAATCGTTTAGCTTGTGTTTTCCTGAATACTTTTTCAATGGCTAGTTACAATTTTTGTACAGTTTAGAATTTAGTTCCCAAATTCTTGACAGGACCCCACGGGATAGAACCGCCCGTATTTTTTGTTTCACACCTCCATTGTCGAGATTCTGCCGTTAACATCAAACAACTAGAGCCAGCATAAGAGATTTAAAAAAAAAGTATTATAAATAATTAAATAAGTGATTAGAATCTGCTTAAAATAACTGTTTGGTAAATATACATATTTTTTCAATAAAAATATGTATCGCACCCTGTCATTCCATTTTAAATGGTTTATTTGTGTTTTATGTTTTATTTTTAAAGTCTTAATTGTAATTAATCATTAATCTTGTCGACGCATATGATGAAGTTATTTATATGTATATGTAAATTAACATACAAAATTATATGAATTTCTTTATGAGCATCCTAAAGAATATATAAGAACAAATTGTTTCTTGTCGAAAATGTTCTTTCGTCTTTCTTTGGGGCTTTCTGATTCAAAACAATCAAATATGTAGTGGTGATTTAGCTAACGTCCTAGACGGCTGAAACGCTACGCTAGTGCTGGGAGACATGGTATTCTATTTGGGTTTATAGCAAATTGTATGTTTCTTTCAATAAAGACTATTTTCTATTGATTTTTTGTTGAGCTCATCCCACATATTATTCGGAACCCTTCCAAGTAACAAATATATTGATCTGGCAAATAAGGGGAAATAGACATAACTTAATAAGAGGGGAAAATATTCGGTAGGGTAACTAGTGTCTAATGACCCACAATAAATAAAATTTATGTTGTTGAAAGTAGAGAAGCATAAATAACCAATTGTTCACATATAATAGGAAACCTGCTTAAAAACTAGTGATGCCTCTTTCGGTCAAATTATAAGTTCACATGTGACCACAAGGTAACACGAATTATGGTGCATGTGTCTGGTCACCGACTATTGTGTAACACTAACAATTTTATCGACGAATCACTCCCTATATAACATGTTACTCTTACCGTATAACCCAGTCAATAGAGATTTTTAAGTGACATAAAATTCAACATCAAACCGCTTATGCCATCACATTAGTAATAGTTAACAGACCATAACTGACCTGACTTTAACAGCAGATTCCAAGAAATAAATTACTTAAATAATAAAAGCACTACTTACTTGTGTTATGAAAACTTATGGAGGAATCGTATTACTCTCAATGGAAAAGTTGTAAGGAATCGGAAAACCTTTAAAATGAGCATTTACAAGTCCCGATAAAAAAATATTTTTTAAAATAAAATTATAACTTTGTTGTAATAAAAACTACATAGTTAGTTTTCCGCTTGTTGATAAACTACCTTAGAATTAACTAAGCTCACTATAGATTTTGTCGGAAAACTAGTTTTTGCAGAATTTTAATTTAAACAATTAACAGACATATTTTGTGGACGGTACTGTATTAACTGCGTCCGTCAAATACATTTTAAAAGCTCGTTTCATGTACTTCAATTTGTATATCTTGGATTTTTGTTGAAATGCTATAAAAATGGTTAAAACTGCTTGTAAATATTGCATTTTCCGTGAGAGTTCATGTCAGAGACAGACAGAAGAAAATGTGTTGGTGTTGGTCAAGCTAATTTAGGGGAAGTGAACGCGACGGGTTGCTGACTATCGGGCGCAATTGAATTTACGTGAATGCTGCAAGTAAAACTTGAAGTTTTCGATGCAGTAATGGAAAATTCTTATTCTATATTTTATTATCATATATGTTTAAATATATTATCGCTAAGATATTAACCTCGAGTGTCATGAATGGCATGTACAATTAAGTAGTCAGTAAAGTGGATGTTAATGTCATTATAATTTATTAAGCATTTTACGTCCCGAAATATACAATATATATAATTTTTAAAATGTCCTATTCTGATTCTTTTAATGAACAAAAAGATTGCTCACTACAAAAATATTATAATTCTTGATTCACTTTAAAAAAATGTTAAAAATACTTATTTACATACATTATAAAACATCTGCTCTCGTTTATTACAAAAGTGTACATCAATTGAATAACACTGTGTTTTCATCTATAATATCTTATAATCCTACATATCTTCGTTATTTGTTATAAAAACTAATTTCAATTATTATTTGGCAAGCTCGACTATAACCTACAGAATCAGAAAACAAAAAGCTTTCATAATATTAACAGTAATAATATTAAATGAGTAAATTATATGAAGTCAAATTATGAAAACACAAATTTTAAATAATAAAATGAAATTTATTCATTACTGTATAAATAATTCATTGAATTGAATACAAACTTATCGCATTAAAAACATTTTACATCTAAATAATTCTGGGCCCCTAATAGCGAGCAACCAGGCAACGCAAATTCCCCTTAAATAGCTTGACTGTTGACCGAAGCTTCGCTCCCCACCTTTCACGTAATTATGTCTATAATGCAATTTTCACAACCGTTTTAAACCACCTTTACGCGATTTTGACGAAAATCTAAGGTAGACAAATTGAAATTCATTGAATTCAAAAGATCCAAGTAACACTGCATCAGAAAAAGCGTGGTTAATATGATACAGTTTGTAAGATATCCATCTAAATTGTTTAAATTGCAGTTCTGCAAAAACCATTTAATTAACAATACTTAACTTGAGAATAGTTAATCGTAACATCATAAGCTGCCATCTCATGGAACTTTAATCTTTTAATTGTTAATACAATTTTATGAATTTTTGAAAGTAAATCTATTTTTCACGATATTCCCAACTTTTCTCAGGGGAAAATACCCCTATCAGGAATTATAAACGCTCATTTTGTTGGCATTCCAAATATCTACAACTTTTCCATTGACAACATCAATATTCCTTTATTATTTTTCTCAATACAAGCCAAAAACAAATAAAATCCATATTTTTGCTAGTTTTTATTGTTTAAATAAATTATTTGTACGAATTTGCTCTTAAAATCATGTAAAATATTACCCATGTACTAATACTGAAGCCATGGCATCAGCAGTTTGCTGTTGAATTTTATGTCCAAAATGCCTTCAATTTTGCTCTATTGACTGATGTAGTAATAAAATGTAACCGAGAATGTATTTCTTTACTATCGGGATATATGAGCTAGAAAACGGATACGTTCAAACTGTTATAAATACTGAAGTATTTAATTTAGAGCTACAATTTTGTTATGTTTAGCAAATATCCTGTACTATTGATATAAATAGTAAAAAAACGTAGGTTAATGCCCTTTGATTTTGCGTTAAATTTATTTAAAACAGCAATACCTGTTTTCACTAAAATTTTCTCTGTTTTTAAATATTTCCACGTACTCCCGACAATTTGAACTATCAATTGTGATCTGTCTCCTATCTTCAGAACTTCTGCATGGGGAGATATGAGTACATTAATATGAGCGTCTATTCTTTAGTGACATATAAATTAAAATATTTATTATGGTAAGAGTAAAATGTCATATATGTATAATATCGATAAAATTGGTTGTGTTACACAATAGTCAGGTCTTTGACATCGGAGACCGGATACATCCATAACAAAGTCGCATCTAGAAGCGCCACTCACATTTTTGAACATACCTCATTCAAATATTTTCATTTTCATTATTGTCGTATGATTTTAAAAGTTTCTGGTACTAAAATTCCCTTATGTCACTTGCTAATAAAACAAAATTAATTTTAAATTTTACATATTCTAGATTCATTATGGCCATTGGAAACGGAACCTGATCTAGAAATTGAATCGTTTGGGATTGTCTTATTCCCAACTCCATAAACATACAATGTTGTAGACAGATATTTGAAATATCCGTGTGTAATCTATATATAAATAGACAAAGACAAAACGGTTCGGTACCATTTTCTTCACTATTATTCAACCGATTTTCTTTATTTTTGTTTTGTTTACTAGATACCAACGACCTTCAATGCAGAATGCTAAAATTTATTTATAATATTGGTTTATGTATTAAATAAAAAGTAGAAAAAATCATTATTTACGTCCATACTATCAATGCCAAACACATAATAATAAAATGCCACCAGATTGCTTGGAGAGAAAATAATAAGATGACAAGAAAGACTAACTAAATTAAACGAAAAATTAATAAATTTTGAGCCATCCCTAAAGTTATTCTATGTCATCATGCTATTGAAATGAAAATAGAAATGCCAGGAAAATGGTTAGATCTGGCAGCCCTGATATTGAAGACCATCTTTGTTGTAGCGACCTTAATTTCAATATTGACATTTTATTTTTCATAATATTGTTTGCCATTAGGCTTTTATAGAACGGTGGTAATGCTAAGTTTTAAATTTAATATATTAAGATTCAATATAATTTTTAATTATATTGAATCTTAAGATATGTTGTTTAAGATTTATTAATATGTACTTATGTTTTGCTTGCACTTTCAGCTTATGAGATGAAATCGTTAACTGTGAAATGTCAGAATAATGATTCTATTTCGATTTATTGTGTACTCTCAGACTATTGAGATTTTTCAGACTCAAATCCCAAAATCATTTTGGAAAAATAGGGATTGACCCATTCGGTCCCACTGTACTCATATGAGTATAAAGTTGAAATTAGCTCAATAGTGACACCTGGTCTGCAATAGCTCAAAATGGAAAAAGAAAATATTACTATATACTGTTATTTATAATGAATTTTAGAAGGCAGAACGTGTGATGGCACTTTACTAATTTTTATTGGTACTTTACTCATCTTTGCTCGAAAAATACGCGTGCTCCAAATTCAAAGTGCGATTGCTGCTAATAATTGAGAATGTTTTTAAATTGTGCTGTGTTTATCTGATGCATAGGTAAGTACTCAACATATTTGTCATAAAATATAATTTCAGTATATATATTTTCGATTCAAGTATGAGAACAGTGAGCTAACAACATTTAACTTTTTCTTTTTATTTATGTCAAATATAGATCCACACCAGAGATGGATTCGATGCTTTCCGTTCAATTGTATCATGTAAGTTCTTTGGAACGGACAACAAAGACATTGATGATGATAATCTCGTAATGAATCTCCTTCCTAAAGATCTTCCTGGAGAGATTGAAATACAATACTCAAATGATGACCAAAGTAGCGATGACGAAGATGATCTACCCCTGTCTGTTATCAGGAACCGTTACTTAGAAGAAGAGAATTTGGATATAAGCATGCCTGCATAACGAACGTTTTCAACTTATGAAGAATCAACTCATAAGTAAGACACCAATTATTTCTATTGGTGTCTTACTTATTCGTTGACGAAGGGGTAATACAACACATTGTGACACAAACCGTGTTATATGCTTGCCAGAACAATATGAAGAAATCGTTTCATGAAACTAAAGAAGAGATCAAAGTGTTTATTGCTATTTTGTTGTTGAATGGATATTACAAATTACAAAGAACACGGCATTATTGGAGTTTAGACGAAGATTAGCAAGTTCTCTTAGTTTCCTCTTGTATGTCGAGAAATAGTGTTCAAAAATAAAGAAATATATTCATTTATAATATATATAATAATTTCCAAATAGATGAAAATGATAAAATAAGATCGGTTATGGTCAAACGAAATCAAAATTTCCAGCAGTTTGGGATATTTCACGAAAAGCTTTCTATTGATGAAGCAATGGTCAAGTATTTTGGCCATCACTCAGCTAAACAATTTATTAGAGGAAAACCAGTCAGATTCGGTTAGAAAGACTGGATGATATGTAGTTTAAACGGCTACTGCTACAAATTTGATACATATTGCGGCCAACAAACCTCTAGACTCAAAGGTGGTCCTTGACTTACTCGACATTGATTGATTGATATTTCTGGATAAATATTTTACAAGTTACGATTTGATGCAAATTTTGAAAAATAAAGGTTTTCAAGCAACCAGTACGGCCAGAGAAAACCGCATAAAAATGTCCAATGCTACAAGTTGGTGCCATGAAGAAAAAGAATGTAGCAAGAGGATTTTTCCAAAACAAATATGAAAAGACCAATAACTTGTTATTGTTGTTAAATTGAAGGTCAATAATCTGGTCACATGTACACCAATTACGACTCAATAGCCCCCTTTATTAATTTAAACGTTGGTGCCTCTTAGCGAGACAAAAAACTGTTATTCCTATTGAAAAGTGAAGGGGGATACTTTCCTCAAAAGATACCCAACCAAGTACGATGTCGGATAAGTCATCAGAGGGTTCGGTGGGAGTGCAGAAAATGTAGAATTACATTATGTTTAGAGCGCGAATGTTTTATTGTATTTCACACTCAATAAATCATGTTTGACAAGTCATGTTTTCAATTGTAGGCAATTGGCTACGTTTGTACCCATTGTACTTAATTAAGTAGACATCATTTTCTTTCGCGGTATACATACCTATATGTTTCAAAATTCCCACAAATCATGCAAAAGTTTATTGAATGACAGAAACTTTTTTGAAAAAAAATTCTTGGGATCAAATGAGTTAAATAATGTTTAAAAATATTATATTTAATATTAATTTATTATTTAATATAAAGTTAATATTTGATAGGGATTTGAAATTTTTACTAGATATTTAAATATATTTAAAGGCCGAAACATCAGTAAAGTACTGTTTTGAATTTTATCATATAAAGACTTTCTTTAAATTTCGTGGCCCCATTCCTACAAACTTGTGGCTTTTATTACAAGGTAAGTATGAAATTCAATGCAACTACTGCTTCATTATGGAAAGTTCTGTAACTACATTTATTTTATTATAAAATATATTTTTATTTAACATATTAACGGCCAAAGTATTGAACAATTTGGAGGAACATTAGATGCTGTTAGACTGGTTAACAGGGACCGGCTAACGCTCTTTGAGACCATCATGTGAGGACCATCTTTGATAGTTCAGCATCAAGCGTTAATTATTGTTCAGTAGTAAAACAGTCAATGTAGTAGTAACTGTCGTCTTAAATTTCTGTAAGCTCTTGTTGTAAATTTAATTATTTTGTTAATATATTATTATTATAATCTTCCGACGGTCTTGTGTAAAAAATTGTCAATTAGTGGACAATAAAGAATACATTAAAATTAGAAGTTTTCATAGGTTTGTTGAACATCAGTAAAGTACTTTTTATATTTATGAACTCGACTGAAACTGCAAATGACGAAAATTTATATGTTACAGTTACCAGGAGTTGTCTCACCAAAAATTTGGGAGGGTTCACTTATTTTTCAAAATTATTATTCTCACATATTTTTATTATTTCAATAGATTCATTAATATGACGTGAACGAATTGGGGAGGGGGTTATGACTGAATACAGGGTGAGAGCGATGTAGCACTACAGATAGAGGACAACAGAATCCGGCATAGGGTCGTGGTAGAGGATATTGAGGACGATTTCATACTGGGTATTGATCTAATCAGCTAGCATGGAATTATGTTCGACCCGAGGTATGATGTTCTTCGGTTCCTAAATGAGGAATTTGTATTGACACGGCCCATCAACAACTCAGCGACCTCCACAAAAATTGTGGCGATATCCCCAGCCAGAATTCCCGGTCGAACGGAAAAGATTATTCATGGGCATCTGAAAGCAATTTTGGGAGCTGCGTTGGAATCGTAGAGCCCGCACACTCAGGTCATGACTACTTAGTTGGACGGGTTAAAACCGGACGAGATATACCAATTAGAGTCCTGAATGTGTCCAACAACGACATCAGAATTGCCAATGGTCAAGAGATTGCTTGTTTCGAGCCAGTAGAGATCATCATCAATTGCGAAGATGAGTACCAGACGTCAGTTAAGGAGACAGAGCACAGTAAAGAGTTTTTACAACAGTTTGCTGACCATTTGACACACCTCACACCAGAGGAACAGAAGAAAGCCAAGCAATTTATCACAAAGCACTGGCCAATTTTTAATAGTCAAGATGGAACCACTGGTCGCACCAACATCGTTCAGCACCGAATAGATGCTGGAAAGGATCAACCCATAAGAATATCACCTAGACGACTACCATTGGGGCAACAACAGGCCGTCGAGGAAAACATCGAGTCCATGTTAAAAAATTGAGTTATTGAGCCATCCATCAGCCCATGGTCTGCTCCCGTCGTGCTAGTTAAAAAGAAGGATGGAACCATCCGATTTAGCGTAGATTACAGAAAGTTTAATGACGTCACGAAGAAATACAGCTATCCACTACTCCGAATCGATGACACTCTTTAGGTTTGAAATGACATTTGACAGTACTCATTTAAAACATCTTTCTAATATCTTCAGGTTTTACTAAAAATGTATCCATTTTTCGCTTTTTGAGTAAATAATAGGTCAATTAAAGTACCGCCAAAATAAGAAGCTTTCTTTAATTAGTTTTTATCTCTTAAAATTACACTTAGGGTATGTGGAAAAAACAGTCTCTGTCGTTTTTTAGACAAGAGCATAGTGGCGCATTCGTATGCAATTGTTTTAATTCATTTCCTGATTATAAAAGTGTAAGATGACACTTGATATCTCTTGACGGTATTGTTTAAACAACGAAAAACTGTATAGCCTAGAAAAAAATGCATTTTTGCAATTATTATTTTTTATATTCTTTACAATATTTCGAATGAAAAAAGACCTCACACCCATCATCGTATCTCCAACCCATTAATTGTTATGAATTTTTTAAAATTGGAAATCGCCGAAATTCCTAATTTTATCGAATTAAATAATATACCTTAAAAATTAAAATGCTATAATTTTTAATTTTTTATTTAGTTTTATATTTTTTTTTACATTATAACAATATGCTTCCTGGGCGCATGCACTTTTGAGAGGGGAGTATCTTTATCTCACTCTCATCTCGATGTATAAGATGAGTATGAGAAAGGCATACGACGCACTTTTAATTTTTTTTCGCGCAGGCAAGCATTGACGTTAGCTCGGCCGACTCAATTAGTGGATGCACTGGCTCGAGCTCTGGAATTCGAAGCTGCGAAAAATACCTGTAGAGGTCAAGCCAGAGTCCGAATCGTTGACGGAGAATCCGAAGATGGCGGAAACGATGAAGCCTATGTAAGAAAGATAATACAGAAAGTCCTTACCGAGAAAAGACAACTAAGATGTTGGAAATGTGGTAAGGTAGGACACATAAGGAGTCGTTGCAAAGAGAGCAACGGAGGCCCGACTTCCTCGTCGAAAAACTAAAGAGGGTCGATGTGAAAGGACCATCTTCGACCTGTAGCGAACAAGCCCCAACTATCTACGCATATCTCGCTTCGCTACGCAACCAAGTTAAGAGTGTCTTTGTAGATGGCTTTATCAATCAGAAGCAATGTGCAATGATGCTGGATACAGGTGCGACAAAAACAGTTATAAGTTATCGTTTTAGAGACGATGATAAAACCAACAAAATGGCAACTGAGAACAGCGACAGGAGAAGCAGCGAAAGTCCATGGTGAAATAGAGGTTGAACTGACCTTGAGAAACACAACCTTCCTACATCGGGCATTAGTGGCAGGCATCGAAGACGAAGTAGTCATTGGAATGGATGTCATGAGCTCCAAGGGATTCCAGTTAAACTTCAAAGATGGAATTCTGCGAGTGAATGAAGAAGAAGTAGTGCTTCATGGAAAAGATGACATAATGCTTCGAGCCATCTTAGCAGAGGATGTCAATGTTCCGGAAAGAGCTGAAATCATTATAGGTGCTTGCTTAGATGGAAAAGCTAAACCTGGAACAGTAATGATGTTTGATCCCGAACTTAACGACGGAAATGTAGGCAGAGGAGTCGCACTGGGGAAGACTCTGTTTCGTGCCCGGGAGATTGTGCTAGTAAGAGTAATGAACCTGAATAATTACTCGGTTGTGCTAAAGAAAGGAACAACTTTGGGCCATTATTCAACAGTCTCCTCTCTAGTCAGAAGCACACAGCATGCAGAAATGCCACCAGGTAAACTATCTGAGGAACTGGAAAGACTCATCACAGATTCATTTAAGAATTTGAAACCAAACCAGAGAGCAAAATTGAGGGACATCGTTAGAAACTACCAAGGATATCTTCGATTTTGGGAATGGCAAAAGAGGACGAACTGATATGATAAAATTAATACTGGGGAAGCTCAACCTATTCGACAGTCGGCGAGAAGTCTACCCCTAGCTAAAAGAGACGAAACCGACAGGATAGTGCGCGAGATGGAGAAAGAAGGTGTTATTGAACCATCCAATAGCCCTTGGGCTTCTCCAGTTGTCTTGGTTAAAAAGAAAGATGGTTCGACCCGATTTTGCGTGGACTATCGGCAATTAAACCACGCTACAAAGAAAGACAGCTATCCCCTTCCAAGAATATCGAAGATGTTTTCCACCCTGGACTTGAAGAGCTGTTATTGGCAGGTGGAACTTGCTAAAGAAGACCGGGAAAAGACTGCTTTTACCATCGGCTTAGGACTTTACCAATTCACGGTGATGCCGTTTGGGTGGTGTAATGCGCCAGCGACGTTTGAAAGATTGATGAAAACAGTATTAAAAAGGCTTTCATAGAAAACATGCTTGGTGTATCTTGAGGACATTATCGTGGTTGGAAGACTACGTCAAGAACCTTAAGGAAGTGTTTCGGCGACTCGAAGTTGCTGACTAAAGTTAAGCCCGAAGAAATGTCAGCTGTTCCAAGAAGAGGTGCAATATCTTGGACATGTGGTTTCCGCAGAGGGAGTAGCTGTTGATAAACAGAAAGTCAAAGATGTCCAGGAATGACCGATACCTAAAGATATCCATCAGTTAAGAAATTTCCTGTGGTTATGCACGTACTATCGTCGGTACGTAGCTGGATTTGACAACATCGCCAAGCCACTTACTAGACGTCTGCAAGCTCTTGAAGATCAATAAAACACGGACGACAACATATACCCGCAATCTGATGGAATGGTAGAACGGATGAATAGAACCATTAACCGCCATTTGTCAAAGGTAGTCTCTGACCACCAAAGAGACTGGGACCAGTATCTGCGCTTGTTTCTAATGGCATATCGTTCGTCTGTGCACGAGTCCACGGGTCAGACCCCGGCCAGCATTATCATGGGACGAGAATTAAGACTACCATGCAATTTGAAGTTTGGATGTCCTCCAGGCGATGAGACCGCAGGTGAAGACTATGTCAGCCAGCTACGTCAAAAGATGAACGACATCCATAAACGAGTCCGGTTGAACATCGAGAATGCCAGTGCCCGAATGAAAGAAGCCAACGACATCAAAGCCGAGGGCGGAGAATTCCAAGTTGATGATCTTGTTTGGTTGTACAACCCGCAACGTCGTCGTGGATATTTGCCCAAGCTACAGAGATCTTGGGAGGGGCCGTACCAAATTGTGAAGAAAATCAACGCTGTTGTCTATAGAATAAAAAAGCTACCAAGCCCAAGTCCGCAGCATCCAACCACCAGAAGACGAGATAACCTTCGAGAAGTTTATGGCACTGTACTCTGATGGGTAGAAAGTGCAGCACGACGTAACGAGAGAGGAACCCCGAGACCTGTTTAAGGTGCCCATACAATATGCCCTGGCTCATTGTGGTCGAGAGCTCCGGATGTCCAGAGGAATAGCCAAGGTGTTTGCCAAAAAGTATGGCCAGTTCCAAGATTCAGTGGTAGGGAAGGTCCTTCATATCGAAGATAAACAACCAGTAGGTACCAGAGACATCTTTTATTTGGTAACGAAAACATTCTCGCAGGACAAGCCAACATACAGCGATCTTTGGAAGATTCTGGTAGAATTGAGGAATGTGATGATGGAGAAGAATCTGATGAAATTGGCGGTACTAAATATAACCTGCGAGTTGGATGGTCTGAATTGGACGGTGGTGAGAAGTATGATGGAAACAATCTTTCGATTCAGTGCCATCAACATCCTGGTATGCTGTCTCAATATTCGCAGCCCAGATTCGAAGACCGTTGATTGTTATTTCCACCAAACTTTCCGTTGTCGAAATGGAGAGTCCTGCAAATATCGTCACACCAGGAAGGATTCTCGGACATTCCGGGACGAAATTGTCTTAAGGAGGTGGCAATGCTACGAGAATTCGTCCGACAGCTGGTGCAATAGGCCATCAACTAATTCGTGAAAGGGACAGTATTCCGAGACTTCTGGGAATCCGAAATGTTTTCTCTTTCAACAGGGGACCACTGCCGTTCCTGGGAACTCCCTTAAAACTTCCAGAACATGAAAGAGTTTCCCAATGGTTCGTGGACTTATCAGACAATTGCAGAGAAATATTTAAATACGAACAGCTGGCGATAGGAGGCATTCAGTTTTCGACGGTGGTATTGTACAGTTAAGATAAAATGTAAATAGTTGTTTCTGTGAATATAAATTGTGTAAAAGTAGTGGAAGTAAATTAGAGTGACTTGGACTGTGTTTTTAAATAAATCCAAGAACTGAACTGAACCCGAGTGTGAAAATAAAAACATTACAATATAAACTTATTAATTTTTCCAATTAATAGTTTTATGTAATGACATTTTTATTCATTTTTTCGATAACTGTTTCCGTCGTTGAAGTGGATACAAATATTTTGGTTTAAAAAAAATCAATGTCAGAATTTCTAGTTATTTTTCAATATAGTAAAAGAAGACAAATATACCTGTTGTGATCCAGGAAAAATTTCTACCTGTTACGAGATTTCTACCTGTTAGATGAGCATAGTCAGTTTACCTGGTTTTTATTTTAAATCGGATTGCACAGTATAAATTGTAAATTACTTAAATGCTTCTGAGTTCTATGTTAAGGTCATATTTAGTCATTAATATAAAATTTTAACATTAAATTACCGTTTGTACAGTTAATTAATTTAAATGCGAGATTGATTTTGGCAACATTCAGTTGAACATCCGCAAGTTCAATTTACTACGTGAACAAAAGTTATCAAAATCACCGAAAAAATGAATAAAAATCTCATTACATTAAACTATTAATTGGAAAAATTAATAGATTCATATAGTAAACAGTAATGTTATTCTTTTTAACGTATTATCACTGAAAAACCGCGAAAAAATTTTACAAGTGCGTCGTCTGCCTCTTACACATCGAGATAAGAGTGAGATAAAGATACTCCTCCCTCAAAATCCTAAGGGACCAATGCCAATAAGTCCAGATAGTCTATTTTGTGAATTTTTGTGGATTAATGCCATTTAACAGCAATAAGCAATAAGTGTTACTGACGTTCGTCCCTTTCCATCTTCAGACCCTCTTCATGGGTAATGAAAGGTACTCAATACAATAAACCCAATGAGTTTAAACTTGACGATTTTTTCAGTTTTACCTAAATACCCTTATCTTATGGGTATCCATTACTATAGTAAGCTTAAAGAGGAAGGCGCCGGCAAAATCTCATTTAAAGGGAGTGGGGTCTAATAAATAACTCACTTTCTCTTTTTAATTTGTAGAGTGAACATTATTATCACAGATAGTTGTTGTACAAATTCACTAGGTCTTATTATGTTCAACATGAATTTATATAACAACTTTGGTAATTAATACCTACGAATGTTAAGTGAAATGCCCATTCCTCAGAAATATTTAATTTATGTAAATTTTTAAAGTGTACCTTAAACGTAGTATCATTTCAGGCTTTAATTTTGCAGAAAAATGTAGTACAAGAGGACACTACCAACAGTAACAACGCTTGGGTATTTAGGATTATGAAGCTAGTATATTAAGAAAAAAAAAACATTTTAATTACAATTAGAAAATGTCAAACAGTAATTAAGCGTTTGGATTGGCTAATTACAAACAGGATCTTAAAAGTGTTATAGACTTCTAAAAACACTTCCCCGATAATCTAGACTACAAAATTGTCCTAAGAAAAAGTGGAAAGAACCAATTTACAATTAAATGAAAATAGATTTCCAATGCCTGTATCGAGAGAACTCATGACATAATTAGTAAATTTATTTGTGAAGTGTCATACAAATTTGATCTGACCATACATAATTTTATGAATGATTGTGTTTTCTTTTAACAGTTATTACAGAGTGAAGAGGTGACAGATGATGGGAGAGGGAGAGGAGCAGGGTAAAGAGACAGAAACTTCTCGCTTAGCCCACATGATAACCACACTCTTTTTATAAATATACCATATATTAAAACGATAATATAATACAAGTTATATTAAATTTTATAACAAATAAAGACATAAATAATTAATTGATCAAACATAAATTTAGCATCCTTGATAAATTTTTATATTAGTGAAAGTGAATATCAAGATGTATATTTATTGGCTTAGATTAATTAGGCAACATCATCAATTAATGTTAAACTTAATTTGCTTGATTATAATTAATGAGAATTTCAGTCAAATGTAAGTATATATCTAAGGAAAACTAATTTGCAGAAATTTGTTGCAAATATAAAAGGATACGGTAATTGTATGGAAGTAGATTTACATATATGTTTTTGCCTAAAGACATTTCACTTTTAAGAAACTTAATGAAATTGTATCGTTGGATTGTAGCATATAGATAAATATATCTCTAACAACAACTTTTAAAGTTTAGGAATTTAACTAACTTATTAGTCAGATCAGATCGTTAGTAGTTAATAATAATCAAACGTTTTACAACAAAAATTAGAAAGCACAGTAAATATATTTACAAAAAGTTGTATTCTTAGACCCTAACATCTGAATCTTTGAGGTGAGGTAATGTGTAAAAATATATTGTTAATATTTTGAGAGTAGTAATTTATAAAATCTCTGTTTTTTCAATGACAAGAAATGACAAATCAAAAAGTTAAAATAGTAGAGTGAACATACCAAAACATAATTAAGGTTTAATACATAGGTGCATTTAATATTTTTAAAAGATGGAAGATATAATCTACGTCAAATAGTTTATTAAATGATTTTAATAAAAGGGAAACAACAAGTGAAAATAAATAATAAAAGAATTATGAGATTAACTGCTGAAAATAAGTATATAATTACAGAAAATAAGAAAACAAATAGATGAGGAGAAAAAATAAATAAATAAGTTATAACCTGGGTGTGCTTTTTAACCTCAAATTATTATTTTCTACTTTAATTCTATGAATGAAGGTAGATATATATGTATTTTCTTGATATTCACTTTTGTTTGACCACTCAAGACGAAAACATAACAAACTACAATAAAAAATTATCTATTATGGTTTTGGTAATCTGACCCTTCTTTTCCTCTTATGTTTGGGCTTCACCTTTCTGGTTGTACGCTCTGAAGATGACGTCGTTGACTCAAGTTTTTTGTACACTTTATGATGTTCACTTGCAGATAAATCATAGTGATCATGATGTCCAACTTCGTCCTCATCTAGTGGTGGATAAATAGGATCGTGATGCTCAGGCTTTTTCTCCTTTTGAATTATAATTTTTTCTTTTTCATGAAAGTGATGATGGTGTTCAGGAACTTTTATAATTTTGGTGCGGTATATGGTTTTGATCTTATGGGGCACATGTATTCTGTGAAGTACACTAAAACAGTAAAAAATATATCGATATTTGCGAAAAAGTATTACAAGAAACTATTGGAATTTAAATTAAAAAGTATATAGGATAGACCATAGCAAACGAGATCCTAATATTTCGGAGTATTTGTTAGTAATTCAAACATTATATTATTTTGCTTCATATGGTTATGAAAATTAATTGCTGTAATTGACAAAATTAAAAGTGATAATGACGATGTAGTTAGGGCAAGCAATTCGTAAAAGGAGTGAAGGTCAGAAATATTAATATTCATACCACTAAATTGTTTATAAACTTGCTTATTGTCCATAATTTAATTTTTATTACTAATTAAATAAAACGTTGCATACCAAATTATTGACATTTTTTATTAAAATGATGCACCTCTAGCAGTCGAGATAATTGAATCCTATAAACAATGTACAAAAGTTTGCACAGTGGCGTATTTATGCAAAGGCAAACAAGTCCTAAAAACAAGGTATTGAGGAACTACAACATTGATGGATTATTGAAGCGAAAGCTTCTTAAAGGAAGATCTCACTTACACATATGAAAATAGATGAGTATGGTAACGAATTATAAAAATTGTGTAAGAAACACGGGACCAGTTCATATATTAAGAGAAGAGAATGAGTAAATATTAGTAAATAAACAAATATAACATCTAGTTAATATCAAATACCAGCAACATTTAAATTAGAGACTTGACATACTTCAGAACAGCACAAAAAACGGGAAGTCTATGGGTGGTAGAGAGAAGGATGACATGAAAATATGAGAAATTCACAAACAAGGTCCACCTTCCTAAGTGACCGAATGGCGCTGGTATAGAAAGAGGGTATGATGTGTATTGCTAAATATAAAATAATATTAATCTTAAGTCAGTGATTTTGCCTTTTTTCGATCAAGGTATTTAAAATATATGCACCCTCTTGCTAAATCAGCGTCCCCTAATTTAAACCATTTTGATGCACACTTTTTTTAAGATGTACTAGTGGTCACTCAGTGGTCGAAATTCACACCTATTTCATGAAATTGTAAAAAGTATATTTTTATAAGAAACAGAGTTGTGGAGAAATCGGAGAAGTAGATGTAATGACCAAAATTGTTCACTCATATTGACAAATCTATTGCAATAAAAAAATAAATATGTAATCAAATATCAGTATTGGAAATATCTTTGCAACGTAAAAGTTTTCGTCATTTGCGGTTTCAATCAAGTTCAGAAATATTAAAGAAAAGAGAGGACCAACAACCTTAGGAGAACTTAAATATTTAATACATCTCTATTGTCCGCTGTCTGACAATTTTTTACACAACACCTTCGGGAAGGTTGTGATAATAATATATTAATCAAATAATTAAATTCACCTTAAAAACAGAATATTTAATATGTTACTGCAACGCGTCCGAAAAATCAATACTGATCTACTACATTGACTATTTTACCACTAAACACTAACAACGCTTATATACCACTTCCAGAAGTACATGCTCTAAGAATATTACAGCATCTAACGATCGCTCCCTCTAAATATAATTACTCAATGTTTTGAGTTTTGACCGTCTGGCGGCGACGGCACTATCAGTTGTTTGGCGTTGAAAGTATGGACGTAAATAATGAATTTATATTATACCTATTTTATTTAATGAATGAACCAATATTATAAATTAATATTAGTATTCTGCACTGAAGTTCGTCAGTAGCAACTTAAAAAAACTAAAATGAAGAAAATCGGTTGAGAAAACAGAGGAGAAAATGGTAGCTAATCGTTTTGTCTTTGCCTATTTATATATAGATTATATTAAACTATCTTATAACAGCTATTTTGGTCTGGAAATGCTATGGTATTAAAAAAATATCTACTTAAATAATGTTTCCATAATTTAATCTATTATAATTAAAGTTATATTAAAGTTATATATTGCCAGAATATTAAAAACTTCAAACATACTTATGTTTGAAATATTCGAATTTAACTAATTTTGTATTTAAAATAAAAATTAACTTACAGGTCTTATGTTCCTTTACAGTTCAATATAAATTGAGAATTAGATTAGACATTGGGATTAATACTTGATCGTAACACAATAGTGACAATCATGTCAATTCTTTTGAAATTTATATATTTTACTAAGAATGACACAAAGAAAGAGAACCAGAGAAAGGGAGATAACGAGAGAGGGGAAGTATATTTTGTAAGAAGCATTCCCTTCCATCGGTCAGTCTCAAATGACTGTCACTTTTTTATGGCATGGATCTTTCAATTTGCTACCCCGAATGAAAAAACGAGTCCTATTAAGTTAAAGGCTGGAAATAAGAGATAGGGTTGAGAAGGATATCTCGAAATCGATATAAAACTAGGGGAATATTATAGGAAACATTAAATAGAGAATGTGATTTTCTATCGAAAAAGCTTTAAAAAATTAAAGGTATTTATAAAATTATATTAAAAAGCAATTTAACAAAAACATGAAAACAATCAGTAATTAATAAATGTTATCTGAAATTATACAATTTTTATTTGTTAAACAAATTAATAACTACTAATTTATTAAAATTTCTTTTTTTTTTTTGTTTCTCTAAAACATACGTATTTCAAAAATACTGTTATAATTAACGTGTTTTAAATATTAAATACGAGACCATCATCCATTCACAACAGCGCAATTTTTAAGAAAATGTAGTTACTGATTAATTTAAAAAAGCATGTACGTTCATATAACATTTATTTATTATTGATAAATTAATTTAACCTAGGTATTTATTAAATAAAAATCAAATTACATATTCATTATGATATCTTGATTTAGATAGGTATTATTATACACCAGTTCCATTAAAGGAGGCCAACTTCATGTAATAAAACTACAAGAAAGTTAAATAAATCAAATAAAGGTTTCTGCTACCAAGATAATATTTGTGTAATTGCAGAAACAAGCAATTGATTTGTCATTTCTATTAAACATACATACATGTTTGGAAAAAATAGTAACTTGTATATTAATGCCGATTATGTTTTCCTAACATAATGAAATGTTAAAATTTATGTTAACTTCGAGTCATATCTTGAAATACCATATAACTGACAATACTTAAATATTCAAATAAATGAGATTTTCATAGAATATTACACAAAAAAGTATGAGGTATGAAACACTG
This sequence comes from Octodonta nipae, assembly GCA_034190945.1. Taxonomy (NCBI): domain Eukaryota; kingdom Metazoa; phylum Arthropoda; class Insecta; order Coleoptera; family Chrysomelidae; genus Octodonta; species Octodonta nipae. The sequence continues at coordinate 158,499,710 of CM067216.1, forward strand.
TTGGAAAGTTGTAGGGTATATGTGATTATAGTTTTATAGATTTTAACTATTTCTGTTTAACATGATAAGTTATTAGATTTAAACGTAAGTAATAAAATATTTAGTTATTTTTTCGAACATATGTTAATTCTGAGAGGTATCTCAAATATACATCGAACTTGGCTATCCTGTATAACTGGAAACACTAAATATATTTTTTACTTACTGATGATGACTTGGGCCAGGTACAGGTGAAGCAGCTACTTGAAGCATAAAATATGTCGCCATCAGTAATACCTGCGAAAGAAAACATATATAAAATAGTGATTTATTTTTTCTATAATAATTAATTATGAAAGTAAAATCACCTCATATAATATAGCAAGGTTTAAAAAAACGCCATAGAAATTAATTAAAAGTTGTAAAATAATAAAGAAATTATAGCATATAACAAACATCTCAATAACTGCCACCCTTCGGCAAACCCCGATCAAGAAGATGCAAATAAGAGACATTTTATAAAATTTAATAACCAGAATTTCAGATGTTTTAGAATTATTCATAAAGACATCTAGAAATTTCAGGAAATAGAGACACTAAAGATTCCCAAATTGTTTCATTTTTATTTTCAATCACAGTAGAAGTACATAAATAATTTTTCGAGACGTAAAATGCCTGTACATGAAGAATTTCAGTCCATTTGTAAACAAACGTAAAAAACATAGTTTTCTTTGAATTTCACAATATTTTCTTATTCTTGCAGCAGGTACAGAAGTTATAAAACAAAAAGTACAAAGGTGTTACTTGAATGATAGTTGTTGCATGTCTTCTTAATGTTCATGTACTTGTTGGAATAACACCATATATACTTCTCGGGGTCTAGGTCAGACCTTATTATCAATGGCAATAAAAAATATTTTTATTGCTTTTGCTTCAAACTACACAGGCCGTTAATTTAAACAATAACATTGAAATATGAAAAACTAAAGAAGTGTACATATGTTAAAATTAAACTAAAACTCAGGAGAGACGCATGGTCGGCATAACAGGGAGAATCCGAAAGAGAACAAACTTGGATAGAAAGGGGCAAGGTAAGGGATGTCATCCACATAGTAAAATCAGAAAATAGATAGATAAGAAGAGAATCATAAATATAATATAAATATATATATATATATATATATATATATATATATATATATATATATATATATATATATATATATATATATATATATATATATAAACAATATATATATATATATATATATATATATATATATATATATATATATATATATATATATAGTACACCCCACTTGTACGAGAAACACCTAACTCTATAGTTTTTTTTACCACCTGTTACAAAGCGCCACTTATTGGTTAAGTGAGTTTTAACGTTAAGAGATCATTGAAATAATTACTTTAAAATAACCGTTTAATAATTACCAGTACTTGAGTAATATGAGATTATATACTACTTACACTGAATAGTTCCATTCTGTGAACAACACCAGCAACTGAGAAGTCACGAAATTCTACTCGGTGCATACTGAGAAATAATAAACTTTCCTATACACAAGAACAGCCTGAAGATGCTGAAGTGGGGCTAAGAGGAAAGGAAGTAAATGTTATTTCCTGAAGATTCGATAAGGTGAGCTTTTTTAAATTGTTATCACTGATTTCTTTTGTTAGCGAAAACAGACTGTGTATATAACATAATTATGAATTCGCAAGCAGATATAAAACTATTTGGATTATTTTAAAATATATTCAGTTTTATAATTTTTGGGATAACGGAAATTACATCTATACTATCCTTAAGTTTCCAGTAGAGCAGTTATTTGTGAGATGTTTGAGAATGTTATGAGTATAGTCGTATAACGTATATCATTTGTAAATAGGCTTAGATTGCTTTTAATAGGAATAATTTTTGGCAAACTTTATTCATTTGCCTAAGATAACCCCAACATTATTAACTGATCTTTAGCTATATTTCTTTTCTACAAGGTCGTAGTTACGAATTTTGTATATCTTTTTATTTTATACATTTCTTGTGTATTGGAACGTAATTAAGAACTTTGGGAGATATCAATTTAAGAATAAAACTACACTCAATGAAGTCAGACAATATCGAAAGGCCTTGTACTCATCTTTAATTTACATAACTGTGAATTTTGATATACAATATCCCTGACTATCACGAGCACCGCCGGCCGAACGTAGTCAATTTTTTATTTAGTATTGGCCCTTCACAATGTTACAAACATTTTATTATTTTTGCTTTTACATTGTATTATAGCTTATTGATACAAAATTCTCTGACAACACCTAAAATTTTAATATTCCTTAATTGTGACGCCAGAGAAAAACTTAATTGCTCTATTGCCTAAAAAAACTGTTTCAAGAATCTTCACCAGTTTTACAACTACCTTTAGACCTCCTGTTGAGTAAATGTGCAAGAAGCGATGCCCCTGAATGAAATAGAAGCGATGCCCCTGAATGAAATAATGAATCTGATCTTCTTTTGTTTCCAGGACTTTGCATTATATGGCTTATTATTGCCATTTGTTATTCACTTAGGTATACTTCCAGATATTCATGATACCTATGTGGTATTGCTATAGGAAGCACTTTTGAATTGTAGTATGTTTTTGGTTATGATTGTTCGATCCATGTAGATGCTTAGGACCCCGTACAGCTAATTACCTGCTAAATGATTATCCACTATCCCTGCCCAAACATTAACACAAAATCGACGTTGGTTCTTGCTGAAAATTGTACCCTTGGGTTTTTTGTCGTTTCTTAAATGACTTCATCTCCAAACAGTACTTTTCGAACCAAAGTATTATTATTTCGCTGTTTATTTAGAAACCAACGAGTGTAAACAACTCTTACTGGATAATCATCTATATCCATTGCATGCACTTTCTGGATATGATTATTAGTATTATTAATATTTGTCAGTGATTCATTAAGTTGACCTGGAGGTTGCGTACACTGATTCATCATCATAAGCTACAGTAAGGTCTATTACTGGTGTAAGTACCCCATGTTGTCTGCATCCGCCACCTTTTTGTAGGATATTTCCTAAAATATTATTTTATAAGAAATTCTAAAGTTAATTACAATTTTACCAGACATCAAATGCATATCTGCATATTCACTCACGGTAAATTTTGCCTTCCTTATATTCCAGCGCAATTATAAAAACTGGCGTAAAATAATGTCGTTGGTACGAATGTCAAGTCAGAGCCTATTTAACAGTAACTTTTTCAATTAAAGCAATTATTTACTGTTTCCTTCAAATTTATTTATTACTTTAAACTGAGTAGATCCATTAACAATATTTCATAAGGTCTTAAAATTATCTTCTAGTGTTTCCTATAAAAAATAAGAACAAATGAAAGTTTTCTTCAGGATGTTCTTTTATCACTCCTATCAGCCCTTCCATATCTAAAATTCTTAATTTCTTACAAACTGTTCATTTTATCTATTTAAAGAAAGGGTGTAGCCCTGTCGCTCCTGTTTTTTGATAGTACTATAGAATTATATCTATTATATACCGTATATAATTGAAATACCGAACAAATTGGAATTACGGATAGATTATAGGTAATCATATAAAGCAGAAATTACTGATAGTAAATTGTATTAATAGTGATTTGCAATAAGCGCACAAAGCTTTCCTTACTCGTGTGAGTGATTTTACTTAAAAAGTTATTTTCGATGGAGATTTAGTATAACGGATGTTGAATTAATGTACACAAATAAAAACAAATAGTAAACATGAAAAATTAATCAATGTATAATATCGATCATGCAAACTATCGAAAGCTTATTGGTAATAAATTATAATTGGTTAAATGATATTCTTTCCTTTGAATAATAGTTAAGCGAAACCGATTGCACCGCATTTTGGCAGTAGGTATTTACAACGGAAGTGCTCATTGTGCTATGTTGAGTTTATTTCCGTTGACACAACATTTAATTTTCAGTATTTAATATAGATTGATGATTGGTTTTAGAAAGCATATCTCGTTTCAATGTGTCCGTGGTGATTGAAGTTGTAATTAAACATGATCAAATTTTTCAGGTCTAGTTACAATTTCAAATATTATTTTTCAAGAATTTTATGTAAATAAATTTTTAGAACACAATAGGTAATATTAGTTTTCTCAGATTTTATCACACATTTTAAACAACAATGTCAAAATATGTACATGTTTCAACTTGGTCGCATAAAACCTCATTACATATATGAATGTCAGTTCTAAAGTAGAAGCACAGGGTAAACTGTTACTGAATTGTTAAAAGTGAAAACTATAAACAAAATTAGGAATAGCTTTTTGGAAACCCACAATAATAGGATTTGACTAATATAAATAAAACCAATCGATGTGATCTACATAAATCAAGATATCATCCATATATTAAATCAATAAACGACGTTAAAGAATATTGTGTTTACAAAATATTCTAAATAATTGAAATGGATACATGAAGATGGGCAAATCGGACGTGTGTGCAAACCACTTCATGCTACTCTGGTCCAATATGCATGGGATCGATTATGAAGAGAATTTGATACATAAAATATTTCAATGTTTATATCTTATCTTAGAGCATGTGCTTTCTGGAGATAGCCTGCAGTGCACAAATGTTGTGCTAAGACTAAGGAGAGAGAGGGCAATAGAGAGTGTAAGAGGCTATTTCACTCGGTTGGGAACTGCTTCAAATGAAATATGTTCAGCATGTTGTTCATTGGCTGCTTCCACCCATTAAGCCTCTTACTGTCTTTATGGCCCTCTCTTTCTAGCGTCGCCACGATTTTATGCTTGACAGGCTATATCTACATGGTAAATGATATAAGTACCTTATGCTTTAAAAGCAAGAGATTGGGCATGATTCAACAAAAACCGTTTTCCTAAATTAATATACATCAGTGTGAAGTCAATTATTTCCAGTTATTGCTATGAAAGCAATGCTTAATGACTTGAAAACAACAGTTATTCTATCTTCGTTTATCCAGTTTGTCGATATTGGATACATGGATTTACAAGGGTAAAAGGAGACTGCGTTCGATCTGGTGCTCACATGGGCATTATAGTGTAAGATAAATCAAAGTTAAGCAACTTCTTGACGGCCGAAAGCCGTTTTCGGGGAAAACGAAGTACTTTTCATACTACTTCAAAATACGTCTACCTACGGTCAATCCAAATGACCGTAGGTAGACGTTATAATGCTAGTAATATTTCTGAATAAATTTTTAAAATCAATTATTACTTTACCACAACTATTTAAACTTACCCTAGTTTTCGTTCTTAATTTACTTTGTCATAATTAATATTATTAAACATATTTTCAGCTCAACATATCGGCAAATACAAGGTCCATTTTATTCGTATAACTGTTAACTAGCAATTTGTATAAAAAGGGGATTGAACTGTTGGAGACGAAATTCACTCTTATCAAATTAGTTTCGTTGCATAACTTTTAAACTTGATTTCAGTGTTACGGTATCTCTACATAATCTATCTATACTGTTATAAAATTGTAAGTTTGTCTGTCTGTTTGTTTGTTTGTTTGATTGTTTGTTTTTTCGGGCATCACGTAAGAACTACTTAACTGATTTTGCTGAATCTTTTTTTGTTGCGAAACCTATAGTTTGACTTAAAATCTGGTACACATTTTATCTCTCTAACTTGACAGAAACGGTAGATATAGCGAAAAAACTTCTACCATGTTGGGTAATTCAATTACTCAATTGGTTCCACCGTACGCACAAAATATTAAATACTGGCATCAGCTTAGCTTTTATTCAAAATTCGGAATGTGCAAATGTAACATGTTTCGGTTAAACACAAATCAACATATATCAAGCGTAATTTTACAGGGTGTTCTGAATATAGAAAACTTAGAGCGGGGTAGAATTACATGGATTTAAATAATCTAAAAAAAGTTATATTTGTTCTCCTATAAGCAGCTGGATATATACGATATGGTGAAAATAAGGGGGGAGTGGAATTAGTTATACGGGGTGATCCAAAAAAGTTATATTGAGTGGGCCATAAACAGTTCCATATACCGAGTGGTTGAAAAAGGGTAGAATATTTATACAGTGAATAAAAAAACATAAAAAATGTCTTAGGTAAGCAGTTCGGATCTTTCAATTATGTTTATAAGATTCTATAGTTATGAAATGGGTTAAAGAAACGTTAGAAGCAGTTGTTTATACAGGGTGTTTGAAATATAAGATGAAGTGGAATTATAGTTTATGTTGGTCTTCTAAACGTTGTTTGTGGCATATTCTTGATTACTTTTATGTTTTTTTGGGGAATAACACCACAATAGAAATAAAACTACGTATATTGCAGGAATACCAAACGTTTCAAAGTCTATTCTGACTTCGTTGTCAATGGCTTTATATTTATTGATGTGATTGCAAAATGAAAATTGACAACAACTCAGAATAGACTTTGAAACGTTTGGTATTCCTGCAATATACGTAGTTTTATTTCTATTGTGGTGTTATTCCCCAAAAAAAACATAAAAGTAATAGTTTATGTTGTGGTTAAAAACCTGTTTTATATGCACAAGTAGTTACATATATAGGATGGTTGAAATATGTAGCGGAGTATAATTACAGCTATACAGGTGGGTTTAAAAATATTTTAAGTATGATCTACAAGCTGTTCCATTTACCGGATGGATGATTGTTTTTGAGGTGAAATTAAAGTAGAAGCAATGGCAGATTAGTGAAAACCGAAAAATTAGAAAAAATTACATTTACGGGGTAGAAACTATGTTAAACTCCCCTATTAATCTGTTTTCGTATGATATTCTCGTATTGGGAATTTAGAAATGGAAAATAAGGATTAAAATCATTCACAGATAACCCAGAGTTCATTTGAAATACATTTTCAAGAGAAATATCACGAATTTGTTCGCAGTTTGACCGGAAAATAGAAAATACCTAGAATCAGTCTGAATTCTCAGGTTAAGTGCTGCCAACAAGGATTATTGGCAGTAACTACTTTCTGGTCATCCCGACTTATTCACAATTATTCACCAAACTAAGCTGGTTGGTGTTCTCGATGTTTCTTCCAATTTCTATTGGCATCTCTCCGGCAATTGTCTCGGCACAGGAAAGATTACATTTGCTTGTATTACGAGTAATTAGCTTAGTAGGTTAACTGCCTTAGACAAGAGGTCCACCTGGTAGCAAGTCTTCCTGAAAATATCAGATTTTGGGGTCTATTTACAAGATCGCTTGAACCAACTATTGCACAGTAATTGGTATACCAGGGTAGTTTTCTTCTCCGCAGGGCTCATCAAGGTAACTGGAGAAGATTCTCTATCATCACCCATAACCCAATTTCCATCTCTCCAAATCGTTAATCTATGATTAACTTAACTGTTGTTAAGAAATCTGTCAATATAAGGTACTCATGAAAAACATCTCAGTAAGTTACCATATAAACAGACGCGTAAGCAACTGGATATGTGGGCAATAAGAACAGCGTCGAAGTGGGCAAATGTTACTGCTGAAACATTTTCCCGGAACATTCAGGAGGAATCAGTTATTAACTAGGTTAATAAATACAGGAAACCTATTCGAGTTAATTAGCACTCCCGAAAATTTAGAAAGAATATCTATGTTTAACTAATCTTATTTTAGAATGTTTTACAGAGGGCAAATCAAATTAATACTAGTTTACTAATAATGAGTTAAATAGCTGAACATGCTAGACTTTCAACGATTTTCGTATTTTAAAAAGTCTACTGGTATAACAAAGACAATATCAGTTATTTTAAATTTGCAAGATCCATAATATAATCGTTTACAAAATTTAACATATATACTTTGTATGGTATTAAATTAAGAAATCTGTCATAACTAGTTCAATAGTGCTAAGGATATTAAACTGATTTCGTTGGAAATAAAAGCGAACACACATTCTGGTGCACATAAAGTTATCTCATATTTTTCACAAATTGTGATAAAAGTGAAAATCTACTTACGCCGCATGATCCCATTTCAGATAAATTGCGGTAGTACACACTAAAATAAAAACGATGCTTTCTACTTCAAAACTACTAAACTACAATGAACTCTCCTGTAAATATTTATATTTTGGAATATATTTCATAGTGGGGTTTATAGGCAGCACATCTTCCTACACTAATAATAAGTGAACTTAATCGTCTGTGAAGAAAATTACAAGTTTGCAAGTACGATGACACACCGCTCGTGCTAGTAGTAAATATATGAATATAGAAAGCTGCATCTAAAACAATCACGGTGGCGTATCTGAAATGAGACAGTTTCCGTATAATTATAGTAATTTATCCAGTTGAAGTGTACCGTGTCAAGAATGTTGGTATATTCAATCAGGAAGAGCATTCGGAAGTATTAAAAATAAATAAATGGTTTTGATTGCAGAAATTATGGTTTCTCGTCAGAATATGTGCGTAATAATCCCAACTCATAGAAAATATGTTTCGGAGCACCTGTGACTAAAATTTCGAAATCTCGTATTTATAAATATTACCAAAAAAATCAAATTCGAGTTAAAAATATTTTGCTAAGCCAAACAAACATACGTCAGTTCAAGAGTTGACAGTTTCGGAGAAACAGGCCGCCACATTTGCAATTTTATTTTTTATGTTGTGTTATATCTTACATTTTAAGTTTTAATCTAAAACTTAATATGTAAAGATTTTATGATATGAGTAATATGATTAGGCCTTAGTTACTTTCATCCTAATAGGATTCGCCACATACTCGCCCTACTTGAATAAATAACACATTTATTTGCACTCCTGTGTACATATTAGAAATATTTATCTTTCAAGTTCTTACAACAAAAAATATATGTTGGTGGTTTGTAACTCAGATGTTTGCATTTAGATCTTTCGATCGATTCGAAAAGTCAATCGTTTTCATTAAAAAATATCGAAAATCTCAATAATAGGATAAAGCAAACAAATATCTGACAAACAGCACGCTAACACTAATATTGTAGAATGCCGTCATGAATTGTTTAACAAATATGTTTATTGAGTAATTTAAGCAAACTGTGTAACAATATTATCCAAAAATAGCTATAAGAATGGCTCAAAATCAATCCTTCTTTTATTACTTCCAAACACGGGGAACTCATTCTGACTGCATTTTCTCTAACTAACCAGCTAAAATGAAGGGTACAGTTTGATGCATAAACTATATACGATTTCCAGCGATCTGCCGGTTATAATTGTTCTTAAATGGTTTGAACCAAACACATTCTAGCGGTATTGCTTAATACCAATATAAATGGACCGGGCACTTTCATATACGATCGAAAGGAAAATGGGTTGAAACATGAGACAAAAATAGAAAGAGACAAATGTGCCAGCTCCAACAGTGGGGTTCTACAATCAGCATTAAATTAAATGCTCATGTTATTCAAATTCAAAATACAACTACCTACCCAATCCACAAATAGAAATATATGAAAATCCATTAAATATGTGCACAATAACAAACCCCAGTAGTGGCTTAATTAATAATATGTAATAGTAATTATCGAAACATTTATTTATTCACGTAAAATGTAGTTTTATTTACTACTTAAATGACTTTTTGTAATATTCCATTACTACGTTTATGATCTGACACTTACCGGTGGGAAATTAATTCACTTAAAAACTATTTTCACTTCTTGAGCGTCTCTCACTTCTAATCTATCACGCTCAGCTTTTTTTATACCATAAAACAAAACTAGTTTTCCTGGAGATAATTAACACTTAATGAACAATCACCAATTTTTTATACTATTTCATATTAAAATTGAACTTCTTTAATCTAATTTTTATAATTAACTAACTATTTACATGTGTAGCTCTCCGGCGATTTTCCACGGAAGTCCTAGGTTATGTGTTTAGTTTTTGTATTTATTTCTAATAGCAAGGAAATAATAATTATATGTTACGCAATATGCTATTTTTATTTTTAAGATAAATACACTTTTGAGATTTGAATTTTTTTACACAGTAACGAATTAATACCATCACAATGCAATATCCGTCACGGAAAAATACTCTGAAATTTCTCTTATGGAATCTATATTCTTAGGATATATTATTTGTATTTATATTTTTTTTGTTAGCAGGCTATAATATTTATTTGAATCATGTGCAAACAAAAAATAATTTGATTAAGTGCGAGTTGGACTCGCATACCACATTTGCGATTTGATACAATTGCAGATGAATCAAAATATATATTTTTCTAATATATCTGTTTCAGGCAAGCAGGGAATGAGTGGATTTTCGTATATTTACTTTAATATTTTTTAAAGTAAGAGTTTTAATTAAAGTCATAAAAAATATACACTCTCACAAAGAGCCTTTCAAAGTTTGGTTTATTCCTTGATTATGAATAGTGAATTATTTTGATTAAATAATAAAATTTTGAGATAGGCGCATACCTTTCTTTATTTCACATCTTCATCGGCTAATGGGTGTGGGGTAACTTCTGCTGTGAAGATTTATTCCGTGGAACTTATGTTTTGTTTTATGGTGAATTTAAAGCTTCTATTTAAACAAATTATCTCAGTTTCATTGAGACGCTCGTTTGAGATGTTGCGGACCAATCTATCCTTACACAGACTTCATTCTTGTTCGTCTTTCAACTGTTATAAGAGTGTAATTCTTACAGAGTTTCTCCGATTTTAATTGCGTCGATATTGTTCGTCGAAAAGCTAATATCTCTAATAAGTTAAAAGCTAATATCTCTAATAAGTTCAGATGTGTGTTTTTATTATTTTTATTCGTTAAAGGATTTTGATGATTTTCTTATTTTTGGTATGGTAGGTTAATTTGGCAGAACTGGGCAATTAAAAAAAAGGCTGACATAGTAGTTTCATATCTTTCTCCTTGCCTACTGTTTTTGAGAGTGTCTTCTATCTAGATGTTTGATGGTAGTCTTCACTAATCGAACAATGTGGCTCTTCTGTTGTTTTCAGTTTTTAACATTTTCAATTGGTTTATAGTCCGAGTTTCATCGAACTCGATTTGGCAGTTTCAAATGTCAGTTCTGAAAAAATGTGAAAACCATATACATTTAATTTGATGTCAGAGGCCTTAAGTTATATTTTGTTTTCCTGTGCGGTGTCATAAAGTCAAATTAATAATTTACCGTAAAACAAATTTAACAATTGTATTTTTCTGAATGATAGTGACATCTCTAGTTTGTAGTTTAGAAGTTCTTGGTAATAGCACTACTAAGTACTGGAAAGTATTTATATTTCAAATGCTCCAACCTTTTTAGGGTTCAGATCAGACCCCGTTTTCAATGGTAATAAAAAAATGAAAACAACGAAAATTAAAGAAATTAGAAAATCAGAAATTCGCCAGTGACAATTCTAACATCACATTTGACAAAAAATGTAAGATGGGAAGAGGTACAGCTTCCTCAAGCCATTGTGGGCGCAATGGGACTACTTAAAGGTATAACATGGAATGTTGAAGAGATTTTGGGAAAGCCATTATGACAGAGAAAACAATTCGCAATAGGTAGTACCTACTCTCCAGATCGAAGTACATAAAATGATTATTGGACGTAATCTGGGTCTGAATAAGACGTCAGATAAGATTCGTCAACAATTTTACTGGGTATTTCGAAGACGTTAGAGCCTGGCGCCGGAAATGTAATATTTGCTCAGCCAGTGAGGATCCGAAGGACAGGGCCAAGGTAAGAATGCAGCTGTACAGTGTGGATGTCCCATTTGACAGAAATGCTATTGATGACGCCTGTCTATTCTTCGAGTCCGAGAGGGGTAACAAAATTATCGCTGGTCGCTAATACTATTTTATTAAATGGCCTAAAACATATGTCGTATTCAATCAGGAGGATGGTTGCCTCCTGATTGAGGTGGCAACGCTGCTGGGTGAAAAGTTTAACGCATTGCAGAAGTATGTACGATTTTGGACATAAAGAAAACGAAAACCACAATGTTGCATGCACAATGGGAAGGAATGGTAGAGAAATTCGGCATGACCTTAGAAAAACATCCCTGTTTCTGTTGGCCTATCCTTCATCCGCACTCTGATATATTCCGACCAAAAGGTACGCAAACAAACTAAACTGGATTTTGTGCACCAGGTGGTTAATTTTGAAGGAAAAATGGTTAAGTTCAGCAGAAATTTGTTATTTTTGTAAAATCTAGACTTTGTCATTCTGAAACTTGAAACCATATACCTAAGAATCGATTAACAACAAGCACAAAAATCTCATAAGACATTATTAATAATGGAAACATTGTAATAGGCACATAATGTTGCTCTATGTCACTCCCTAAAAACGAGTCTTTTAAGTAGGTAAACTTACTTATACTACACTACTTTAGTTCCCTGAAATTGTATCTATTATACTAAAACGTTGTAGATGTAAATATTTGGAAAAGGCCTTTATTTTGAACTATTGTAAACGTTTTAAGAATATTTAGAAGCAGTTTTTTCAATATACCAAATACGCGTTTTTACATACATTTTCTGTGAAGCAAATTTAAGGTATTATATTATATTTTTTGGTTTTAAATATTTTTTACCAAATTTCTGTTTCGGTGCTTTTTACTTAAAATCGCTATAACTTTAGTTGTATAGCAGCAACAAACATCTATAAAACATTATATTAATTGTTTGTTACTCAATAATATGCCATAAGTAGTAGTTTTTATTATCTTCCTTGTATCATTTAGGGGCAAATAAGCCTAAAATACTAAAAACAGTTTTTGGCGTAATTCTTGGTGGTCTCTGCATATACTGAATCTGAACATTTTTCATTAAAAATTAACCATCGTACCTGCAAAATAAACTCTAGTTTGTTTACGTATCTTTTTTCTACGAGGCGCTACATAATTTTGTCCAATTTTTGGTCGAAATATAGTGAATTACCCACAATACTACAGAGTATTCGGGAGAGGGCTGAGACTACCCTGTGATTTGGCTTTTGGCTCATCAGAAGAACCGACTAATGAAGTTATGTTGACCAACTTAGACAAACCATGCTGGCCATACACGAATGTGCTGACAGGGAGATTTGATTATACAACCCTCAAAGGAGTAAAGGCAAGTCTCCAAAGCTCACACCATCTTGTGATGGTCGATACGAAGTGGTCAGGAGGACGAACGACATTGTTTATCTCAATCGCTAGAATCCGAAATTTAAGATGAAGGTGGTTCATTAGAACTGACTGGCTTCCTAATATTTAAAATTACACTACTAAAAAATGAAAACTATCCATCTATCCAAAATAAACAAATGCCGACAAAAAGTAGTTAGTAGATAAAAATTATTGCCGAAAATTCCATCCTGTTCGAGAAAAAGCAATTATAAACTTTGAAAGATAGGATTACTATAGGAATGTTCCAGATTGACTGCAATATTATTGCTGTAGATTCTTTGCGTCCAATTTCACAAATTATCACACTCACTTTAAATGTCTTTATTCTTATCAAATTAAACTTATCCACAAAACACAATGATTAATACTATTAGCTGTCTCTGGTCTGCCAGTATAGATGGTATTTAATTTTGGAACCACGTCAACCTCAATTTTGTACATCAATCGAATTCTAGGGAATATCGTTGTTGATAGTTTTCTCTATTCAGCCGTTTTCATTCACAGTGATTAATTTAGAAAGTTTCTTAATTTTTAGCGGCTTAAAATAAATTTTATAACAGTATCTGTAGGCCGACTTACAGCAAGAGTAGATAACGAAATAGTGGAACAGCTGATATCGAAGTGTTGATATGGTCTAAGAAATTTAATTGAGACTTTGTGAGTAAATAAAGACAATTTATTTTTGGTATAAATCAATAGTTGATTTGAAACCAAGGAATGCTCAGCAATATTATGAAACTTTTCGAGAGTTTTGAATTAATTGAACTAAAGAAACTATATTTCTGTTCGAGAACCTTCATCAGTTACGCTCTCCCCAACTGATTGCCAACTCGAACAATTTTTTATTTATTTCGTACGTATAACTGAATTTAATATTCTAGATTATTAAATTATTCTATTCAGAGACTCCAAATCGGGAGTCGTTCGTACTCTGTGTAATGCCGTTTCCCTGTGACTCCCAGAAGAAATATCGAAAATTATTTCGCAATAAAATATTAAATCTCAACAATATTATTGACTAGCTATTTAATTTTAGGAAAATTTCGTAAAAATAGTAGTGATGCTGGTAAGGGAGAACCATACGCATGCCGGAATTGGAGGCAAATATTTTAACAGCTGTATATGACAGACTATGAACGAGCACTCGGCAATTATAAGCACGATTCAATATATCGAAAACAGTAGTACATGAAGTTCTTCAAGAATCGCTGTCATACCCATATCATTCGCAAAAAATACAGGAACATATGCCTGAAGATTTTCCTGGAAGAATGTAGTTTACAAATTGGCTAGCGCAATCGGCAACGAAATAATGAAGACTATATTAGCAATATATTTTACACAACATACATGTATGGTTATTTTGCCTGTTTATTAGGGTTTACTCTTCTCAGATTTTTTCGTGTAATAGATATGTATTTGAAAATTTTAAATGGAGAACAAAGTGCAGTAAGGCAATTTCGTAAAATTGCCCTAATTACTGGCTGTCCGTACACAAATTCTTCCTCACAGTTATTCTGATACAAAATGATACTTGATCATAATTTTGTTCCCTCTCTGTGTTTGGTTCGTATTAGTGGTGTGTTTTTTTGAATGTGCTGGTTTGTTATTGCGATATTCTTTCTAGTTGATTTATAGTTTTGTTTCTAAATCCTTGTGGATATTCATTTGGAAGTAGATGTTTTTTGATAATGTTTACGTCGTCAGTAGAACACAATACGTTAAACAAACATTGAATTACTTTAACTGCAATATCTAGCTGCAAATGAGAAGACTAGCATAGCAAACATGTACTTGCTATGTAACTAGTATAGTTTTATCACAATTGGTACTGCAAGATTATACAGAGTTGCATTATTTCCTACTTCACAAACGGAAGATAATAAAAATCACATATTCACTTCTAAATACAATTGTTACTAATGCCGTATTTGTTTCAGTCTTGAAAATTGAATGACTAAACAGTTTTATTTGTTCCAAGGAATTACAGTCGCATGTCGCTGATTTGCTAGTATAAGTTTCTGTATGTAATAATCTAAATATAGGGTGTAAATAGTTTCAGTAGACATATTTTATGTGGAACTAGTATACACACCAATTCTAACAAAAAACTCTTATACCACTTGGTATATATAAGCCTTGACAACTAACATATTAATTAATGTCGCGCCGTACACAAATACCTAAAGAAATAACGTCAGTGCGAAAAAATGTGCATCTTTGATTTTTTCTTCAGTAATTGAAAAATTATAATTGATGTGTCTAGAATAATACGGTTTTTCTAACTAAAGTGAATACATGGTACATCTAGACGCATTGAGAACCTCTATCTTTTTTGAAGACTATAGGTGAGCCCGATTTTTTGTCATGTTTCAAAATTGATTAATTCGTTGTTTTTAAATTTTTGCACCTTTTTGAATATGGAGGAATTTATTTTGTTGTTTTTGGTGTTACGATGTTGCGAGTTTTATAACTTCGGTCGTAACAATTTACCGCTTTTTGGTTCTCATTATTTATATTTAAGAAAGCGCTTTTTGTTTGAGAAAATTGTGTTTGTCGCCATCTTTTCTGTGTGCAACTTTTACCATCCAGATTTTAGTGTAAGGCCATTAAGAAGCCCTGCAACTGCTGCTACCATTGCTGCATTGTAGAAACCGCAAGATCTAATAACACATTTCAGTAGTCTACTACTATTTTTAGTCGTATAAAATAATTGGACGCAGGTTTCAAATTTGATTACCTCTTTTAGTTAATTAAGGTCTGCTGTGATTTAATTCCATTCTATTTTCAATTAATTACAGCCAGGTATTGAACGACAATGACTTTCATTTAATACTATGCCTTTCGCCAAAGATTAGTAACCAAGCACAATTTTTTTCCGATCTGCTAAAAAATTCTAAAAAGATGTAAACCATGTCATTAAAAAATATATACACGGTGTCCCAAAAGAATGGAAACAGCGCAATAAGTTTCGGAAATGGATTTTGGGCAAAAATCGTTCATACAAAAGATTTAGGATTTTTCCCTACCTATTCAACGGTGCCCCTAGATTTGACATTGACCTTGACCTTGAAGGTCATTTTAAGGTAAACTTAATTTTTTCCAAAAGTGTACCCTACTTTTCACCCCGGAATTGAAAAGACCGGAAAATTTTACCCTCAGATATGTCCTTGGCCATTTTCTGAATTTGATCTCTGGTGGTCGTTGAAGGTTCCAATCAAGGTCAAAATCTGGTTTTCAATTATTTCAAAAATGACTATTTGAAAGCACTAACTGAGCCAGCAGCAATAAACTTCCTTAATAAAGAACTGTTAGACGTGCTAAAGGAACGAAAGTAACAGATGACAATAGTCCTCAAAAGACATATTAACCTTTAGAAAATTGGTTAGGTCTGGTTGACAAGATTTTAGAAAATTAACCAACGGGATAGGTGGGTTTTTGGGGGAGGTAACTACGAATCTGAAATTTGTTTTTCAGGAATTTTAGTCCAAGATGGTGTCGATGGTGATTCGAAAAAATTAAATCAACTGTTTTGTGTCAAATTTGGAGTAGGGTTTTTTTAATGTAGGTGAATGCGAATCTGTTTTTGATCAATCAAGTCCTAGATGAAGGACCCAAGGTGGCGGACGCGATTGCAAAAAATCCTAATACGTATTTTGCAACCGTTATTTTCAACACAGCGCGCCAAACAAAAAAATGCGCTCCCTTGGTTTGACTTTTAATAATCATCAGAGGTCAAATTCAGAAAACTGCGACTGTTATTTTTCTGTTAAATATGTGCCGGTAGTTTTTCTTCACTGTTTGTACAATTAAGAAGATCCAAATTCTTTCATCCACTTTTCATATTTGTGCAAATCCTCCTTGCTGATACGTTTGTTTTTTTTTACCAGTACTTCCTCGAAATCCCTGTGACAGGTTTATCTAGTTCTTCTGCAAGAAGTTGCTTTATTTCATCAAGTTCGAGTCCGTACATCTTTCTTCTCATCGGCATCACTGAAGCATCTCTATTGACATTAGTGATGTCCGCCACCGAGAATTTAGTTTATTTGCTATAGTAGTTAGATTTATATCCGATGCAAGTTTCACTTCTCTTGAACTTAAGTAATGCTTCGCATTCTTCACGCGTGGGTAGGGGTAGGGTAGATATATATGAACGTAGAGTTTTACGCTCTTTACATTTCCCGGGTCAAAAGTAGGGCATCTTATTTGAAAAAAATTAATTTGACCTTGAAATGACACGTGTATGTAGGACCATTTCGGGAACCACCTTAACATAATCCAGTTTAATCTATTCAAATTAGTTGAGCCGGTTTCAAATAATTGCTGAATACACAAACCCAACATATATAAAGACGAATTAACAACCACCTTCTTTTCTGAAGTTGGTTACATACAACCTCATAGCATCATGAATATTTCACGCAAGGTACAGAACTAAAAATTAGGCCATATTGGGAATCTCCATCGTTTTTGTCGTTTAAAATTATCCTATACTTACACCCAGTAATAAAGCTAACAAATCTACTTCAGAAACTAAATATTTCACGTTTGTAAAATATGAATTACTAGGAAGATAATTACCCGAGTAAAATAGCATCCTATATGTTAATTCAAATTATAAACTGAATGCCAAATTGTATCCTAAACCACTCAGCTGTTTTTGTGTGATTGAGAAACCCATATCAGTCACATTCGTAATATTATGTAGTTTGTTATATTTTAATTTTAAACTATTTTGCCAATATTCCAAATAAATTGCTACAATTAGATTGAAAATTAAATAGAGAACAAATTTAAAAAAAATAGAAACTTTATTAATTAACTTTGTTGCTAAATATCTAGCGATCATTCATTATGTAGATAGAAATTAGAAATACGCGAAACTAACCTTTTGATCTATACCTTTAAAGATATTGAACTTGATAGTTCAACACCTATGGAGAAAATAGCATTGCGTATGCTGTTACGAAATATTTCATACTTTCGCCATGAAATTTCGTTTTCATTACCGGGTTGTAAACAACTTATCTACCATATGTTGTTTGCAGCGTTAACGACAGAACGTTCAATGGGGATAAGACAATAAAAAATGCTTCTTGTATTTATTGAATTGCTCAAGAACTTTCTTTCAGGAACGTACCCATTAAAAACTGATTGCGATTAAAATTCATGGCGACTGTAATCGGAAATAATACAATTAAAAATACAGTTAACTATAAATTGATTTAGCACATACATTAATACTTAATAGGAATCGCTGTAGATGACACTTCTTAATTAATTTCAAAAAGAAAAGGACATTGAACTGCATTTTCAATAAGCTGCATTACTGCCAAAATCCATCTACTTAACGAGAATGAATAGTGAAATTATATTCCACTTTAGGGAAAGAGGTAAAAATTATAAAAACTAGCAAATAAATTGTATCTGACATGTAATTTACACATACGATTAAAATTGGGGATTTGACTGTTTTTTTTGTAAACCATCATAAATCAATAATGTTGTAGTAAGCTCGCAGTATGTTTCACTCTTCATCATTTTCAATTTTCTAAAAAGTAGAGAGTTAAATGCAAAACAAAATAAAGACCGCGTTAACGCCTTATTAGGTCACGTGATTCCTGTGACGTAAAGAACGTAGCTGTAAACTTATTGAACATTTATTTTATTTTATTGTTCTGTGACGAAGGAAGTGATTATTTCAGTTTATTTACCGGAATAATCGTTTATAAATGGTGCTTAATGCCACTGTGCAAAAAATAATTCTGCAAAAACTTCAGAAAAATTATTTGTACATATTCCAGGAAATGAGAAGATACCAAGAAAGTGGTTGTAACTCACTGGTATAAATTCCAGTGATATCGGGATCAATTCTACATTTTACTTTGATATAAGAAAACGTGACATACTGTTTACTTTCACTATAGTGATGTTCAGTTAAAAATATCTATTTAATTAAATTCGCACAAATTATTTTGCATCACAACGTGTAAATAACTTGAAGTATGACAAAAGAACCCAGACATGACCACAGAACACACGGAACAAATATTACAGAATAGATTGTGTCAAGATCCGTAATAGCATTGTATGTGAGCGTTTTAGCTATTTCAAATGTTAATTATGTTTATTAAAAACTTAATCGGCGCTTTTAAGAAAATTAATCTCTGAGGATGTCACCAGTTTGAACCATATTTTTAAAACAGCCAAATATCAAGTATGGCAGGTAACATAATAAAATCATACAATTTTAACATATAACATGTAAATATTACTTTTTTTCAGAATCCTATTTGATTGATCAACGTAGTTACTCTCCAAGGCGACCAAATAATTCCAACGTTTTTATAAACCTTTGTTATAAAAATATTTGTCTTTTGAATCCAAACAGGCTTCACACTTTCCCTGGTCAGATGCATATCTCTAAATAGTTTGAAGTCAGGTGGAGTTAGATTTGGTCAATATGGAAGTATTCGAATAGTAGAGTGTACAATTTTACGATCTACTTCATCGTTCGATGCAGTTTCTTGATAAAATAGTGTTTTTACAATGTGAGGCCTTTTATGCTTTATATAGCAATATAGTAGTTGCTATGTGCTGAATAAATTCCATGCGTGTACCAAAATTTATCTTGAATGCTAATTCTTGGTCTCGGATGTTTTGAGCACCCTTCGCTCTCTCCTATTCACTCGGCTGCTGCTCTTCTCCACTTCATCGTTACGTGATGTATCTGTCTCATTGTGGCATGAATGTTAAGCGGAAACATACATGATTTGTTTGGGTTGTTCCTAGTAGTAAATAATGCAACAAAAAGGGGTTTCCCTTTCTCTTTACCATAACTTGTATATTGAAGTATATAGAATAATTGCTTAATTCGTCTTAACAAATATTCACAAACAGTTATCAGTAGGCGTAGTTACAATATTTCCGAACGTTTTTAATAAAATATTTTTATTTGTTATAGATACTTTTGAAATTCTGACCCCAAATTTCGAAATGCTACAACTAACTGAACATTATAATGCAAAAATTAAATACGACGAAGTATGATCTCCAACTGTATCTGCGATCCGCCTGGTCAATGCTCTTCGTGTGGCGATAGTATTTCTTTATGCCCGCATAGGCGACGGCTGATGTAATTCGTCCCCCCGAAGATTCGAGCCCCAAATTAGTGAGGGTGTCGAACTCCTGACAGTTCGATGCCATGGTATTGCAGTGTTTTTATTTTCACACTCTGGTTCAGTTCAGTTCTTGGATTTATTTAAAAATTTATTTCCACTAGTTTAACCCAATTTATAGTCACAGAACTATTTACAATTTATCTCTACTTTACTATACGGCCGTCGAATACTGAATGAATCTATCGCCAGCTGTCCGTATTTAAATATTTCTCTCGGAATTCTCTAATAGGTCAACAAGCCATCGAGAAATGTGTTCTCGAAGGTTCGATAAAATTCGACGAATTCCCATTAACGCTAGCCGTCAGCCTCGGGTCGATAGACAAACGATATTTCGGCTTCCCAGAAATATGGAAGGAATGTCGCTTCCACGAATTATCGGAAGAATTCTCGTAACATTGCCCCCTCCCTAAAACCAATTCGTCCCGGAATATCCCAGAATCCTTCCTGGTGTGACGATATTTACAGGACTCTCCATTTCGAGAATGGGAAGTTTGGTGGAAGTAACAGTCAACTGAATCGAAAGATTGTTTCCATCATACTTCTCACCACCCTCCAATTCAGTCGATCCAACCCGCAGGCTATCTTTGGGAACGCCAATTTCATCAGGTTCTTCTCCATCATCACAGTCCTCAATTTTACAAGAGTTTCTGGTACCCCCTTGGCTATTCCAGTGGACATTCGAAAATCTCGAGCTACACAATGAGCCAGGGAATATTCTATGGTCACCTCAAACAGGTCTCGGGATTCCTTTCTGGTCGTGCTGCACTTTCTGCCCATCAGAGTACAGTGCCATGAACTGTTCGAGGTTCATCTCGTCATGAGGTGGTTGGATGCTGCGGACTTGTGCTTGGTCAACTTCGCCGTCATCATTTCCGGCATAAGGGGCTAATCTGTTGAATCGTACCACCTTTGGTTTTCCTAGAGGGACTTCCTTATTCTGTAGACAACATCGTTGATTATTTTTACAATTTGGTAAGGCCTTCCCAAGATCTCTGCAGGTTTGGCGAATATCCACGACGACGTTGCGGGTTATACAACCACTGGCATTCTCAATATTTAACCGGACTCGTTGGTGGATTTCGTCCACCTTTTGACGTAACTGGCTGACATAGTCTTCACCTGCCATCTCTTCTCCTGGGGGAAATCCAAACTTAAAATCGCATGGTAGTCGTAACTCTCGTCCCATAATAACACTTCTCGGGGTCTGACCGGTGGACTCGTGCTCAGAAGAACGGTATGCCATTAGAAATAAGAGAAGATACTGGTCCCAGTCTCAGAGACTACCTTTGACAAATGGCGGTTAGTGGTTCTATTCATCCATTCTACCATTCCATCGGATTGCGGGTGTAATGCTGTCGTCCGTGTTTTATTGATCTTCAAGAGCTGGCAGACGTCTTGGAAACGAGTAGACCCGAAATTTCTACCTTGGTCTGAGTGCAACTCCAAGGGAACCCCAAAACCGCTGATCCATTCCTTGACAAGGACATCAGCAACGGCCAATGCTTCTTGATTCGACAGGGCATAAGGTTCTGCCCATTTACTGAAATAGTCCATCACTATCTCAATGTACTTATATCCGGAGTCACATTCAGGAACTGGACCGGCAACATCAATGGCTACTCTTTCGAATGGACTGCCCACGTTATATTGCCTCATTGGGGCTTTTGGTCGCTTCTGAGGCCCATTACTTGCTGCACAAACCGTACATTTCCGGCATCACTCCTTAACGTCTACTTGGCAGTTTACCCAATAGTAGCGTTCTCTCAACTTCCCCAGGGTTTTCGTTACTCCTAGATGCCCTCCAGTTGTTTTAACTTTGGATCCAATTGCTGGTCTTTCTGGATCTCCGCAGATTGTCAATGGTCATCGACGGCGGTAGTACTACAGAGAACAGCCCCTTTTTTTTCAGCTCGCTGACAGTGTTTGCAATCATGAGGGCATGGCCTCCTCGATAAGGCATCATCATTCTTATGGCTTGTGCCAGCGTGATGTTCAGTCCCGAAGTCGAATTCTTGCAACCGCTCAATCCACCTTGCCACTTGCACTTCGGGGATTTTTAAACTGCAGGAGCTACTCTAGTGCTGCGTGATCAGTCCTCAGGAGGAATCTTTTACCATTAAGGTACTTGCAGAAATGTTCCACCCTCTTTACCACAGCCAAAAGTGCCCTGCGAGTAACGTAATAATTCCGTTCTGGCTTGCTCAAGGTCTTGCTGAAATAGCCGATGACCTTCTCCTGACCGTCTTGGATCTGTGAAAGAACAGCACCAATTCCAACATTGCTTACGTCGGTATCCAAGTCGAAGTTCCCATCTGACAAAGGATAACTTAGAATGGCGGCACTAGTTAATGCTCTTTTCAATGTCTCGAATAATCGCTGACATTCATCGTCCCACTGGTACTACAACTTCCCTGCCTTGAGTCTAGTGACTGGTTTGGCGATATTGGCAAATCCCGCTAAATACCGACGATAGTACGTGCATAACCCCAGAAAACTTCTTAGCTGGTGAATGTCTTTAGGTATTAGCCACTCTTGGACAGCTTCGATCTTCTGCTTATCAACAGCTACTCCCTCTATGGAAACCACATGTCCAAGATATTGCACCTTTTCTTGGAACAGCTTACACTTCTTCCGGCTTAACTTTAGTTCGGAACTTCGAAGTCGCCGAAATACCTCCTTCAAACGATTTTCCAGCAACGATAATGTCGTCAAGATACACCAGGCACGTTTTCCATGAAAGCCCTTTTAACAGTGTTTCCATCAATCTTTCAAACGTCTCTGGAGCGTTACACAACCCAAACGGCATCACCGTGAATTGGTAAAGTCCTGAGCCGTTGGTCTTTTCTCGATCCAGCCAACATATCTGTGGTGTTATTTGTTCTTGGAATGGGATAGCTGTTTTTCTTTGTAGCGTTGTTTAATTGTCGATAGTCCACGCAAAATCATGTCGAACCATCTTTCTTTTAACCAAGACAATTGGCGAAGCCCAAAGGCTATTGTACGGTTCGATTACACCTTCTTCCTCTATCTCGCGAATTATCCCGTCGGCTTCTTCTCTTTTAGCTAGGGGTAGTCTTCACGCCGACTGTCGAATAGGTTGAGCGTCCCTGGTATTAATTTTATGTTTCAGATCAGTTTGTCCTCTTTTTCCGTTACCTACATCGAAGAAATCCTGGTTGTTTCTAACAACGTCACTCAATTTTGCTTTCTGGTTTGGTTTCAAATTCTTGGATGAATCGGTGATGAGTCTGTCCAGTTCAGTCCAGATAGTTTACCTGGTGGTATTTCTGCATGCTGTGTGCTTCTGACTACAGAGGAAACTGTTGAACAGTGGCCCACAATTTTTCAGGTTCATTACTCTTACTGACACAATCTCCTTGGCACGAAATACGGTCTTCCCCAGAGCGACTCCTCTGCCTACATTTCCGTCGTTTAGTTCTGGATCAAACATGATTACTGTTCCAGCTTTAGCTTTTCCTTTTAGGTAAGCATCTACGAAACATTTACATCCTCTGCCAAGATTGCTAGTAGTATTATGTCATCTTTCAGATGAAGCACCACTCCTTTGTCATTCACTCGCAGAATTCCATCATTAAAGTTTAACTAGACTCCCTTGGAGCTCATGACATCCATTCCGATGATGACTTTGGCTTCAATGTACGCCACTAATGCCGAGTTTTGGAATGTTGTATTTCCCAAGACCATTTCAACCTCTATTTCACCATGGATTTTTGCTGCCTCTCCTGTCGCTGTTCGCAATTGCCACTGTTAGTTCTATAAATGGTCTCGTCTAAAACAATGTTAGGCCTTATGACTGTTTTCATCGTACCAGTATCCAGCACCATTGCATCTTGCTTCTTATTAATAAGGCCATTTACAAAGACAATGTTCATGTGGTTGCGCCGCCAGGCGACATATGCGTTGGCAGTTGGGGCTTGTTAGCTACAGGTCGACGACATTCCCTTTACATTGGCTTTCTTTAGTTTCCCTGAAGAGGAAGTCGGTACTCCGCTGTTCTCATTGCAACGACTCTGGATATGTCCTACCTTACGGCACTTTCGAAATCTCATTAGTCTTTGTTTTGTAAGGACTTCCTCTACTATCTTCTTTACAGAGGCTTCATTATTTCCAACATCTTCGTATTCTTCGTCAATGATTCGGACTCTGGCTTGACCTCTGCAGGTATTTTTCGCAGCGTCGAATTCCAGAGCTCGAGCCAGAGCATCCAAAAACGCTTGCCCTGCTAACCTTTCGATTACATTTTCCGGTGTGGCTGGATAGGCAAGGCTAACCAAACGGGCAATAACAGCTTGAAACTCTTGCAGGGATTCATTCGATTTCTGATGGCGATTTTTCAGTTGGGAGTGATAAACGTACTCCAAATGGGTTTGTCCATATCTCAGTTCTAAATGTTTGACCAGTCGCTCGTAGTCTTCTTGCTCAGAGGCATTCAAGGTTTGCAAAATATCCTCTTAAGGCGAGGGTTAGTGGTATTGACTTCTCCTGTGCCGACCATCCATTTAACTTTGCCGCAGATTCGAATTGTCACCTATAATTAGCCCATGATGATTTTCCATCGAATTCGAGAGGTTTCATTTTGTGTCCTGTCTCCTCTAGGACAATTTTCGAATCCACAACTACTGGACTGTTTCTGCTTTCGGTTTTTGATTGTCTCTCTCCCATTTGTATTGTGACTATCTATTCTTTTATTTTGCTGATCTCACCCTCCATTATCTGTCTTAGCTCTTCTATACTTGTTCCATTTTTGGCTGACTCTTCGACCATTGTTTGCTTTAGCTCCTCCATCTGAGCCTCATTCTCTAAATCTCTTCCAACAGTTCTGAGTTATTCTGTACCCTGTTTTTCAAATTTTCTTCTAAGGATTTAAGATTTCCTAGTAATTTGTCTTTCAGGGTTTCATGATTTTCTGATAATTTATCTTATAACGCCTCCTTCAATATCCTTAAACTTTCTAGTAATTTATCTTGTAAGGTTGTTTTCAGATTCTCTTCCATTTTTTTAATAGCAGACTCATGTCCCCATTACTAGAAAATTCAAACAAATAAGTATCGGGATCATTACATTCATTTATTAGGGCATCACGTAGCTGTTGTATTAATTCACTTTTCTTCGCACTAATTTCTAAATCCCTTTCTTCAAGTTTTTTTTTAAGTCAGCCACTTTCAATGGGTCTAAACTCACGTTTTTAAACATTGTCAGTCTATTTATAACTTCTGAAGTTCCGCAGACACACACACAATTTATATTCACAGAACTATGAATCCCATCGCCAGCTGTCCGCATTTATATATTTCTCTCGGATTTCTCTAATAGGTCAACGAGCCATCGGGAAATGTGTTCTCCAAAGTTCGATAAAATTCGACGAATTCCCATTACTTCATGGCAATTTATATGCTACACAACACACAACAAATTTAAAATATTAAGACGTATATCATAAAATTGCTGAGGTTTTTCATTAGGTTTCTTGAAAACAAGATCTCTATTTAAGCAAGTTTCATCCCTTTGATCCGTAAAATTACGTGTCAATACTAATTTTAAATCATTCTAACTGTTCACATCTTGGATATTAATTATAAGTCTAGCATTACTTCCTAATTTTGAAATTAATGAGTTCAACAAATAAACATTATGAGAGTTTTCTGGATTTGCACGATCATAAAAAGTTGTTAAAATGGATTCACAAATACTTAGATATGTTCATTTTGGTTTCCGTCAAATTCGGATACGCAATTTAAATACTCAGATTTAAATGGTTTCAGCATTAGCAACAGGCCTAGCCATTTATATTTTATTAGTAAGATTAGTTTCTAGTGTTTGTACACTACACTAAATTCCTATCTAAATCTATTTCTTCGTCACTAACTAAATTATTTTGAGAAGTTCCAGGAAAATTATAGCTTAAATTTGAATTTGAGTCAGTTATTGTCTTCAACAGATAAACAATAAAAAAACATCTGACAAATTTTCACTTGAGATTTAATGTTGTAAAAATAAAAACGAGTTTGAGTATTCTTCACACACTATAAGGGCAACGTTCAACCACCATCACTCACATTATTGGAATGATAATAATCCACATATTTAGGAGTTTCAAGGTTACTGGATGTCAATGTTTTTGCTACATGAAAAAATGATGGTCTACTTGTGGTGCATTTGAATGATTCAAATTTGAACTATAAGCTTATTGGAGAGCGAAGGGGGGATATCAAAAAATATTTTTCGATAATTTTTAGGGGAGAGATATCTCGAAATTTATGAAATGGTTTACATCCATCTAATCTGACTTAGAATCAGTTGTGGTATCAGCACGACCTCATAATATTGGACCTATGAATAATTTTATAATCATTTTGAAGTTCGACCTAATCGACGCCCCTCGTTCTCCCGATATCACACCATTATTTTTTTTAATTAAAGCATATATGCTTCTTGTAGGTTTCATCAAAAAAGTCTACTAATATTTCAAATATTTCTAATAACCAAATGGATTTTTTTTTCAGTGATGCTGGGAAAAAATGGGGTTGCCATTGGAAAAAAATTTATACGATTTTCGAATTCAGTACCAATTTCTCAGTACTCGGTATAATTTTTTTAACAGTTTCCAAAGATTTAGGAAGCTTTACGTTTTATTAGGCAAATTGTGGCAATTATTGACGTGGCCCACTTTCTTTTCGAAAAATTATTTTTTGTTTGGAGAGAAATTTCCAAGAAATTGAAATAACTTTTGACCTTAGCCCTTCAGAAATTATGGTGTTTCCAATAAATTATATTGGAATTCATCATAGATTCCAAAAATGCTATAAAAAACATTTAAAATAACAAAGTTTGGGTCCACTCCAGCTCCTCGAAAACCCCCTGTATACTAATTTTCAGATTAATACTCCCAGTAGTTTGTCATAGACATATCGACCATAACCACAACTTGAGAACCCTCAGTCATCGGACCTTGCCGTCATGAAGACATTTGTTCATATCGTTGAGATCTACAAATATGAAAATTTCAATCAACTATTCCGATTGATTTTTTCTTGTAGGGTAAGATTCTAGGGTTCTTTAAAGATTCGTTATCGGTAACAAACGATCATTCTCACATATTTTTGGTGTTAAAATACATTTTGATTGTCTAAAGTTTTGTAGCGGTTTGAATTGGTATATTATCATCTTGAACTACTTTTGTTTCGGATATTTTTGGGTCAGTTTTTTCCCTGAAAAGATTTTGGATATGCATCGGTATTTTCTATACAATTTAAAGGTACTTCGAGAGTTTTATTGTGGTAAGAAATAATTTTTTCTTTATGTAAAATCAGTTGTTCAGTTAAATGTCGATAAAACTGATTAGTTAAGTCACGACGTTCTAAGTTTACCGTGAGATTTAAGCGTATAAACGTTTTGTATTTGGGAATATCTGTTTCGTTTTGACTTTTGCAGGTGAATGCAATACAAAATTAATTTTTATTTGGTGATTGAATGAACGCAAATATTTTTCAATGATCCGTACTTCTTCAATTGAATTTTTTTATCATCTCAATTTTTTTCTTGTTCTTCCGATGAAGTAGTTTCTTCAGATTCATTTTCTTCTTGAAAATCTTCTTTAAGGGTTTCTCTGCAACATTTCTTTCTCTTTTAGAGATTTCTAGTAGCTCGTTAAATTCTTCCATATGTTTTTGTTAATAAGTAATCGACCTAGAAATAATTACAGAGCTTGTTTTGAAAAGAAATAACGTTATAAAGTATTCATAAGGTGGATTATTCTATCGTGAAATTGATTTTTGATACTAATTGGCAAGATCTCAATTTAAGTTATTCTTGTCTGGTTGGTCACCGAAATTTTGAAATAACATATGTTTTATGTTTCAACATGATGAAATATTTATACTTCTACCTCATTAGCTCAGCTCTTCCTTGAAGTATAATTTGAAAATTATTTAGTTGGATTTTGAATATCACTATAATGTGT
The DNA here is from genome assembly GCA_034190945.1 of Octodonta nipae. Classification (NCBI taxonomy): domain Eukaryota; kingdom Metazoa; phylum Arthropoda; class Insecta; order Coleoptera; family Chrysomelidae; genus Octodonta; species Octodonta nipae. The sequence goes on from CM067216.1 coordinate 158,528,023, forward strand.
CAAATAGGATTCAGATGCCTTTAAGAATCTGTGTAGTGTTGTAGGGTTGCCACCAAAGGTGAATATGATTGAAATATTTTTTAATAACAAAATTATTACTTAATTTGTATTAGTATTTGGTTTGACATCATCTTAGAATTTAAATTCAAAATTGACACTGAAAATTGATTCATTTGATTTGAGTTCTACTATTGTTATCAAAAAAGGATTCAATGTTGGATAAGGGTCACTTTTATACGAACAAAAATAATTCAACAAGATATAAATATATTGTTCTTTTGGCGTAGAGTTTCCGGGTTTTTTTCAATGAATTTTCCCACGCTGCTTTTACCATAATTTTCAGGGAAGGTTGCTCACCTTTTTGGATGAGTTTACTTACGGCGTTCAATCTCAATAGAACTTTGGAATGTCCGTCGAAAATGTTATTTTTGGGAGTTATAACCTGCGAAAACTACAAAGCGCATAATTTATGTGTATAAATAGGCACTTTGAGCAACGGACCTTCCTCACAACAACTTCGGACAGAATTTAAAATAAGTTTTTCCTGGCACATTTTCGTCCCGTGTTCAATGTAAGCATTGAAATAAAGATTTCTTGAAAAAATGACAGTCTTCAAAATTGAACTGTAAAGTACAAAATAAAAAATTTAATACTACTTAATAAGCACTGGAAATGTCCACGGTGAAAAAGAAGAGAAATTTGTAAATACATAGTTAACTTGTTCTTGTTAACAATTATTTTATGACACTGTTGCTATCTTTATAAAAATAGAGATAACAGCTATAAAGTAAAATGCCCTGCATATTGTCAGAAATGTACTTTACTATATACAGGATCAAGGATGTACTCAGAATGATAATTTACGCTGAGACCTGCGTATATATATATATATATATATATATATATATATATATATGTTTTTAAGTTTACGCGGGCACTAAATGTATTAGATGGTTTCCGGGAATTCATCCGTGTAGTTGATAACTGACGACGTTTCGGCAGAGTCACATCTGCCCTCTTCAGGTCGGTTCGCATAATTCTCGTAGCCTTCTGCTTTCGCTTCTAGTCACTCGAATACTGATATATAGGTGTTATATAGTGCGCGCTCCTGAAAATATCAGTATTCGAGTGACTAGAAGCGAAAGCAGAAGGCTACGAAAATTATGCAAACCGACATGAAGAGAGCAGATGTGATTCTGCCGAAACGTCTTCATTTTACCACCGATCCCGGCAGGGATCAGTTATCAACTACGCGGATGAATTCCCGGAAACCATCTATATATATATATATATATATATATATATATATATATATATATATATATTATATAAGTTTATAACACGAACTTTGTGTGAACTTGTGTAACAACTATATTTCGTCGTTCCCAGCTGACTCAGCGTCACGTGGAGTATCACATTACAGTACCGCCGAGCATCCGTGAGAATCGCCGTGTCGACAGTGCTGATTCATCATTATAAATGTTATAAATTGTAGAATTTCACTTATTCATTATTCATTATTACTCTGTCTGTAGTTAGTTTATATTGTTATTTTCATTTATATTTTAACCTTTATATTTTTTGTACAAGTTAAATAAATCTTTTTAAAAAACTCAATTTTGAGAAGTGTGCTATAACAAATTGGCGCAGTCAGTAGGATCCGTCAACGTTACTAGAACACGAGCTTACTTCTAACTGGTAGCGGCGGATTCCTATCCCTCAACGGAGCAAAGAACCTTGAAGAAGTCCCAACTGCGATAACAAGGAGAACACGGATCTTCCAATGTTCCTGTTGATGTGAGTAATAGTGAGTCGTCTAACGTTTAAGTTTATTAATAATTGATTTTAATATTTGATTGATTTTAATATTTTGATTATTTGATATTTTTTAGTCAGTGAATTGAATCACTGATTTATTATTTGATTACATTAATATTTTATGATTTAATTGATTACTTTGATTTTATTCATTCGATTGAATGAATTATTTAATTTATTGATTTTATTTACATTTTATTTTATTAATACTATTCTATCATCCAAAAATCTTTCGTATTTCCCCATTTACAAATTTATTGATTATTGACTTTTACACCATTTATTTTATTAATACCATTTTTACTATCCCATTTTATTATTTTGATTTGAACCTTTTTCGTTTTGAATTCTATTAAATCAAAATGGCACAAACACAAAACAACACTGTTGCCGAAGAAACTGAAAAATATAGGTTGTCGTAAATATTTTCAATAATTCCAGAGTTTGAAGGTGACCAAATTTCTTTGGCCACATTTATTCATGCTTGCAATTGTGCATATAACATGTCAACCGCTGAACAAAAATACTTGTTAGTAATCCATATTAAAATTAAATTAAGGGGAAAAGCGGTGCAGTTAATCAACTCGAGGAACCCTGCGTCTTATCTCGAAATAAAACAACTTCTAAATCTTCATTTTGGGGATTCTCGAGATCTTTCCTCATTAATACAGGACCTTCAACGGTTAAAACAATCATCCAATGAGTCTCCCCTAACATTCTGTAATAGGCTTCAAGTATTGAGTGCGAAAATGCACTCGTGTATCCAAAAAGCTCCTAGTCTGAGCACCGAACAGAAAGACGCTCAAACCACTCTCGTTGACACCATGGTTTTAAACACATTACTTACCGGTTTAGAACCTCGATTAGGGCAAATTATGCGTGCCAGTAATCCGAAGGATCTTCTTGAGGCACATTCAAGGATTCAACTATCCTATTTTGAGGAACAAAAGATACATAAATCTGTTCTCCTAAGCCATCTTTTCAGGCTAGAAAACCCACTCCACCTCCTAAATGCTTAAATTGTGGGCGATTAGGCCACATTGCTGCAGATTGTCGGTTGAGATATCAAAATAACCCTAAGCCTTGCAATCAGAATAACAGACCAAATTGCGTTGGGCCGAATCAATCTTCGAGGCCAAATCCAATCAATAATAATAACAATCATCAAGGTCAACAATTCCGACCAAATAATTTTCAAAGACCTCTTTTCAAGCCTAACAATTTTCGACCGTCTGTAATACAGGCAAACCCAAATTATCGTTCCGAAAGAACCCATCATTTTAACAACTATCATAATGTCAACTACCCCGAATATTCTGCAAATGACTATGATTATTATACTGATAATAACCAGCAGAATTTCGATTATAACGACCAAAACTATGAAAGCCCTGAGTTCGACCAAATAGTAGATGATACCCCTGTCGAACCTTTCAGTCCTCACGAATACCAGGATTTTCTAGCGCGTCCGAACCTAGATCAGCCCCCCGATTCGACAACTACCCTTTCAGAAGTCCAAACCCAAATACAGAACTTGAATTTGGAAGACTTCAATCCCGATCTGAACTTCCCAGAACAAACATTTCTTTAAGTCCCCTTCTGACAGTGAATTCCAAGAAACAATATTATATCAACGATGTTTCTGGAAAATTTAAACTCCTAATTGATACCGGGGCTGGTATCTCCATTTTCAAAGAAAACACTGTCAAAAACTTCTCACAAAGATCTCCCGAAAGAGTAACAATTCAAGGCATTACTCATGAGAAAATCCCCATCTCACAATCCACCCTGATCCCTTTCGCTTTAGGTAATCCACACAAGGTCTTTATCTACGATCTAGATATTGAATTTGATGAAATATTAGGTCTTGATTTTCTCGAGCATTATGAATGTATCGTCGACTTAAAATCCAAACAACTAATTACTAACTTTAAAACTATCTCCCTACATAAATGCCCGACCACGGCCAATCTAATACACAACCAACAGACACCCCCAGTACTAACGCACAAACTCATACGCATAACAATCACATAACAATCCAGGCACGTACCGAACAAATTTTCAAACTAAAATGTGAACTTAGAAATACTGACGCAATTCTACGGACACAAGTAATTGACAAAGTACGACTTCCCAACGCAGTTGTACGTGTTGATTCAAAGGGAGAATTTCTGACTTCGATAATAAACGCGAAAGCAATGCCGAAAACTGTTAACTTTTCCAATTTTCATTTAGAACCCCTTGACCATACACACCCTCTCTTAAATCTGAATACACACGATTACTGTGAATCTACAAACTTAGACAGAAACTTTACTATCAGGGAACAAATTCGGACAGAACATCTTAACGACGAAGAGCGAGAACTTATCACGAATCTCTGCTTAGAATTCGAAGATATTTTCTATCTCGAAGGCGATGTTTTAACGTTTACTAACGCCGTCAAACACTCTATTGACACCAATAATGCTAAGCCCGTTTTCACGAAATCGTACAGATATCCTCAAGTCCATAAGGAGGAAGTGAAAACCCAAATTTTCAAAATGCTTGATCAAGGCATTATCAGGCACTCTTCTTCTCCTTGATCCTCCCCCGTATGGGCCGTCCCCAAGAAACTCGATGCTTCTGGTAAGCAAAAGTGGCGAGTTCTTATCGACTATAGGAAGTTAAACGAACTAACTGTAGACGATAAATATCCTCTGCCCAACATTTCTGATCTCCTCGATCAACTTGGTAAGTGTTAATACTTTTTGACACTGGATCTCGCTTCCTGGTTTCACCAGTTGGAAATCCTTGAGGAAGACATTCCCAAGACCGGTTTCTCTGTTGACAATGGCCATTACGAATTCGTTCGAATGCCATTTGTTTTGAAAAATGCACCTTCTACTTTCCAGAGGGTCATGGACAACATTCTTTTGGGTATCCAAAATGAACGTTGCCTTGTTTACATGGATGACATCATAGTCTATTCACCAACCATCCATGAGCATATGTCCCGTTTGACAGAAGTCTTTAAGCGTCTTAGACAGTCAAACTTGAAAATTCAACCTGACAAGTGTGAGTTTCTCCGTAAGGAAGTTGCTTACCTGGGTCATCTGATCACCCAAGAAGGAGTAAAACCAAACCCTTCAAAGGTTAAATGCATTCAAAATATTCCTCAGCCCCAAACTCTTAAAGATGTTAAATCTTTTCTTGGTCTCGCCGGTTATTACCGACGTTTTATCCCCAATTTCGCCAAGATCTCAAAGCCTCTAACGAAACTCCTGCAGAAAGACGTCAAATTCATCTTCGACGCAGATTGCAAGTCTTCCTTCAACGAATTGAAGCAAGCCCTTGTATCTGACCCTATCTTGATCTACCCAAATTTCGAAGAACCATTCCTGCTTACTACTGATGCTAGTGCTTTTGCAATTGGAGCGGTTCTCTCACAAGGCCTATAGCATATGCTTCCCGTACACTCTGCGCTGCAGAAACTCGATATTCCACTATTGAACGGGAACTGCTAGCCATTGTTTGGGCTGTCAAGCACTACAGACCGTACCTTTTTGGGAGAAAGTTTACACTCCTGTGTGACCACCGTCCGCTTACTTGGCTCTTTTCCATCAAAGATCCTGGCAGTCGTCTAGCCAGCTGGCGCCTTAAGCTAGAAGAGCATAATTATAAGATAGAATACAAACCTGGCAAGGTAAATCAGAACGCTGACGCTCTTTCCCGAATTAAAATCAACCACTTTAAACAATGCACTGACTTTATTTCCAAAATCAACATCTTTGCAAATAACGAAACCGACCCAGAACAACCAAATTCGACCAAAATCAGATTTATAAATCAGCTAGAAAGAAAATCGCAACAACAAACCAGCACCAATAACCATCACAATAATACCAACCAAACAGACAACCAAATTATGAATATAATCCCATATATCCCAGGTGTATCGGAAAAAATTAAGCGGATAGGAAATAAATACAGCGTTAAAACTGTTTTTAAAACAAATAATACCTTGCGCTCTCTCCTCCCACATACCAAACCGTTTAACGCAACCCAGAGTTCTAAAAATTGTGTGTACAGTGTTTTGTGTGACTGTGGCCATTCTTATACCGGTGAAACTTCAAGACCTTTAGAAGTAAGGAAAAAAGATCATCAATATAACATTTCCAGAAGACATGTGGACAAATTAAATTTGGCCAATCATGTATTAACTAGCACCGGCAGCCATAGGATAGACTGGGATAAAACAAAGATTTTGCTGAAAGAAGAAAACTTAAAGAAGCCAGCTGTATGATGATAAACAACACTGAAATCGGAGCACCTTCACCCGACCTTCATTTGGACTGGAGGAATTTATTGCTAACAGAACAAAAAAACGGTAACCTCATCGTCAAGTGATCGCCAAACGACAAATTGTCAGTGTCAAATTTTGACAAACAAGAAATTCAAGATCAAAGCGAAAATTTTGTAGAAAAAAACCTCGAAAACAACACTAAACGATTGACAACGACTCCAGACTCGGAGTTGAAACGTCTCCAAACACAGATCAGTATTACACAATATACAATACATTACTTATATACAGGAATACTGGTTGATCATTTTGTAGACATCTCTTTCTCTCAGAATAACTGTGAGGAAGAATCTCTGTACGGACAGCCAGTAATCCGGGCAATTTTACGAAATTGCCTAACTACACTTTGTTCTACATATACAATTTTTAAATACTTATCTGTTGCAGGAAAAAAAAATTTAGAGGAGAGAAAACCCAATGAACAGACAAAATAATTCAAGACCTCCTCAACAATCTTTTCGAAATTTCCTAGACAATTCTCACAAACGAATAGTCACTTTCTTCTGGCAAAATAAACTCAATGACTTGCATGACAAAATCATCGAAGATATTTTCGAAGAAGACCCAAACTTCACTACTGACACTCTAAACGTTCTAGCCAGCAAAACTGTAAGGCATAGAAAATATTTAATTGTCCCTTTACCCCTTGATCCTGGAACAGTTGTTGCCCATCTTTTCAACATTCTCTATAACAACCAAGACCAGTTCGACGAATCCGAAACTTTTTGTATTGAAAACAACGTAGAACTACCGATTCTTGAAACACTATCCTTTATATTTGCAGACAAAGACGTAAAACTAAAAATTTGTCAAAATATTGTGATAACTCCTTCACAAGACGAAATTCCCGTTATACTGCAGCAGTACCACTGCGGCAAAAATAACCTTCATCGTGGAATTAACGAGACCATCTGACGCATAAAAGAAAAGTATAATTGGACTGGACTAATCAAAAGTGTAGAGCAATTTATTAAGTCCTGCGAAACTTGCCAAAAGGTAAAGTTCTGTAGAAAAAACTTAAGTGCTCCTTTTGTCATAACTGAAACACCAAAAACGCCCTTCGAATGTATCAACATTGATATTTTCGAATATCCAACCAGAGACTACGCACTGACTATTAGGGACGAACTCACCAAATTTACTCAGGCCTACCCAATTGGTGACAAAACAGCTAAAACTGTAGTAAACACCCTCCTAATATTCTTCCAACATTACGGTACACCTCTTTGCATCCATTGTGATTATGGACGTGAATTTGATAACACTCTCATAAGGGACCTATGCGAAGTATATGACATAAAACTATCCTTTTCAAGTGTCCACCATTCCGAATCAAATGGTTCTATCGAAAGGTTTCACGCGACTTTAGCGGAAATGATAAGGGCAAATACAGCTGAACATCCGGGCGAACATCCATTCAACGTCCTCCCCTACGCAGTTATCTGCTACAACAACACTAAAAACAAGACTACCGGCTTAACGCCCTATGAACTTATCTTTGGGCACACTTCTAGTAGACCCCCCGAAACATTATACAATCAGGAAAAACTTATTTCCAAATATGTTAGGGACCTTAACAACAGAATGAACTACTATTATAGACTTGCCCGCGCAAAAACCGACCAACCAAAACAAAAATCTAAAGTTAGATTTGACAAACATGTTTCGACTAACCAACCAGAATACAAAGTAGGCGACAAAGTTTACGTGAAAGAATCTCAGATTAAAAGCAAATCTGAAAACAAATTGAATGGACCGTTTGAAATCACCGTGATAAGAAAAAACTCTGCCACCGTTATAAATTTACAGACTAACCAAATCAGTAAAATTAACTTTTACAGACTAAAACCGTATTTTGAATGAATCCCTTCTTTTCAGATGCTGTGTACTGTTTTCAGTCGTGAAACTCCAACAATACTCTCTTACACCCGTTAACAATACAATAGGAGTTTTCTTCCATGAAGAAGGCACACTTAAAATTTCAAACGACAAATGGACACTTCTTGTCTTCAAAGACCTCAACCCTTTCAGAGATGCTATTTCAACTAATGACGCTATACTAAATCGAATTCTAGAAACTATTAATGAAAACACAACTAACACAAAATCATTTAAACCAAAAGTACAGACACACGTGAGCCTCTTGAGACAAATTTCAAAATCCGTTAACTACAAATATACAGACATTTTCGCTGACACTCAAACTTATACTACTAACAGAAGAAAACGCGGACTTATTAACGGACTGGGCTTAATTTGGAAAGCCATTTCAGGAAACTTAGATGCGGCAGATGGTGAATACATAAATGATTGTATAACCAAAATCACTAAAGACCAACGCCAAACTCAAGAATTAGTAAAAAAACAAATATCCGTAACTACTTCAGTAATTACAAGCCTTAACAACACCTTACAAAAATTTCAATCTGAAGAGAAACTATTCTCAAATAATATCGAAAAAATAAGACAGTCACTTCTATACATTTCGAACGATCTTGACTTTCATGAATTCCAAATCAATATCCTAGATCTGTGTGAAAGCCTAATGGAGAGCTATATATTTATCGAAAACACCCTAAACGATGTTTTAACTGCAGTCTCTTTCGTCCGCTTAAAAATTTTACATAGTTCGATTATGGTCGATTCCCTTCAAAAAATTTCTCAGTCACTCCATGAAAATAATTTACCACTTCCTATTTACAGTTCAAATGTTGCTCAATACATCGATTTGATAGAATTGGAAGCATTTCAAATCAACAATAAAATCATTTTTGTTCTCAAAATTCCTTTAGTTGACCCTGAGATTTAAACTCTTTATCACCCTTATCCTATCCCAATTTTGGATGATCGAACAGGGTTTCATCACATACTTTCAATAAAAACGAAATTTATCGCGAGAGATGACGATTCGTTATTATATACATCCTTCGAAGACCTGAGTGACTGCAAGCCATTAAACACACAGCATAAAATTTGTTCCAAGTCAATTCCACATCCAATAGACAAAGATGCCATCTGCGAAGCACAACTTCTCAGACAGCCAATCACACTTCCCACAACCTGCAAAACTTCAGTATTATATGCAGAAGATTATAATATCCAAAAGATCAACATAAACCTCTGGTTGATCTCCATCTCCAGACCTTTGCCTATCACCATCAAATGCAAGGGAGAAGAGGTTGTCACACTAACCGTATCGACGAATTCATTAATGGAAATTCAGCCCCACTGCAACGCCTTCATCGGCAATACTAGGGTCCACGCCAGACGGACCACCAAAAATAGCATCACACTCAAATAACATCCAGTAAATATCCCCTACAACTGCTGCGACGACATGCCTACCGTCAGTCAACTCCCCTATATCGAACCCCTAAAACTACAGGAACTAGATGTCCGAGACCTTAACATTGCCAATCACAAACTCAGCCAGTACTCGAGAGAATTGGATCAGCTGATGAACCAACCACCTCCTTGTTCACAATTAGTGCAATCATGTTAGCAATAATTGTTGTTCTCCTGCTCACCGCCACAGCAATCCGGAAAAAGTTGAGTAAGTTCACTAAAGCTGACCCTACTAGCGAACCAGCATCACTACCATGTCCAGCAAACAGTAACTCCAGAGGAAAGCTTCACAGCCTACTACGCCCTACCGAAGACGTAGAACTTCAGGACTTCCCTTAACAGTTGATGATATAGCATAAACTTTTTCAAATGGATGGGAGTTGTTATATAAGTTTATAACACGAACTTGGTGTGAACTTGTGTAACAACTATATTTCATCGTTCCCAGCTGACTCAGCGACACGTGGAGTATCACATTACAATACCGCCGAGCATCCGTGAGAATCGCCGTGTCGACAGTGCTGATTCATCATTATAAATTGTAGAATTTCACTTATTCATTATTCATTATTACTCTGTCTGTAGTTAGTTTATATTGTTATTTTTCATTTATATTTTAACCTTTATATTTTTTTGTACAAGTTAAATAAATCTTTTTTAAAAACTCAATTTTGAGAAGTGTGATATAACATATATATATATATATATATATATATATATATATATATATATATATATATATATATTGTTTGTAAGTTTTCGCGGGCACTAAATGTTTTAGGTGGTTTCCCGGAATTCATCCGCGTAGTTAACTGATCCCTGCCGGGATCGATGGTAAAATGACGATGTTTCCGCAGAGTCACATCTGCCCTCTTCAGGTGGTTCGCATAATTCTCGTAGCCTTCTGCTTTCGCTTCTAGTTACTCGATATATATATATATATATATATATATATATATATATATATATTTCCTTTTTACTCTCAAAATAGAAGCTGAGTCCATACTCTTTGCTAGGTACAACACCAAATTTTTTAACACATTTGCCCAACTTTATACGGTAATCGAAGAAAGACGAGTTGTAAGCTATATCTGGGTAGTTTCAAAATCAATTTGATAAATTCTAATCACTCCATCTCTTTCAACTGTCTAATCATTGAAAAAAATACACGGAAAATTGTTTATAATACGATGTCTTATTTTATAATATACATTTTTTATCAAGCACGATGGAACACAGTTCAAATTTTAATATAAACATAATATATGCGGATTTACCGTCTGTGTTTTAGGCAACAAGCGCTGCACTGTTACTAATATCGTATTGTGGGTTGGCCTGGTCAGGATCTGACAATCATTCGTTTTCAAAATTAAAGTATTTGGATATAATTATATTAATAGTACTAGACTCACCGGTAAAAGAAAAATTTTAGATGTATGGAAATTAACACTTCTTAACTTTACTTGCAACAGTGATGATTTTGAGAACTGGCGCAATGAAGTTAGTGAGCTTGCACACAATTTTGTGATATAATGTGTCCTAAAAGAAGTATAAATTATGATTCAAATACACTTTTTTTCTTAGTGCTTACATTATTGTAGTGTAACTAAAACGCCATTTGTCACCAAAGGCCGCCCAATAAAGCAAATTGGGATGGACACACTTAAGTATCTGGGTCTCTGGTATAATCGAATGGGGGCTGAACTTCCTTCCTTAGATACAATTCAATCCCAATTTTCTAATACCCTTGGCGTCCTCTCTAAAGCCTACACAAAAATTCCATATCCTCTCTTCCATTCTGATCCCGCGCTGAATTAGTGCTCTTCAAAATATCCTTGTTACTAGGGCTCTCTGAACAAGATGTCCATCCTTCACCTCCCCTCCTCTACCTCAAGTCATTTTATTCATGCCCCCAGACGTGGTGGTGGTCTTGGGATTTTCCCATTTCCTCTAAAGATACCCTGTATTATGACAAGAATATCCAGAATCACGTACCGGAACAATCTAAAGATTACACTAACCCTCGTATCGATAAGACTTTGAAAGAGCTCCATACAACTAACAACATAAACAACTTATATATCTGACCTAGAAACATCGTGATCAGGTAACGGGTTGAAGCAATGTGCCTCCTCGATTTCAGTAACCAATAGTTGGCTGTCCAACCCCCCACAATCTTGGACAGGCAAAACATATATTAAAGCAATAAAGCTACGTGCAAATCTGTTAAAATCCCGAGACCCCCCATATAACGATACAGACTCGAGAAAGTGGTGATCTTTTAGATATCTGCATCAGAGATAGTAATTTTTAAATAGATACAATAGACGAATTAATTCCTACAAAACTGAATTCTAGAACACCTGTCCCAATCAACCAGTGCCGAGTCCAGAATTTTTGTAGAGGAGGCACTTGACCTCGTGGAGGAGTTGGGGGAGGACCTCGTTGGGGAGGGGGGGGGCGGTGGACCTCGTTATGGGGGCTTTACATCAGTAAGAGTAGGTTTTTCAGCAAGCGAAGCAATAAAAAGCATACAACACAGATGTTTGGAGGGGGAGGGGGAGCTAGATTAGTCAAAAATGTGGTAGTAAGCGAAATTGCAAAAAATATATTAAAATTCAAAATTATTGTATCAATAAACTTATTAAAAGTAAATAAATTCAATAGTTTGCAAAACAAAATATAAATAATATGAGGGACAACAATGCAGAATAAAAATGTGTTCCAAATTATTCAATAGCTTAAAAATATGGTTCAAAGGAATAGTAAATATGTCGAAATTTTAAACAAGACAACTGTTATTTAAAATATAACAATAGCCATAAAATGAGTTCATCGACGATTCCCTTCATTTTCGAAACTATTGAGCCAACAATTCTGGTTTACAGGAAAAATAAGGAGAAACACCTAATATTAATTTTGGGGGTAAATGTTAAGAGTTAAATTTAACATTTTTTAAACGCATCGCGCAATATATCAAATAAAAGGTGAGGTGTATTTCACACCAAATTATGAGGAATATAAGTATATTGTCTTCTATGTTTAAAATAAATTATTTGAAAGGTCGTAACAAAAATATAAAAAAATGACCCGTTTTATTTCTAAAACTATCAAACCTAACATTTTAAAAAAAATATAACTTTAGGGGAAAAATAAGGAGAAAAGACTAATGTTAATGTTGTGGAAAAATTATAGAAGTAAAGGAAAAACAAAAAAAACATATTTTTTAAAATCATCATTTAATATGTTAAAAGAAAGGGCTCATTATAAGGAACTCACATATTTTTCTTCATATGTTTAAAATAAACCGTTTAAAAGATATTAACAAAAATATTTCCCCCTACACCTACGAAACTGGAGGACTTAAAATTATTTCGAAACTTACAGGAGAAATAATGAAAAAACACTAATATTAATTTAGGGGGTCAAACTACAGAATCAATTGAAAAATAAGAATTTTTTTTTCAAACGCTTTATGTAATATATCTAATGAGAGTGCTCATTATGAGGAATAGAGTATATTGTTTTCATATTTTTAAAATAATTTGGTAAATAGTTATTAAAATAATATACAAAATTCGACCCATTCCGTTTTATATCGGCCAACTACTGTCCGTAAACTATATAATATTTTGTCTTTATTGTGCATCCGTCATATATTATATGAAAGGAATCGTCATAAAAAATAGAAATGTATTTTATTTGTATTAAAATAATATGTTTAGTTGGTCCCTTTATCTTCCAAACTACTGACCCTAAAAATTAGACAAAATATAATATAGCACTTCCGTCAACGTTTACCAGTAAAACAAAGCGAAAATCTTAACAATAATTTTAAGTGCCAAATTAGAAAAATTAAATAAATATTTTTAGAAATATCAAGCTCACCATTTAGCAGAACAAATAAAAAGGTTGGTTGTGGGAAATAAAAGAGTATATTTTATATACATCTAAAACGCTTAATTCAAAAGATATTAAAGAGAACAAGATACTTAATCGAAAAAGATAATATCAGAAAATGTGAGAAAGAAATGTTTCGAACCCAGATAAAAATCCAAGAGTAGCTGAAACTCATTTGTTAACTGTATCTATGTAATATTTTAAACCCTTATGAGTATATCATTAATCATTTTTGGTATATAATATTTATGACAATGTGGCGTTACCGTCTGATGTATAATTAATTACTACAGTTTTAAGAAATAGTGTGTTATGTGACACTCGAAGAAACCAACAATGTTTCTAAAACAATGGAATTCATGTAATATTTGCATGGTTTGTATCATGAGGCCATTTGCTGCATTATTAAAAATTTTTCACATTAAGACTTATTGTAAACACTCCTCGTCTGAACTCTTCGAGCAAGCATTTGAAATTGAGAAACCCAGATTACATAAATGGACGTTAATTGTCTATTTTTCAATACTTATCTTTGGCCTCTTCGAAAATTTATATTTATTGAAACCAATTTGCATGAATAACGGGGCTGACTGTATGATCCTCACATCGAATACTGTTTTGACAGTTGGTGGCATTTGGACTACAAAAGATATATTTACGAAACAAAGCTACTGGATTACAGAATTGAATAACTGGTCTAAAGTATTAGAAGAAATAGTAAAAGAGGCTGGAGTGTTTGAGTACTTGAAACAATTTTCTACAAAGTACTTTCGTATATCAGTTGTGGTTACAGTTTTGATAAGTATTCAGTTTGTTATCGTTATATTTTGTGTTCGCATGGTTGTGATGAAGAATATACTCTTCCTTGCTCCTGAAATTACGCTGATGCTCATAGCCTTCACGCAAATTGGTCTTTTTATGGTAATAATAGTGATTGTATTTACATTTAAACAATTGTTGAAGATTACTGAATATTTATTTTGCCAAAAAATGAAAAGAGGAAGAAATTTCAACGAATGCATTGAACAGTATAAAAAATATTTATGGATATCCAGTTATACATGGAACAGGTTCAACGCAACTATAAATCCAACTGCTATACTTTGTATGATTTGCAACGTTGTTACTATTATCTTAAATACTTTCTCTTTGATTATGGAAACAAGTAATCAGAGTTCAGAGCGTTTGTTTATATTGTCTTTTCGCCTTTTTACGACAAGTATAATCTTGATTTTCACTGTTGCTGCGTTAGACTATGATGGAATGGTAAGTATTTAACAAATGATATAGAACAAATTTTAAAAACTGAAACTATATATTCCTAATTTTTAATTTGTTATGATTAAGAAGTTCATAATTTGTGAGAGTTGGCATACTAACGCTCCTTGCACAGGACGGAATTTTTCCGATCGTTGAGTCAGATTAGTCAAAAAAAAGATGCGAAAATTTCCGTCTGTGACTTTGCTACCGACTAGTATTTCTATGTACCGGCGGATTTTTTCCGTCTCATTCGAATACTTGTGCACGTTTCTTTACCGGCTATGGTTACCTTAGAACGACATAATATTCCCGCCATGAGTTTAAAGGTCCTTTTTTTGAGCTGCGACAGTATAAAAACGATCCGCACAAATTCGCCATGTGTGCAAGGAGCGTAAAAGTCCTGTACCACCCATTCAAATTTCTGGTGATCTATGGAATTTTTACATTTATTTTCTGGTTTACCCCCACAATTCGTTTCTTATAAGTCTTTTCAACTAACAAACTAGTTTCGAAGATAAAAAAAGCGTAAATTTTTCTAAATATATATTTATTTAACTATAACGTTTTAAAATTATTTAAGATGATATTTGTTTTTCGCGTAACTCGACTCTTTTGTCTAATATACTACATAATGCGCTCATAAACCTTTTGCATTTTAATTTTCAATTAATTTTCTAATTAGCCTACTATAATTAACATTATAATTTTCTCTGTAAATTTTGACTTTAGTTCTATTTTCCGTTTTTATTTCAAATTTTTGTGTTCAGTAGTTTCAGAAATAAGGGAGTGGATAAATATATTTTCTTTAGTAATTTGAGCAGTTCATTTTATATTTTACGGCGAGATGAATTTCGAAATCTAGATATTTCTTGAAAAACTAGACTTCAAATCGGGAGTTGAACTGTGTGTAAATTCATTTCCATGTGTTTCCTAGGATAGAAAGCACCCGAAAAAATTCGTAGATTAACTAAAACCTATCAAAGAAATTATGTTTCTATCTTTTTGAGATTTTTTAATTCATTGAACGCAAGACAATATATTTTCTAGTTGAGAACGTTCAACAGTAGCGTTCCCCTTAACCGATTAAACTCTCTATTTTCTGGAATATATGATATATACAGCTTTTTAGCCAACGTATTTTTAAATTGGAAAATGTTCAAGTACAATTAATAGTATTATGATTATTTATATTTGCTCGTTCTTTATATTTTCAGCTTGGAACATTTTTAAACCAATATGTTGTGATATGCATATGTAAAAATTTGTTTTCACTTTTGAAATAATAATTTCTTATTATTAATTTAAGCTAATTAGAATTTTTTAATTACATTTATAAACGGCGAACGATACTAATCTTAAAACACATTAGACACCCTACAATAAGAGAGGGAGGCACCTAGAAAAATTAATAGTATATGAAAAGGTGAAAGGTAAATGACTGAGAGGCCTATTATATAGATAAACCAAGTCAAGAAAATCACAAATATACCACTACAAATACTACTAACTGAAACAATGTACTGACAAACATGGAAAACTAAAGTAATTAGATGTACCTCATTCATAGGGGCTTTCTTTTCTCAAAACGATTTCTGAAAAACAGAAAAGGTACATAATCGGAAATCAAAGTATTAGGGGCAAAATGTGGAAATCGCCCAGGAGACTACTTGCTTTCTTACAGAAAAACTCTCACGCAGGATTAAGCGAGAGAAAGCAGGTCTACGCATTAGGTAACTAGTTTTTCTTTTGTAATATGTATGATATATTTCAAATATTTCAATATTCTTAGATGTTTGAACGAGATATTTCGATTCTCCACAGGAATCGTTATTGAACAATGTTTTGCTAAAATCGTAATTGTCAGTTTTGTTAAAAAAAATGTTATCTATCACTTTCTGGAATGTTGATGGGGCACCTTTAGGTCAGGTTTTCGCAATGTCTATGTCAATCTGAAATGTGATGGAACCCTGAGGCTAGGCCAAGTGTTTAGTTCATTGAGTTTCCGATAGTCAACGACAACGCGCTATTTCTGTTTTCCTGAAGAGTGTTTTCGGTATAACCCACACAGGAGAGGACCAAGACCCGGTTCTCGAAACAATTTTAAGGATCCACTACTCGACTTTCGACGTAAGTCGTATGAAAATTGACATAAATGAAGTTTAACTCACATGTTAAGTTACATTTATATCAGCTTTCGTGCGACATACGTTCAAAGTCGACTGAAAGAGCAGCAGAATGGTTTTGAGGACCGGGCTCCAAGGTGAGTTTGAGTCTCTTATAATGCTCCTATCTAGCATTTTCGAGACTTATAATTTAACTTCGTTTTTGTATGTCTGAGGATACAGATAAAATTTGGTGAAAACTGGTCTTGGGTTGATAGTTTTAATGCTATGTTTAATTTCGTTGTTGAATGACAGATAGTCTTCTTCAAGTTAAAATATGCCAGAGAAATCAAGACATAGTTGCAATATAAGTAGGATTCTTTTTCATTCAGGTATTCTAGTCAAAGGTGATGATAGTTTGTTCTTATGTTTCTAGTATGTTGTCGACTGTTGGTTTGTGAAATAGAAAGCACACCGCAATGTTGTAAAGGTTCAAATCTGATGTTAGTGAAATTTATCGTTTGAAGCATGGCATTTACATTCAATGTGTATGACGAGAAATTCGCCATTACTATCAACTTTTGATAGAAAATTAGGAAAATGGACCATTTCTAATTGTATGCCTGTTAATAAGGCCGATGGATCTTTACGGTTATAAGCCTCATTTACAGGTTTACTCTGTGCGATGTCCCGATTGGGGTCGAAGCTGTCTGAATTCAAGGTTTGCATGCGAGTTCAAAGATTTGATGTTTGAAATTTTTTCATAGTTTTAAGAGTGTTTTTCTCCTTCGCATTAGTTAGTTTTAAAATAATAGTCTAATCTATTTTGTGTTCCTTATCGTTATAGTCGAAATCGAAATAGGAGATTTGATTCTGGTTGTGGTTTGGGGTTTGAGAAAGTCTGTTCGCCACTATGATTTTCTAACTCACAGCTGTTTAGGTGACGATTTCGTTGGTTGGCGAATAAAAGTCGGGTATAAAAATTCGGTTAGATTTATATGTTGGTGGTAGGATTATTGTGGACTAGAATGTTGGGCAAATTGATACAGGCAAGGTCTTTAAAGATTTGCTTCAAACTTTGGTTTTGTTCAATATTTTGGTTTTGTTGGAATTCAGTCTGTCTGACAATCTATTCATTAACCTATTCTTTTACCAAATGTTCATCGTTTTAGTAGTCAAATTTTGTTTGTTGAACAATATTTTTGACTGGTTGGTCTGGACTCTTGCAGTAAATGTTAATGGGGATTCTGAACATAATTGTTTCATTCTTGAAGGTCTTGAACGAATGCCGATAGGATTCGATGATGTCCGAAATTTTCGAGGAGAGTTATAATGTCAGTTAACTGTGAAGGATTTTGCGAATTTACTAGTTCCGCTGCATTGCCCGGAAGTTTATTAAAGAATAAAATATCAGGACTTGTAAATAAGTACTTACAACTTCTCCACATGAAAGACGTAAACTTTATTTAGTGGCAAAAGAATAAAATGTTGTGATGGAAAAGTTGAAACCGTTGGTTATCGGTCGTCATACTGAGAATGATGTTAATTGATTTTATGAATGTGTTAAGGAATTATTAGGATTATCGTCATACTTCGGTACTATCGTATTCGAAAGAAGTTGCTTGTTCCACGGAGGTTTGATAACCACCACAACTAGTTAGTATTCCTCGCGTTCAATTCATTTAATAAAATATTTTTATTTAAAACACAAACTTTAATTAATATTATTGGAAAATACTCCAAAACAAATAAAAATAATAATAAAATAAACAAAAGATCATCGCATGTGGAATTAGAGTCTCTATATATAATGGTTTGCAGTGTCGGCAGATTAGATAGTAGTCCTTCACGGATGGAACAATGTGGTTTCCTATGTTGTATCCGGTGTACATCCGTTTCTTGGTTTGTGCTCGGAAAAACAGTTAACCTGACGTTTCGCTAAACTCTCATTTGTCATTTTCAAAGAATGAAAATCTGACAATACAATGAAGAAATACTGTGTTTTATAGCTTCCTTGGAGGTCGTTAACTGTATAATCGTTGTTCAGGTGTAGGTAGGTGGTAAAGCAATAAAAACCACTAATAACACAGTGGTTTTCATTGCTTTACCTGTTAATCCCCTTGGGTTAAGACACCACGTCGTGTTGTTTATGGCCTGTTGTGATTGTTCTCAGGTATATTTATGAACCCAGTAATTATTTAATCAAGTCTAGAAAAACATTCTACTAGTTTAATATATCATATGTGCATGTGTAAGAAATGGAATGAATCAGTTTACCTTATTTTTGCTATAAAAGTTTGTGTAATGACATTTAGTAAATAATAAAGGCCAGATTTTCATAAACTCCATATTTTCCATACAGTAAGGTTTTGATTCAACACTATTGGGATCTTGTTTAAATATTTCTGGGGAAACGGTATTTGAATATTCATAGTTTCCATCTAAAATATCAAATTTACAGGTGACAGCGAAGTTTATATTACGGAATGAAAAATTAATATGGCTGACGAACGGATCGATTCGAATTAATAAAATACGTTTAGGTTAGATATTAGTTTGGATTGAACGTATTATTGGGTGGAAACAAGAGAAGACTATACCAAAATTAGGAGCGGGTTATATTTTTGAGGTTTTGGTGACAATTGGATGAAGGAACAAGAAGAAAGAAAATCATAGATTTGAAGAAAATCTGATGGTATTTCAAACATATTGGAAGTAAAATTTTAACAAGAGAAACAACAAACAAACAAAAGCTGGGTACGCCCTTGCCAACAATATTAGATTTCTTCTTAAACAACAGTTAAGTTTTATAGGTTGCCAATAACTCAGACGTTTTGAAAAATTCTTCGTGAATCGAATATTGGCACAACTGCCGAGATTTAAATATAAGTATTTAAATGTATGTATACAACTGCTTATGTACCACCTAATATCACATGCACGCAAGCGCACCCCTGCAACTGTATACCATATTGAAGAGTTCGCCGACATAACAAATTTTCATTTCGATAAACTAACTGAATACTTTGTGCCATTTCACGCTACTATAAGCCCCCTAACTTATAAATAAATAAATATAAATACTAGCTGTATTAGTCAACAGTTGCCCATTTACAGAATAATATACAATTTAAATTATACCTAAAGTAATTGAATAGTGACTGAAAAACTAAGGTAATTTCAAAAATAAAATAAAGAAAGCAAAGAATAAAAGCAACGAATAAAGTAAAAATAAAAATTATAGAATAAAAACACTTAAAATTAAAATGTTGAAAGTAAGAATAAAAACGTGAAATTTATATAAAATTATATGTATAACTCCTAAAAATTTTCCAGTGCAGGCTTCCGACACTCGAAAATATCAGTTGTAGAGCATAGTACATTAAAATTATGGCACGTTTTGTATATTGGTGAACTCACCAGTATGTTTGTTCTAGCTCTGCTACATTTGAAGGTACTTCCAGCTCTAGTACAACGTCTAGGTACATTAAAATTGACCATGCTTAAGATAGCAGAACAGTCGATCGGTCGATGAATAACTTTATACAGTAACTAGCCGTTACCCGCGGTTTCACCCGCGTACGGAATGTTCAAGCCTTCGCACAAAGAAATAACTTATGAAACATATATTATTATCCTATATAAAAAATTTGTTTCAACCACCGTACTTAACTATAAATCCACCAATCCCGAATATATTTCACCCAAACTGCAAGTATTTATGTGCCCCCTATATAACAATTTTATTTAACATTTTTTTAATCACCTTGAATAACTGTAACTCTACTTCACCCTATATTGCAACCAAACTGTATATGCTGCTGTTTTATAATTTTTTGAGCACTTGACTATAACTTTTCTCTACCTTATCAACCTTTATATGCAGTTTTTTCTAACATTGTGTTACAAACTCTACAACTATAATCTTCAGATATTCCACATTAGAATACAACTGTTTATTGGTCTATCCTATATAAAAAAAAATTAAAACTTTTTTTGATCCATCCTAACGGAAATGCCTGTGGTACCTTTGGTGTGTCACAAATATAAAAACACAGTTTTTGCTCACTAACACCAAACTTTTATTTAAACCTTCACCCAAACTGCAACTGCTTATTGGCCAACTTATATAACATTACAACTTATTTTTGAACCACTCTGTATAACCATAATTTTACTCTACAAAATATTTCAACCACCCTGTATGTGCATCTGCTTATGGGCCGCCAAATTTAACATTTTTTAAACACTTAACTATAACTCTGGTTCACTCAGTGCAACTGCTTATGGACTACGCTATATAACCTTTTTGAACCACCCTTGAAAGTATAATTTGTCTCCACCTTGTATTTCAACCACCCCTTATATATGCAGCTTTTTCGAACATTATTTTAATCTCATTGTATGAACTATAATTTTACTTCAATCCATGTTTCAGATATTGCATATATGCAACAGCTCATGTTCTATCCTACAAAAAAATATTATCCAACCTGTTTAGCTATAAATCTACTTCACCCGATATTTCAACCACCTTGTATTTGCAACTACTTATCGGCCACCTAGTATAACAATTTTTGTACCACCTTGTATAACTACAAATCCATTAATGCCAAATATATTTCACCAAAACCGCAACTGCTATTGGGTACCGAATATAACAATTTTGTTCAACATATTCTTGAATACATATTTTAAATAATTATCATAACACGTCTTCGCCCTATATTCCAACTATCATATCTTTATCTTATTATGAACTACACTATTTCACAATATTTCCTCATATTTTTTTGTTTGAATGACACTATAAAACTATAACTTTACTGCGCACCATATTTCAGGGACTCAATATATGTAACTGCTATATAACAAAATTTTTCTAGCATTTTTTACCCACCCTGTATAACAGTACACCACCCCATATTTCAACAACCTTTTATATGCAACAACTTATTTGCCACTAAATATAATATTTTTATACCACCCTGTATCCTTAGAATTCTAACCGACCATATATTTCAATCATCCCGTAAATGGAACAGCTTGTAGATCATAACAGTATTATAACATTACTTTATAATATATTTTTAACCCACCTATATAGCGGTAATTATAATCCGCTACATATTTCAATCATCCTATATATGCAACTACTTGTGGATATAAAACAAGTTTTTAACCACAACATAAACTATAATTCCACTCCATCTTATATTTCAAACACCCTGAACACAACTGCTTTTAACATTTCTTCACACCCATTTTACAACTTCAAAGGTCCATTTTTTTTAAAGATTTTTTATTCACTGTATAAATATTCCCTTTTTCAACCACTTGGTATATGGAACTGTTTATGGCCCATTAAATATAAATTTTTGGACCACCCCGTATAACTAATTTCACTCCCCTTATTTCCACCACATTTTATATATCCAGCTGTTTATAGGACACCAAATATACCTTTTTTTTTAGATTTTTTAAATCCATGTAAATGCTCCGCTCTAAGTTTCCTATATACAGAACACCCTGAAACTTGTTACATTTGCATATTTCGAACTTTGAATAAAATCTAAGCTGATGCCAGTATCTAATATTTTGTGCGTGCGGTGGAACCTACTGAGTAATTGAATTACCCAACATGGTAGAAGTTTTTTCGCCGTATCTATCATTTTTGTCAATTTAGAGACATAAAATGTCTACCAGATTTTAAGTCAAACCATAGGTTTCGCAACAAAAAAAGATTCAGCAAAATCAGTTAAGTAGTTCTTACGAGATGCCCGAACGAACAAACAAACAAACAAACAAGCAAACAAACAAACAAACAAACAAACATACAAACAAACAAACAAACAAACAAACAAACAAACAAACAAACAAACAAACAACCGAACAACCGAACAACCGAACAAACGAACAAACGAACAAACGAACAAACGAACAAACGAACAAACGAACAAACGAACAAACGAACAAACGAACAAACGAACAAACAAACAAACAGACCAACTTACAATTTTATAATAGTATAGATGCCAGCGACGCGAATCTTCTCCTGTTCCAGCTGTGTCATACTCGTTCTCTTATATAAATCATTAGTACTAATTCCCCTTATTGGATAAGAGCCAATAAGGCAATAAGTAATTTTTTAAATCTTCTTTGGACTCTCCATAGATAGCCTGTGTTTTTCTTAGATTGGACTCCACACCACACCCGCATACTCTAATTTAGATCGTACATACGCATAATACAGTATTCTGAAGGCATTGATGTTTGTGAATTGTCTACACTTACGAATTAAGAAACCGTATGATTTCGTGGCTTCCGAAACCTTGATTGATATGTGGTGTCTGAAAGACCAAGTTGAGTCGAATACTACTCCAAGATCTTTAACTGTATTGCACATATACAAGGTAAGACTGCACATTTGATAGTTGAATTCGATAGTCGAATGTCGCCTTGTAAATCGAACAACTTTGCATTTCTGTATATTGAGGACATGATAATTACTACTGCACCATTTTTCAATACTACGTACTGGATTCTATTAGAAAGATATGATCTTATAAGTTGAACAGTGTCCTTCGTGAAGTCAAAATTAAGTAATTTCTTAAGCAATAGTTCATGGTCTATTCTGTCAAATGCTTTGGAGAAATCGGTATAGATGACGTCAACTTGACCATTGGAGTCCAACTCTTTCGCTAAATACTGGGCAATTACCACTAAAGTCGTAACAGTTGACCTTTTGTTAACAAAACCATACTGATAGGACGAAATAGTTGCTTGAATGCTAGTATATATCTGAGTATAGATAATATTTTCAAGGATCTTTGCGAATGTTTGTTTCCATTACGTATTGGACATACTCTCCCCTTCTTCCACATGCTGGGAAAGGACTAGTTTCGTAAACACAAACTAAAGATTGTAAGAGGTTTGGAGAAGGTGGGATAGCAGTCTCTAATTCGAAAGGCGGGTATATTATTAATATCTTAACTTCGTCTCTAAAAGAAACTTACTTCAATCCAATTAAAATGAAAACCATTTCAAACACCCTGTAAGATATACTTTAATGGCATATCTTCACATTTAAATTAGATATTTATGATGAAACTTTGACATTTACTATGATGTTTACAGGTTTTTGCATATATTTTTCCAATTATCAGAAAAATGGTAAGTTTTACGTTCTAGAAAAATATAGGAAATCAAACTGGAACATATCTTTGTAGAATACAATTTATAATATTCTAATTTCTTGAGCGGTTTTAGAGAAAACAATGAAGATTCATTGAAATTCACTCAAATCTAGTCCCTTATTTACTTTTTTTTCTGATTTTCCTTAATATAATGCAGATTAAATCATAAAAATTGCCCAAGCCGTTTTTGAATAATCGCTCGCCAGACATAAAAAAAGTTGCAGACGAATTGATAACCTTCTCCTTTTTGGAAGTCGGTTAAAAAAGAGATTATTAATACAAAACAACAAAAAAACAAGATGTGCATTAACGCAACAGTGTTATACTTAGCGGAGTTGCACAAGGCTGTAGTTAATTCAGAAGTAGTAGTTGCGCGACCGACGCTTGGTATTTATCACAAATTCTTTCAGTTAAATCTTTCTCAATATATAGCAAAATGAACATGTCTTAGCTATTTGTAAATCAACTAAAGAAATTACGGAGTAACTAGCAAGAAGGAATAAGTGGGAAGGAATTTTATGTGAAAATTAGTTTTTACACGAATCGGCAATAACCCGTGCTGTGTTTGGGTAGTAGAGTTCTGAGTTCAAATAACGGCTTTATAAAGATGGCATTCTTAAAGAATATAATACTTTGTGGCGAAAAAAGAAAATCTCGCCTTCGACGGGCGCCAAAAAATCACTCTCTATTTTCTCTCCAGAAATTATGGCGTTGGAAATTGGGTAATAACTGCTTTCTTTTTGAAGATATAAAATCCCACCTGGTTTCAAAACTAGCAAAACTGGTTGTGAATGGAGAATAAACGATTGAGTTCTTAGTCAAAAATTGTAAGGTACAATTTTGAAGTCGAAATAGTGTTTCTAATAGCATTTGAGTAACACCATCCATAAAATTTTTAATATATCAGGATTGGGGTAGAACGTGGTTTCGCAAAAACTGAAGTGTTCCAATCTTTTACTATTTTTGATTACAAAAAACTACACAAATATCGTGACACCTTTCTAGTGAAGACAATAAAGAGAGCATCATATCATGTAGATGGCTGGAAGCATTTTAGTTTTGCCACGATATTTGTGCATTGCAGCCCATCTCCAGAATTATTATCTCTAGGTTTGAAGTTGAGAGTTTTGGTATATTTCAATGAAAAAAATTAAATCAGTAACTTTTCTCCGAAGTTAAAAAATATTTTGAAAGCTTTAAAAATTAGGTTAGAGGAAGGGGGTGAGATCATCATTCTAAAATTGTGAGATGCATTTTTAAATCGTAAAATTATTATATTGATGGTGGTTTTAGCGTGTTAGTGGGTGTAGATTTAGGGTTATTGTCGATTCAGCTGTAATGTTAGTTACTACAGATCGCTCTGACGACGTGATAAATAACAGTACAATTAAGGCAAGTAAAATAAATCAACTTATGACGAAAATATAGGCGAAAGAATAAATTCATAACACAGTTATTGATTATAATCATTACAGAAAGCCCTTAAATTTGTTATATTGTATGAGTTAACGAAATCAGATAAAGTGTCATCAATCATATTACTAATGCAATATTAAAAAACCCTTAATATAAAATATTAGGATGCCGCAGTCATTACCAACTTTGTAATGCTGTGGAAAATATGGAACTCGCCCAATGTTTGTTTGGTTTGCATGTTAAAAGCGTTTGACAAAACAATATTTAAGATATTGTGTATTCAATCGAACTGCAAACATTCCGCTTCGGAATTGTTTTCAGCACCGCTTGAGATCGGTATGATATACATGGATTACTGGTTTATATTTTCTACTTATGCTAATCGGTCTCCTGATTAACGGATATTTTCTGAAATCAGTTTGCAAGGATAACGAGTCTCAGTGTTTTGATCGATTATCAAATATAGTTTTGATATTACTGGTATTTGGTTTACAAAAGAAATTTTGAATAAAATGTGCATTTAGATCGAAGAAATAAATAGATGGTTAAGAATTCTGGATGATTTAACCCACGAGAGTATTGTTCAAGATCAGTTAAGGAAATTATCAGTTAGTTTTAGTGGTAATTGTACAGCAATAGTAATCATACTATTTATTCATATAATTCTTCTAGTTATTTCTGAAATAGGGAATTTCAAAATTCACATTTTAGTTATAGCTGCAGAATTTATGCAAATTTTTATCATTTGTACTCAGACTGCGGGATTTATGACAGTTGCAACAATTGCGAAAATTTTCAATGAAATCCAAAAAGTAGTCGAAATTTTATTTCTGAAAAAAGCCAAACATGTCGCGTATTTGACAGAAAGTATTATACAGAAGCTAGTTATGGTCAGGAATCTACACATGGAGAAAATTAAATGAAACAATAAATACTTCTGCAGTAATATTCATGGTTTGTTATGTTTCAAGCAACGTCTATTTGCCTGATTTTGTTCTATGCTGTAACTGTTTTAGATCGGGAAGGATTGGTAAGTTCTAAACAATATGTCAAATTTAATTTAGTGTGAGACATTAGTAGAATAACAACGGGGTTTCTAGATCGGAAGTGGCTTAGGGCTGCATATCTAGGTGTTCTGGGTGTGGTGTACCCCCGTAGGGTTCCTCTGGGGGCTCCACCGTGTTGTATGTAAATCGGTGGAGGGCCCCCGTGTAAGGTTATGTGAATATAGGTAATGTGTCATTTGTGTGGGGGCCGGGGGGCTGATGTTTGGTGTAAGGTTATGTGTTTACAGGATAAGTGTGTTGTCTTTGGGTGTTTCCGTGGGTGGCTCCGCTGGGGCCCCCGTGTAAGGTTATGTAAATATAGGTTATGTGTCATTGGTGTGGGGGCTGATATTTGGTGTCCTATGTGTGTATAGGTTATGTGTTTATAGGTTATGTGTGTTGTCTTTGGGTGTGCTTTCGTGGGGGGTTGCGCTGGGGCCCCCGGTGTATGTTGGTGGTGTCTGGATGGGGTAATGTGTAATTGTGAGGTTATGTGTGTTGTCTGGCGGGTGTCGTTCTTTTGGGGGGACCTGATGGCTGTTATGGGGGCTGAGTGGTGTGTGTTTGATGAAAAGTGAGGTAATGGGGGCTGGTGTGTAGAGGTTATGTTTGTCGGTGTTGAGATGTTGTGTGAGAAGTTATGGGGGCTGATTGTGTGTGTGTGTGTATAGGTTATGTAATGGGGGCTGAAATGAATGATGAGGTTATGTTGAGAGGTGGTTGTGTTTCGTGGTTGAAGTTGTGTTTTGTGGGGTGACAGGTTGTAACGTTGTAAGGTGCCTGTCGTGTGTTCTGTGGTTCTTTGCAAAGTCCATGTTGCGTGAGACTGTGATAGTTGAAGGGTTAGTTTCGTGTTCCGTGGTTGACGTTGTGTTTTGTGAAGGGTAGCTTTGAAATAAAATTTTAAATACAGAACATTGTTTTACTGTCATAACAAACAATAGGTAAGTACCCAAAATTTACTTCCGATTAGATTGAATAGGTATAGCGAACTTCAACGCACTCTACGGAGTGCCTCCCACTACTTTACCATGACGTCATAAACTACACCCTCATTGGTTGGTTGAGCTATATCTCCCTCCACTTTTTGTGGGTGACAGTTTGTAAGGTCGTTTGTCGTATGTTAGGAGAAGGTATGGTTATATTTTAAGATGTATAAAGGAAAATGAATGAAAAAAAATTAGTAAATACCTAATTTATTATAAATTTCGTGTGAATAAAAAAATATGTATCCTCTAAGAGTATTGGCTAATAATGTATTATCGTTAGAATCACATATTCCACATATGAAATTATAAACATTTAAACTACAACATTTAGTATCGGTTGTTATTATTTTAGAGTTCAACCATTTATGAACAGTAATTATTACATTTAAATTATATGTATAAAAATTAATACTTTCAAGTAATTTTACCCTGTGTGATAGTAAATGAGTGTCTATGTTTAAAATTTCTTCAATATCAAATTGACTAAACCACAAAGTGTTATGAAATTTCTGCACCATTATTGACTTATCAAGATCACTGGTTGACGACAGGCTTACAGTAAGCAATTGCCCACATACTACAGGATAATGAAAAAAGTCGTTCTCTTCATCATCTTATATGAAAAAAAAACTATATCCAGAAACTTTCGTAATGTTTCTATAACTTTGAACCATTCAGATTTATTAAATATAACTTTTTCATCATCTTCTCGCTGTAGAACTATTACTGGGTCAAAGCATCTAGCAAGACATAAGCCACAGGACACTTAACAATAAGAACTATAAAGTCGAAAGCACTGGGATAATAGTAACACTTTTTCTGATTTTGCTTCTTCTTCATATTGATTCAAAACACTATTAACAGTATGCTTATCATCATCATCACTAAAAGTAGACTTTTCACTCGACATTTTTATCGTTTGATAGTTAAACTGGAACTGTCGTCTGGTATACAAGTTCTGGCAAATGAATATCTCCCCCACTTATAACATGGTTTGTCATCAATCCAACTTTCATGTGACTCATTGAAACCCAACCACCGTACTTTAACTTTACCAGCTTTGGGCTATACTTTTTTTTTACCCAGTAAACGTTAGAAAGTGTTGTTTTTTTTTAAGTTCGGTAGCGGATGGGGCTTAAAACGCATTATTTCTTTGGAAATAAACATAAATGCCCTTGAAATTGGTGCTGGTATATCATAATATATTATACGTAGCTTTGTTTGAAATAAAATTTAAAACAAGAGTATGTTTTACTGCCATAATAGGCAATAGATAAGTACTCAAAATTTACTTCCGATTAGAACGAATGGTACAGCGAACTTTGTTATCTCTCTTGCTTTAACGCACTCGACGGAGTGCCTTCCACTTTTTTTCTGTGACGTCATAAGCCGTGCTCTCATGGGTTGGCTGAGCTATACCTCCCACCACTTTCCATTGCATACATCACGTAGCAGCAGTATATTTCACGTCAAATAAGTTTCAGTTCATAAACGCAGCCATAAACAGCTTTTCAAGTTGGTTAGAATTACAAGATGCTACCAATTCAATCTAAACTAAATTGTTTTGAGAGTGATCAAGAAGTAAAACAATGGGTTACTCTAAGCAAGTTTCTGCACATAACGACCTAATTTCTGCACAAAACGAGCATTTGATGGCTGAGATAAACGAACTTAAAAGTCTAATGCTACAAGTAAAGAATACCGCTGAGGCTGAGATGATTCAAATGCAAAACGAACGATTACAAGCCGAAGAAGAGAGAAACAAAGCAGATCAAGATCGTATGCGAGCTGATGAGGAACGAGTTAAGGCTGAAAAAGAACGTTTTCGAGCTGAAGAAGCAAGGGCCAAAGCCGAACTGCAGAGAATTCGCCTAGAAGAAGAATCTGTCAAGGCATCGGAACGTCATCGTGAGGTTCTGAACGTGGTTTCTAACAAAATACAGTATTAGGTAGTAAAACGCTTGAGGAAAGACGTAGTCCATCGAGTAGCTCCAAAGTCCATAACCATAAAGAACAGAGATGCATGGCTCTGTTGGCTCTTAGTGAGAGCGAATGGTACCTCATACGCAGGCAGCGAGTGCCTTTCCATGCAACTATAAAGAAAGTGCTGAAGAAAAATACTAATGCTCAACTAGTTAAAGAATGGTACAATGTCTCCCATCCTGTAGATATAGGTAATGCTCACAAGTTCCGACTTGGGAATTTAAAGTGGTGCGCTAGAGGCAACCCACTGCGAAATCAGCATCATTCTCTTGAGCCATTGTATGATTCTGACCTGGTTAAAAGTTTATGAATGAAAACGTTGCCACGGAGATTTCCAACGATGCCCAACAAATTACCAAATTAGAATAAAACAATTTATGTATTTGTATAATAGTCACATTAGTATATGTGTTATTTGTTTCCCAATTATATTGTACATATCTAGTATTATATGTTTAAATAAAACAAAATATGATCAAATTAGCATTTTTATTTTTTAGTATACATATATTTTGCCTATATTTGAGATAATACATCATAAATTTGTGGTTGATCTTGGAATTACAGTCTGTTTTCACCGTCAATCTAACTGTCGTGGCTCGAATCAAACCCAAGCAACCGAACTTTAACCTGTTTTCCTTTTCGTTGCAAAATTTTCTCGACGAGATGCACATCGGGATAGGCTGCCTTTTGCAATTCTTCCTCGTAAAAGCTCCCTTGAATCGGTGTTCCGTTCATATCTTCCAAAATATACGAAACCGGATTAGTTATTTTAACCTGTGTAATTTTAAATAATTCCGTACTCCAGCTAGGAAGGAAACCTTTATCAAAAACGTGTTTGGTTTTACTTATTCGCACAACATCTCCGACTTTAAATTTTCTTGGTCCAGCAATTTTCAAGTTATTGTAAACTTTAATATCTCGAACGTTTTTCCTATTAATGTCCACAGGTCTCATCTTTGCTTGGAATGTTTTTGATGGTTGTAGTCCTTGACAATTTCCAGTAGAATATCCACCCATTTGTAGGTGTCATTCAAACTAAATTACTTGTGGAGCCGTTCTTTCAACGTTCTAATTACGCGTTCAGCTATTACAGCTTTCATTCCGCTAAATGTACTATGATGGTTGATTCCGTATGATTTCATGAGTTTCTGAAAGCTATTACTGTAGTATTCTTTACCCTGGTCGGTTTGGAGATTTTTCGGGTGCCGCCCTTCCTTGAGAATACTCTCAAAGGCATGAGTAAGAAAAGCAATCAATCACCACAAGGAAGAACTTGAAATTACGATTAGATTTCGCATAGAGATCCATTTGTGCGAGGTCAGACTGCCAGGAGTAATGAAACCCTTGATTATTACTCGTCGGCGAAGAAACTTTCGTTTTACAGGTCTATGCAGTTCCTTAAAGACTTGTACTTTTTCTTTGGAATGTTTCGTTATAGGCGACATCTCATATACTGACTAAAAGTAGGCAAAGTCATGGTTTTATTGTAAGATAATTTTGACCATTAAATTTGACATGATCCTACCATGTCGCTAGCAAATAACGACAACATATTAGTGATGAAACTTAATATTAGCAATATCATCAGCGACTGCTTCAAGTTTTTGATTTAGTTGCAACATTTGATTTGCAATATCATCATGTAGTTTTTACATATCTCGGTATAGGTCAGGACTACTTTAGTAATCTTGTCTTTAAGTTCTGTTAGGTCAAAACGATCTTTAGCCTTATCTTTTCGAACAATATTTAATACTTCTGCTGCATCAACATCTTTAGGAGCTTGTTTCATAGAAAGTTCCAGATCATTTATACGTTTTTGCTGAGATTTACTGCTGTCATTAAACGAGGCTTCAAATTGGTCATAGTTTCCTTATAGTCTTTGCTGAAAGATTTCAATTGAGCTTCTATTGTATTGCATTTTGAAATGAGAAGCGATATATTTTGTACTTGGGTTTCCATAGCTTGTTCGGTTTTCAATATGCGTTCATCGCTAACCTTTTGGTTTTGCTTAAACCTACTTAAGGTTTGCTGAACTTCACCAGTGAAGTTGCTGAAGGCTATTTGAAAATCACTACGTAGTTGTTGCTGTCCATTTGCTATTACCTTATCAACGTACTGCTTTTTGGTGGCATCCATAGCTTTCGTTGGTACTTCAACATTGGTAATTTTCAGTTTCTCAGCATCAATATTTCCCTCCGCGATAAAAGAAAAAGGAACTTTCATAAAAGCTAGCAGCATCACATAGCTGATGACATTAGTTGCTGATGGGCACTACGCCCAAACTTGTTTAAAGTCATCGTGAAACTGACATAGGATAAGGAATAATATACACTTTCAATTTCAAAATTTATTTATCTCGTATAATATTAGCTTCTTTAAGTTCATTTATAATGGCAATTATTTCGTTGCCATGGGACGTGTTGCCTGCTTCCTTGGATGCAATCAGTAGTTTCAACCGTTCAACCAATTCGTTGGGATCATCCCAGTAGACGTACTCCATTGGCTTGTTATTGTAAGTTAACTTCATACCGGTTTCAGCAAAACGTTGCTTCTTTGTCAAAGGAGGAAACATTGGCTTTATAATTTCAGTATATTTATATAGGCTTGAAGCTTTCAAACGACCTGCTGCATTCTTGTGTGCTGATGTCATTACCAACACTTTTCGGTATGCTTCTAACTCATCGGGAGCATAATCAGGTGACTTGTAAAATATTAGTTGATATAACCCTGGAGTACCTCGAAACTGTAACACATCAACGATAATGTGACCTGTACTACGACTGAAATTAATTTCCTTTTGTCCAAGAAACCATTTCGAAATTGCAACGTCATATATAGGTCCATATATGTTGTCAATGTCATCGCTTTTAGTAATATAATCTTCAAGATACTTGTGAGCAACTGGATGATACTGATCCATGTAGTCCTCTATTGCTTCTTTAGAGAGATTACCGGAATTCTCGTAAAAGGTTTCGTTCTCCACCTCATCATCATCATTGGTGTGCATACTAGTTTCAGCGATTGGTTCTTCATCGAGATATTGTGTCTCTTCCAACTCTTGTTTTTTGACAGGTGGGGGCTCTTGCACTTCTTGTTTAATTACCTGTGTTGGTATCTTGGTGAGAACTGTTGTTGTTATTGAAGCTATTTGCTGTAGCGGTGTCATTACCGGTCCAAAGAGCTTATTCAATGTTTTATCATATTCCGACTTTCCCAGCTTCAAACTAAGATATTTCTTGCGAATGGAACGTGTCAATTGCTTGATCTTTTTCTCTTGAGAAGTTGCAGCAATGTTGCTACTGAGTGAAGACATTTTTATCAACTAATATCATTCACATTCATTCCACCCTTATGTATTTATCAAATCCGTTACGGTAGCGACCATCATTCAAATTGAAGTCCTTAGCTATTGTAATAAAGCCAAAACGAGTTTGCCAGCATTCTGAACACATTTTCTTAAATTTATCATAGTTCATATCGGGAGACACGTGCTCATCAAAGACGTGCTTCAAATTTACCTCATCTTGTTTGAATACGACAATCACGTTGCAATTGTCTCGAATCAGTTGCTTAGGTATTTTGCTGTACGTTAGAGATAAATACATCGAGTCGATATTCCTGTGCCTTCCCATCGAAAAACAATTCTGAATCTTGTTTTGTTTATCACCATTCACATCATCGAAAATGAATACTGAACATTCGCTTGCCTCACTCGGATCAATTACTTCTTCGTTGGCCTTGAAAGGAAAATACGATACACCTTTAACCTGCTTGAGAACGTCTTGTAAGAGCAGATACTTTGGTTGGTAGAGTGACTTGGAATAGACGTAGACGTTCTTGAATCGTAGGCCGTTTTCATTGAATAGCAGTGATAACGATGCGTTGGTCTTTCCACAACCACAGAAAGCAGCTCCATCAAACTGGAACCTCCTTTAGAAAAATCCCAACTTTTTTAAACCTATTTTATCTACAAACGATGCTAATATATGTAGTATAGTTCATTTTTTTGTAGTTTTATCAGTAACTGAAAAAACTCCATTGATAATGTTTAAACTAAGAAATATTAGTAATAATACTCTGAATTTTTTTGTAATAAGTTCTAACTTGATTGTAGTTTATTGTAGTAACAACAAAATATTACTTTGTTTTATATTCTTTTAAAGTGTAGCAAGTATGGTACAATATCAAAATTTTAAGTCATAAATTAACACATATTCCAAAACTACAAACGATGTAGTTGATTGTAGCTGAATTTAGATGTTTGTAGTGACTGTGGAACTCTTATCAGCGATAAAAGAAACAAAATCAAGTGTTCAATAAGTCGATACGCTAAGACAATTATGAGCCTCAGATTCTATAACATTTGTAGTTTTAGAATAAAAAATATATCGGTACATATACCTTCCCCTTTCTGTGTAGACCAAAAATCTGCAAAATGATCATTTTCGGGAAACTATTAAAAACTGATAATGTGAATTTCGAAAAAAATACAGTGACAAGGCTTACCTATGAAGGGGGGATACTTATCACCGAACTTCATCGAACTGCGAACTCAAAAACATTCAACTATATGAAGTTAAGTAAAGAAGAATTTAGAGAGCGGAGAACTTAAAACCCTACATTGAATTCGACTACTATCGTTCCTTTACGCTTAACTTGGCATTGTACAATAAGGTCTGTTAAACAATTCAAGGACATCGGTAAATATTAAGTACTACAGCTACATTGTAAATTTAGTTTTAGAATTGTATACTACAAACGATTGTACAAAATGTAGAACCATTCGAACACTACAAATTTCTTTATTAAATACCCTAAAGTGCGTTTGTAGTGATTCAAAAGTAAAATATTTCTCTTTTCTTGTTATTTCTATCTCTACAAAACGATGCTGATGATGAATGTAGTACAATTTATTTTTTGTAGTGCTAATAGTGGTACAACAAAAATGAGTACTACAATTTAAAACAATAAATATTAAATGATTTTGTCCGATTATTAGTTTTTTTATTATCGTTTGTAGTTTATTGTGATACCAAGAAATAGGTTGTATATATATATATATATATATATATATATATATATATATATATATATCTTAAAACAAAATTTAATCAAATAAAAAAAACGATTTACAAAAATCCACGTTTTGAAATGAAAATCTATAAACGATATTAATGTTTGTAACAACATTTGTATGTTTGTATCATCGTTTTAACTGTAATTCAAGTCTACTTGTTTTTTAAACGATAAAAAATGAAAGAAATTGCGTGTTAAATCATATGATAATCTATAAGGACATGTAGGTGGCGCCCCAGGAACATGATTCTGGCGCGAAAATTGATTAAAAAAAAAGAAGGAATTGAAGAGTTAAAATGAGATTATTAGTTAAAAAAACTCCTCAACACTTCTTATAAACGTTTTTAATGGTTTCCCGAAAATGGCCATTTTGCAGATTTGTGGTCTACACAGAAAGGGGACGGTAGACATATGGATATATTTTTTATTCTAAAACTACAAACGATATAGAATCTGAGGCTCATAAATGTCTTATCGTATCGACTTATTGAACACTTGATTTTGTTTCTTTTATCGCTGATAAGAGTTCCACAGTCACTACAAACATCTAAATTCAGCTACAATCAACTACATCGTTTGTAGTTTTGGAATATGTGTTAATTTATGACTTAAAATTTTGATATTGTACCATACTTGCTACACTTTAAAAGAATATAAAACAAAGTAATATTTTGTTGTCACTACAATAAACTACAATCAATTTAGAACTTATTACAAAAAAATTCAGAGTATTATTACTAATATTTCTTAGTTTAAACATTATCAATGAAGTTTTCTCAGTTACTGATAAAACTACAAAAAAATGAACTATACTACATATATTAGCATCGTTTGTAGATAAAATAGGTTTAAAAAAGTTGGGATTTTTCTAAAGGAGGTTCCAGTTTGATGGAGCTGCTTTCTGTGGTTGTGGAAAGACCAACGCATCGTTATCACTGCTATTCAATGAAAACGGCCTACGATTCAAGAACGTCTACGTCTATTCCAAGTCACTCTACCAACCAAAGTATCTGCTCTTACAAGACGTTCTCAAGCAGGTTAAAGGTGTATCGTATTTTCCTTTCAAGGCCAACGAAGAAGTAATTGATCCGAGTGAGGCAAGCGAATGTTCAGTATTCATTTTCGATGATGTGAATGGTGATAAACAAAACAAGATTCAGAATTGTTTTTCGATGGGAAGGCACAGGAATATCGACTCGATGTATTTATCTCTAACGTACAGCAAAATACCTAAGCAACTGATTCGAGACAATTGCAACGTGATTGTCGTATTCAAACAAGATGAGGTAAATTTGAAGCACGTCTTTGATGAGCACGTGTCTCCCGATATGAACTATGATAAATTTAAGAAAATGTGTTCAGAATGCTGGCAAACTCGTTTTGGCTTTATTACAATAGCTAAGGACTTCAATTTGAATGATGGTCGCTACCGTAACGGATTTGATAAATACATAAGGGTGGAATGAATGTGAATGATATTAGTTGATAAAAATGTCTTCACTCAGTAGCAACATTGCTGCAACTTCTCAAGAGAAAAAGATCAAGCAATTGACACGTTCCATTCGCAAGAAATATCTTAGTTTGAAGCTGGGAAAGTCGGAATATGATAAAACATTGAATAAGCTCTTTGGACCGGTAATGACACCGCTACAGCAAATAGCTTCAATAACAACAACAGTTCTCACCAAGATACCAACACAGGTAATTAAACAAGAAGTGCAAGAGCCCCCACCTGTCAAAAAACAAGAGTTGGAAGAGACACAATATCTCGATGAAGAACCAATCGCTGAAACTAGTATGCACACCAATGATGATGATGAGGTGGAGAACGAAACCTTTTACGAGAATTCCGGTAATCTCTCTAAAGAAGCAATAGAGGACTACATGGATCAGTATCATCCAGTTGCTCACAAGTATCTTGAAGATTATATTACTAAAAGCGATGACATTGACAACATATATGGACCTATATATGACGTTGCAATTTCGAAATGGTTTCTTGGACAAAAGGAAATTAATTTCAGTCGTAGTACAGGTCACATTATCGTTGATGTGTTACAGTTTCGAGGTACTCCAGGGTTATATCAACTAATATTTTACAAGTCACCTGATTATGCTCCCGATGAGTTAGAAGCATACCGAAAAGTGTTGGTAATGACATCAGCACACAAGAATGCAGCAGGTCGTTTGAAAGCTTCAAGCCTATATAAATATACTGAAATTATAAAGCCAATGTTTCCTCCTTTGACAAAGAAGCAACGTTTTGCTGAAACCGGTATGAAGTTAACTTACAATAACAAGCCAATGGAGTACGTCTACTGGGATGATCCCAACGAATTGGTTGAACGGTTGAAACTACTGATTGCATCCAAGGAAGCAGGCAACACGTCCCATGGCAACGAAATAATTGCCATTATAAATGAACTTAAAGAAGCTAATATTATACGAGATAAATAAATTTTGAAATTGAAAGTGTATATTATTCCTTATCCTATGTCAGTTTCACGATGACTTTAAACAAGTTTGGGCGTAGTGCCCATCAGCAACTAATGTCATCAGCTATGTGATGCTGCTAGCTTTTATGAAAGTTCCTTTTTCTTTTACCGCGGAGGGAAATATTGATGCTGAGAAACTGAAAATTACCAATGTTGAAGTACCAACGAAAGCTATGGATGCCACCAAAAAGCAGTACGTTGATAAGGTAATAGCAAATGGACAGCAACAACTACGTAGTGATTTTCAAATAGCCTTCAGCAACTTCACTGGTGAAGTTCAGCAAACCTTAAGTAGGTTTAAGCAAAACCAAAAGGTTAGCGATGAACGCATATTGAAAACCGAACAAGCTATGGAAACCCAAGTACAAAATATATCGCTTCTCATTTCAAAATGCAATACAATAGAAGCTCAATTGAAATCTTTCAGCAAAGACTATAAGGAAACTATGACCAATTTGAAGCCTCGTTTAATGACAGCAGTAAATCTCAGCAAAAACGTATAAATGATCTGGAACTTTCTATGAAACAAGCTCCTAAAGCTGTTGATGCAGCAGAAGTATTAAATATTGTTCGAAAAGATAAGGCTAAAGATCGTTTTGACCTAACAGAACTTAAAGACAAGATTACTAAAGTAGTCCTGACCTATACCGAGATATGTAAAAACTACATGATGATATTGCAAATCAAATGTTGCAACTAAATCAAAAACTTGAAGCAGTCGCTGATGATATTGCTAATATTAAGTTTCATCACTAATATGTTGTCGTTATTTGCTAGCGACATGGTAGGATCATGTCAAATTTAATGGTCAAAATTATCTTACAATAAAACCATGACTTTGCCTACTTTTAGTCAGTATATGAGATGTCGCCTATAACGAAACATTCCAAAGAAAAAGTACAAGTCTTTAAGGAACTGCATAGACCTGTAAAACGAAAGTTTCTTCGCCGACGAGTAATAATCAAGGGTTTCATTACTCCTGGCAGTCTGACCTCGCACAAATGGATCTCTATGCGAAATCTAATCGTAATTTCAAGTTCTTCCTTGTGGTGATTGATTGCTTTTCTTACTCATGCCTTTGAGAGTATTCTCAAGGAAGGGCGGCACCCGAAAAATCTCCAAACCGACCAGGGTAAAGAATACTACAGTAATAGCTTTCAGAAACTCATGAAATCATACGGAATCAACCATCATAGTACATTTAGCGGAATGAAAGCTGTAATAGCTGAACGCGTAATTAGAACGTTGAAAGAACGGCTCCACAAGTAATTTAGTTTGAATGACACCTACAAATGGGTGGATATTCTACTGGAAATTGTCAAGGACTACAACCATCAAAAACATTCCAAGACAAAGATGAGACCTGTGGACATTACTAGGAAAAACGTTCGAGATATTAAAGTTTACAATAACTTGAAAATTGCTGGACCAAGAAAATTTAAAGTCGGAGATGTTGTGCGAATAAGTAAAACCAAACACGTTTTTGATAAAGGTTTCCTTCCTAGCTGGAGTACGGAATTATTTAAAATTACACAGGTTAAAATAACTAATCCGGTTTCGTATATTTTGGAAGATATGAACGGAACACCGATTCAAGGGAGCTTTTACGAGGAAGAATTGCAAAAGGCAGCCTATCCCGATGTGCATCTCGTCGAGAAAATTTTGCAACGAAAAGGAAAACAGGTTAAAGTTCGGTTGCTTGGGTTTGATTCGAGCCACGACAGTTGGATTGACGGTGAAAACAGACTGTAATTCCAAGATCAACCACAAATTTATGATGTATTATCTCAAATATAGGCAAAATATATGTATACTAAAAAATAAAAATGCTAATTTGATCATATTTTGTTTTATTTAAACATATAATACTAGATATGTACAATATAATTGGGAAACAAATAACACATATACTAATGTGACTATTACACAAATACATAAATTGTTTTATTCTAATTTGGTAATTTGTTGGGCATCGTTGGAAATCTCCGTGGCAACGTTTTCATTCATAAACTTTTAACCAGGTCAGAATCATACAATGGCTCAAGAGAATGATGCTGATTTCGCAGTGGGTTGCCTCTAGCGCACCACTTTAAATTCCCAAGTCGGAACTTGTGAGCATTACCTATATCTACAGGATGGGAGACATTGTACCATTCTTTAACTAGTTGAGCATTAGTATTTTTCTTCAGCACTTTCTTTATAGTTGCATGGAAAGGCACTCGCTGCCTGCGTATGAGGTACCATTCGCTCTCACTAAGAGCCAACAGAGCCATGCATCTCTGTTCTTTATGGTTATGGACTTTGGAGCTACTCGATGGACTACGTCTTTCCTCAAGCGTTTTACTACCTAATACTGTATTTTGTTAGAAACCACGTTCAGAACCTCACGATGACGTTCCGATGCCTTGACAGATTCTTCTTCTAGGCGAATTCTCTGCAGTTCGGCTTTGGCCCTTGCTTCTTCAGCTCGAAAACGTTCTTTTTCAGCCTTAACTCGTTCCTCATCAGCTCGCATACGATCTTGATCTGCTTTGTTTCTCTCTTCTTCGGCTTGTAATCGTTCGTTTTGCATTTGAATCATCTCAGCCTCAGCGGTATTCTTTACTTGTAGCATTAGACTTTTAAGTTCGTTTATCTCAGCCATCAAATGCTCGTTTTGTGCAGAAATTAGGTCGTTATGTGCAGAAACTTGCTTAGAGTAACCCATTGTTTTACTTCTTGATCACTCTCAAAACAATTTAGTTTAGATTGAATTGGTAGCATCTTGTAATTCTAACCAACTTGAAAAGCTGTTTATGGCTGCGTTTATGAACTGAAACTTATTTGACGTGAAATATACTGCTGCTACGTGATGTATGCAATGGAAAGTGGTGGGAGGTATAGCTCAGCCAACCCATGAGAGCACGGCTTATGACGTCACAGAAAAAAAGTGGAAGGCACTCCGTCGAGTGCGTTAAAGCAAGAGAGATAACAAAGTTCGCTGTACCATTCGTTCTAATCGGAAGTAAATTTTGAGTACTTATCTATTAATTTCGAAAAGATTGTTGAGGAGGTCTTGAATTATTTTGTCTATTCATGGGTTTTCTCTCCTCCAAATTTTTTCCTGTAACAGATAAGTATTTAAAAATTGTATATGTAGAACAAAGTGTAGTAAGGCCGTAAAATGCCCGGATTACTGGCTGTCTGTAGAGAGATTCTTCCTCACAGTTTTTCGATGTCTATAAAATGATCAACCAGTATTCCTGTATATAAGTAATGTATTGTATATTGTGTAATACTTATCTGTGTATGGAGACGTTTCAACTCCGAAGTCGTTGTCAATCGTTTAGTTTTCGAGGAATTTGACACTGACAACAAAATGTCAGTGTCAAATTTTTGACAAACAATAAATTCAAAATCAAAGCGAAAAGTCGAAAACAACACTAAACGATTGACAACGACTCCAGACTCGGAGTTGAAACGTCTCCATACACAGATAAGTATTACACAATATACAATACATTACTTATATACAGGAATACTGGTTGATCATTTTATAGACATCTCTTTCTTCAGAAAAACGAATCTCTTACAGACAGCCAGTAATCCGGGCAATTTTACGAAATTGCCTTACTACACTTTGTTCTACATATACTTTAAATACTTATCTGTTACAGGAAAAAATTTTGAATAGACAAAATAATACTTATCTATTGCCTATTATGGCAGTAAAACATACTCTTGTTTTAAATTTTATTTCAAACAAAGCTACGTATAATATATTATGATATACCAGCACCAATTTCAAGGGCATTTATGTTTATTTCCAAAGAAATAATGCGTTTTAAGCCCCATCCGCTACCGAACTTAAAAAAAAACAACACTTTCTAACGTTTACTGGGTAAAAAAAAAAGTATAGCCCAAAGCTGGTAAAGTTAAAGTACGGTGGTTGGGTTTCAATGAGTCACATGAAAGTTGGATTGATGACAAACCATGTTATAAGTGGGGGAGATATTCATTTGCCAGAACTTGTATACCAGACGACAGTTCCAGTTTAACTATCAAACGATAAAAATGTCGAGTGAAAAGTCTACTTTTAGTGATGATGATGATAAGCATACTGTTAATAGTGTTTTGAATCAATATGAAGAAGAAGCAAAATCAGAAAAAGTGTTACTATTATCCCAGTGCTTTCGACTTTATAGTTCTTATTGTTAAGTGTCCTGTGGCTTATGTCTTGCTAGATGCTTTGACCCAGTAATAGTTCTACAGCGAGAAGATGATGAAAAAGTTATATTTAATAAATCTGAATGGTTCAAAGTTATAGAAACATTACGAAAGTTTCTGGATATAGTTTTTTTTTCATATAAGATGATGAAGAGAACGACTTTTTTCATTATCCTGTAGTATGTGGGCAATTGCTTACTGTAAGCCTGTCGTCAACCAGTGATCTTGATAAGTCAATAATGGTGCAGAAATTTCATAACACTTTGTGGTTTAGTCAATTTGATATTGAAGAAATTTTAAACATAGACACTCATTTACTATCACACAGGGTAAAATTACTTGAAAGTATTAATTTTTATACATATAATTTAAATGTAATAATTACTGTTCATAAATGGTTGAACTCTAAAATAATAACAACCGATACTAAATGTTGTAGTTTAAATGTTTATAATTTCATATGTGGAATATGTGATTCTAACGATAATACATTATTAGCCAATGCTCTTAGAGAATACATATTTTTTTATTCACACGAAATTTATAATAAATTAGGTTTTTACTATTTTTTTTTCATTCATTTTCCTTTATACATCTTAAAATATAACCATACCTTCTCCTAACATACGACAAACGACCTTACAAACTGTCACCCACAAAAAGTGGAGGGAGATATAGCTCAACCAACCAATAAGGGTGTAGTTTATGACGTCATGGTAAAGTAGTGGGAGGCACTCCGTAGAGTGCGTTGAAGTTCGCTATACCCATTCAATCTAATCGGAAGTAAATTTTGGGTAATTACCTATTGTTTGTTATGACAGTAAAACAATGTTCTGTATTTAAAATTTTATTTCAAAGCTACCCTTCACAAAACACAACGTCAACCACGGAACACGAAACTAACCCTTCAACTATCACAGTCTCACGCAACATGGACTTTGCAAAGAACCACAGAACACACGACAGGCGACGTTACAACCTGTCACCCCACAAAACACAACTTCAACCACGAAACACAACCACCTCTCAACATAACCTCATCATTCATTTCAGCCCCCCATTACATAAGATACTAATTTATATTTAAAAAAGAACCGACTTCTGTTAACTTTAATAAAAACCGTTTAGAAACCGTATGCAATCAGTCACTATTTTCAGGCATCTTTTTCTATCCAATTTAAGGTACAGGTCTATTGAAAATTTTAGCGTATTCTTATCCCCCTCTCTCTTTCTCCTACTCTAATTTGTATTCTTTTTCTATATTTTTCAAATATTTCTTTTTGTTTTATTATTTGGACCACTTTCTTTAGTAACTCTATATTCTGTGTATTGGTCACCCCTTTATAACTTATTTGACATTTTCCGACCACCCTGTACATCTGTAATTCAACTCAACATAATATTGCTTGCAACCGTCTTAATATCTTTAAAACCACCCTGTGTAAGTATAAATCCTCTCCACACTATTGACTGTTTCTATTCTTCTATTGTTTCTTGTATACCCATGATTTTACTTCGCCCCGTATGTCTAGTATTCTATTTATGCAACAGCTCACGGATATAACAAAATACACATTTTTGGACCTCATATTTTATGACTATAATTTTAGTCTACCATTTATTTCAACTACCCGGTCTATGTAACTGGTTCGAAATTTTTTTGAACCTATGTCTATAATTATATTAAACCCCTTCCTATAATTCAAATATCCTAACTCTTATGCTTATATAACAAATTTTTGATACACACTGAATAACAATAATTTAACCCATTACTTCAAACACCTTGTATAAGCAACTACTTATAATCCACACTATATAATTTTTTTAATAGCACTGTATAACTGTAATTCTACTCCACCTTATATTTCAACAATCCTGTATATTCAACTGCTTCTAACATTTTTAAACCTTCTGTAAACTGTAACTATACTCCGTTCTATTGTGCTAATAACTATGTAACTGTATAACTATAGATTTGTTCGACTCTTATTTCAACCACCTTGTATACGCAACTACTTATTATATTACTTACAATATTTTTTCAACCACCCTATATAAATAAGTCGCCGACGAATTGATAACCTCATCTTTTTTGGAAGTTGGTTAAACAACAACCCACAAAAGTACATACATCTAAAAAAGAGAAGTAGGACGCCACTTAGGCAGAGGTAAAGAAAGAATGAAAGAAAACTACTGTGAAATGGACAAATGAAGAATAAACGTGATTATTTCAATCTTTATAAAAAATTAAATTTAATGAACTGGAAATATAAGAAAAAAAACACCAATAATTACTAGAAACACTCAAGGGGAGATCCAGTTGACAAAAGGTAGTAAATACAGATTTGGGAACACTGCATTAAACATCTATTCGTGGCAGAACGAGAGGAAGTAAAAGAAGACAGCAGACCGGCGGAAAAACTATGTATTCTCAAATTAGAAGAGGGATATGCCACAAAAATATTTAAAAAAATAGAAAATGGCAGGACCTCTCAACATTCCGATAGAATTCATAAAGACATTGAACGATGGAGACTTAACCCCTCTTACAAAAGTTTTCAGAAACATATATAAAACATGGAAAGTTTCAGCCTGATAAGACACACTGTCTTGAGACACAGTGCTCTTGAAAATAATCCAGCAAAGAA
Organism: Octodonta nipae; assembly: GCA_034190945.1. Lineage (NCBI taxonomy): Eukaryota > Metazoa > Arthropoda > Insecta > Coleoptera > Chrysomelidae > Octodonta > Octodonta nipae. Next base: position 158,571,857 of record CM067216.1, read on the forward strand.
TATATGGAAAATGTGAAGAACAACTAGATAAAGCGCAGTTTGGATTAGAGGAGGATTAGGAACTCGAGAAGCATTATTTGCTATCACAGTACTGTTACAAAAATGCAGAATGCAGACCATATAATAAAGAACTATTTATCTGTTTCATTGACTTATAGAAAGCCTTTGTCAACTTAGAGTATTAACTTGCAATAAACGTTTAACAAAAACCATCTACTACAACCAGACGGCAGTAGTGCGTGTTGAAGATATGGTGACAGACGAACTTTAAATACACAAAGGAGTTCGCCAAGGCTGTTTTCTATATCCTTAACCGTTTAACCTATATTTCCAGTTAATATTCAGAAAGCACTGAAGGAGAGAGGTGAGGGAGTAAATATTGGAGTAATATTAATCAGTAATTCGCCGATGATTCTGCTATAATGGCTGAAACCGTAGAAGATCTCTAAATACTTTTAGAGAGTGTCAACCAAGAGTGGACAGAAGTAGGACTGTAGGTAAATACTAAAAAAACTAAATTTATTGTTATAAGTAAAAACGCAAAAACGAGCCCCATTTCCAAACTGGATGGAAAACAGATAGAACAGGTGCAAAAATACAGATAATTTTAATATAATATACATTTTTTCTATAAATAAAAAAAGTAGTTTGCCCTACTTTTATGTACACTATAAATGAATAGATGATATACATATTAATATTATACAGTTGTATAGGAATTCATAAGTACGAACATAAGTATACGTGATGTAATACTATTTTTGTAACTTTTGTTAAAAATCCAATTTTTATAACTATAACTTAGTTGTTCAAACTTAATTAGGTAACCCTGGCTCCTTAATTGGTAATGACCAAATTTATAATGTTGTAGTTACAGCCCATGCATTTATTATAATTTTCTTCATAGTAATAAAATTTTTTTAAGTTTAATTTTAAGGTGAAATTTAAATTAGATTTTATACGAGGATGATGTTAAGAAAAATATATACGTTTTTTTTGTTTTTTTCATGCTTTTGTTGAGCATCCAAAACAATCATATATCGATTTTAATTAAAATGCCTGAGATTTTACTTAAAACCGACATAAATTTTATTCCATAGCACCTACAAACCCAACGTTTACGTTCAAAAAACCAAAATACTTCGGTTGTAGAGAAGCTAAAAGGATCTACAAAAAAATAAATCAAAGGTTTTTCACTCACTTAATACTATGAAATAAGTAGTACTGGACGACATAAGTCAAATACTATTCCAATATTTTAATATCAAATTTTAGTATTGTGCCTTTTTTCACAGTTTCTTTGTCATTGGTCGGACCTAGACTCCGAAATGTTTGAAAATATATAGTAATTTCGTGAATTGTGGTATTATTTGCCAAAAACTGCTTAAACATTGACAAACCATTCCACAACTATCCTTCAGGAAACAGTTAAAGTATTTGTTGTATTATTTTTCGATCCAAATAATTTTATCTGTTCTCTATTATATTCCCCTTAATTAAGAAACATTTCTTATTTAAACCGTACTGTTGAAAAATCAATGATGACATCCATAGAAAAATTGATGATTGTATCCGAAAAACAAAACGTCGGATGGCAAATCTAAAAAGGTTCATATAGTTGAAAAAAGTGGTAAGAAAAATTTGGTTAGTTTGGGTTTCCTCGCCAAATAACAAAATAAAAATGTAATTATTTCAATTTTTTCCATATCCCCAGAAGTATTCGGAAAATTTTAAAAACAAGTACTTATATACGTAATTTTGACCCCTTTTTAACTTCTTTGTAGCTCCTGTAGTACATGAGATCGAATTTGAATTACCCTGTATAGTACGTAAGACCCATACATCAATTTGCTCAAAATAACTTAATCTATATTTTATGTTGTTATCAAAGAATGCATACTAAGACATTAAAAATACAAGGCTAATTTCAATTACACTTCCGATATTGGTAATGAAATATAATGATCTGTCCATATTCTATCATTCCTGTATTTGGCTTAAAATCGGATTTATTATTTGAAGTTTAGGTAGTGTTTTGATTATTGAAGTAAAATTCTTATGTACAGAATTTAGCAATGATCCTACGTATCAAAAATGTATTATTTCCTGACGTTGAAGCCTGCCTTGTCTGTGCTTTTCGGCCTCTGTTGTTCTTTTATTCTTGGATATTGGCTACTTACGGTAACTGTAGACATTTAAATGGCCAAGACTCTAAATTTCAAGAACCATTTTATATTAGAAATTCTCAGCTGAATACATTTGGTATTTTCTTTTTTCTAGGGCTGATTACAACATGTTGGTGCTGGAACATATTTCATTTACGGAATGTTTGTGACAAGAGCGCTACTGATTGCTTATATTTAATTTCCGGGATTAATTTTGTGTGAAGCACTATTGTTGAGATGTTGCAAATGTTAGCGCAGTATAAGAATTGGGTGGCAGCTTGTAATATATGGTATTTATTGCATTATGGAAGACATACAAGAAGAACCGACGACATTTAAGTTATTAAAACGTTTTTCAAATGTATACTATTTCCGATGTATAATGCTGATTGTTCTAACTGAGATAAAGATTTTAATATTGACCTACCTTTTTGTAAATTCATTGTTGCACAGAGAAGTAAGCTATATTTTAGCGAAAATTATGGTATGGATAATTAGTTGCAACGAAAGTGCCCTGTCATCAACGATTTCATTTTTGGTCTTTGCTGCTAAAGATTTGAGTAAAATAGTAGAAAGCCATTTTTGATACCAACTTGATAAATGTGTTACTGAAATAGAAAATCGTAATATTCATAAGGTATTTAACAAATACTATAAATTTCTTCAAACAAAAAAAATATTAACGAAAGCATATAATTTCGATAACTGGTTATATAACAGCTACGAGTTTAAACATATACTTACTTATAATGGCTCTCCAGGAAGAGAACAACAATGTGATACAATTAATTGGTTGCATTTAATATTATTTTTTATTGATCTAGTTTTAATGATGATTTCATTGGATTAAAACAAATGGGTCAGTTCTCTGGTCGGATTGTTCAGATTCTCTGATATAAACATCATGTTTCTTTCAGATATAAGTGGATATATATATATATATATATATATATATATATATATATATATATATATATATATTATTTTAGATTTTTGATAATTTGTTAATTTTATGTTTTAGATGAGAGCTTGTATTGATAAAGCCCACGTTGGTTTGACAATTTATTGTGTATTTTGATTATTAATTTTATATTATTATTTATATTAACTATTTATTTTAAAAGTTATTAATAGAAATAGTATTTACTTGTTTGATTTGATTTAATTATTAACTATTATGTCATTAGTTTCTCAGGGTTTATGTTTATCAATTTAATTAGCATACTTGCTTGTATCTGCTCTTCTTTTTCTGCTCCTATCTCAAGGTGGTTCAACAGCTCCTATTTAAATTTGATACTTACTCTTTATAACTTCCCTATTGCTCATTTTATTAATTATTTTATCAATGTTCATTTTATTTTTGTTGAAATCTTTTTACTTTTATAATATTTTATTATTGGATAATTAGAAACCTCATGTTCATTCAAATAACTTAATATGAATCATTATTCATTCAAATATTACTTTGGCTCATCAAATAACTTTACACAACTCGTCCATTTCAATTTAAAATACAAACTTTATTATTATTCATTTATAAAAACATTAACAACAATAAACACAAATTTTCAATAAACAATTCAACAAAATCATTATAACTATTCGATAAATTGAGAAATTTCTCTTTTTCCTGCATTACTACTAAATTTCATGATATCTAATTAACTAAATACAAACATAAATTAATAGTCACTTTTTTCCAAAATCTAAGTCAATTTGGATTTCACTAACCTTTTTTTTTCTTCATTCCTCATCCTGGTTATCATTAAGTAGATCCATTAGTATTCCATCTGTTTTTTAGGTATGATTGATAAAATTAAATTTTTATCTATTATTTCCATCCAGTGGTTTTAATTTACATAGTCCTTTATTATTTTCCAATATTTTATATATGACACACTTAGTTACTTTATTATCCCAACTTCATTGTCCAGTTTCTGGTCTAATAGCCACTACACTTTAAATTGTTCCGTCCTCATGTCACAGTATACACTGCCAAGCTTGATATTTTGGTTATGTCAATGATAGTTCATATTATAACCCCACTTTAATTTCCGACTTTCACCTTTATTTACAATATTTTAGGTTATTGCCCAGAAATTTTAACATGCACTGTTAACCTATATTTTTGAAAGTCACAACTGAAGAGCGAACTGAGAAGAGAGCCTTTCTACCAAACGTAAGCTTTTATCCTTTTTAAAAAAAAATGACTATCGGGAGCGTTAATCTTTCCCGGTCACTCATTTTGGATGAAAACTTCAATTGTTTTTGCGTTATAATTTTTGTCTGGCCCGTAAACTTAAAATTTAGCCTGTATAAAATCCCATAAGAAATAAAAATTTTCTTTTTTCCTTATTATATTATACTTTTCTGAAAGCTTATTTAATTCTAAGATTTTTTTTATTCTTACCATTTTTAATTTAAATGCTTTGTTTATTTACAAATTTACATTCTTTTTTCAAGGTCATTTACCTTTCCTTCTGAATTAAAAAAAATTACCTCAAATTCTTTATAGATCAAAATTTAAGTTCTTTTAATCTTTTCCCTCTCATTTCAAATGCTTATTGAAAAATTTTCTTGTACTTTTATTCATTATTTAAATATTTATTGACATGTTAAATTTCTTGACCTGTTTCTATATGATGCTTTGCTTTATATCTTATTTTGTATTGCTATAAATGCATGTGTTTTTGCTAATTACTGTTGTTTTAGGTCTAATGCATGGAATGTTATGTTTTCCTGGCAATGTACAATTATTCCTATTTATCTATTTGACATGTTAAGTTTGGTCGTTAACAGATGTATAACCAAAGCTTTTTAATTACCTAATTATAAACAATGGTGAGTATTTTTATTATTGTTAATACTATGTTATTTAGACTATATGATTTACATATTTTTCCTTTTACATTCTGCAAAGAGCCTTGTTTACAGTTTATTGCTGTGTTGATTGTATGTTAGAATGGCATGTTTAACGATATTGAAATTTACAAGTTGTGTTAGCTTTTTCTTTATTGAATGGTTTTGATAAGCCTTTAACATCATTACATTTGAATCCTAGTTGACTCTTTTTCACCCCTTTCATAAATATTACAATACTAATTGCTTTATTAGTATCTTTCACCACAATTTATCTGATCGTTAGGCAACCAACATGTTACTTATCCATTTGATTCTAATTTTGAAGCTAAATTTTAATCTGTTTTACTTATAGTATTATTTTCTATTTAAGACTATGCTAATTCCATTACATATATATATATATATATATATATATATATATATATATATATATATATGTTATATGCAAAATATATCAGCACTTAGTTCACACAGTCGAGAAGTCAACGGAATTTAAAGCGTACGTGACTTCTCAGGGATATCAAATTTCATCTTGAATTATATGCAAACAACTTCCCGGAAACCTGCACGAGTCCGTTTAACAAGTAAAAACGCTGACTTGCATCAGCACTTTTGTCAATGTTATAAAAGCAACTGGAAACGTTCTCGTGTTGTCATTCAAATATTATCACTTTTAGAATTAAGTCATTCAAATAATATCATTTATAGCATTAAGTTTTTCAAGTACTTTAACTATTTTAATTGTTCACTTTTAATATTGTATGTTTCTAAATAAATATATTTTTTTAAAAAGTGAATTGAATCAAAGTGAATATAAAATTGGCGCAGTCAGTAGGATTGTCCAACACAGTTAGAACACGTGAATACTAACTAACTGTGGAGATTTCTAAATCATTGTGGACAAAACCTACTTGAAAAGGACAACAACTACCAAGTACTAGCAAGGGAACACGCAACCAGGCTAACCAGTGCTAAGTGACGCGGAGAACAGTCCGATGCGAGGAATAATAACGTAAGAATCACATAAAGTAACTATTTTTTATTTTTGAATGACCACCAGTTCTTTCATTTATATAATATTTTATTCCTCATAACCTTACATTCCTAAATAATATTGAAACTATATATTTTACATAATCATATTATTTTATTACTTTGACTTACATATTTCGAAGTATTTGAAACATTATTTCAAGTTTATTATTAATCTACCATTTATACATTCCTATTTCAAATTTGTTATTACCCTATTAAACATTGCTCGATATTGGATTTTGATAAACTAGATATTTACCATTTACATTTAAAACCTCAACATTTAATTTTTATTTACTGTGCGAATCTATACAATTATAAAAATGGCCACTACTAGACAAGCAGCTACACCAACCGTAGAACCATATAAGTTATCTGAAATATTTGCCATAATTCCCGAATATGATGGTAATCCGATATTTTTGAATACTTTCATATGCTCCTGTAATACTGCTTACAGCATGGCAACGGATAATCAGCAAGTATTGCTAATTCTCCATATAAAAAATAAGTTACGCGGTAAAGCGGCTGAGTTAATTAATTCGCGAAACCCTAGTCAACTAGCCGAAATTCAAACCCTCCTAGAAAACCATTTTGGAGATCCTCGGGATCTCTCGGCTCTCATACAGGACTTGCAACGAATGCGGCAAACTCCAAATGAATCCCCCCTCACTTTCTCTGCTAGACTCCAGACGCATCAAGCGAAAATGCTAGCAGCTATAAACACGCAAAATTTAACCATCAAAGAAAAACAAGCACAGATTGACTTAATAGAGTCAATGGCTCTTAATAGCCTTCTTACGGGTTTAGAGCCCAAAATTGGTCAACTCGTTCGCGCTAGCGACCCATGCAGTATTCTCACTGCCATTTCCAGAATTAAACGAGAACTACAACTATCACATTTAGAAACCCAGAAATTTTCAGGTAATTGAAGTTTCCAACAACCCCCTCGTAAACCAAATAACGGTCCACCTCCAAAACAATGCTCTTTTTGTAAACGCATGGGCCATTTAAGCAACGAATGCTTATTGAGAATGAGACAATTTCAACACAACCCGAATTCTAATCAGAACTATTCGAATTACCGCCCTCATTTTCCCAATCAACCTGCTAATCAATCTACAAATGTTAATCCCAGTCAACAATTTTCACAGCAACAATTTCGTCCATCTACCAGTAGACAACCCCAAATGTCTGGCAATTACAGACCGAACCCGAGTTTCTTTAAACATCAACAACGCCAACAACCAAAGACTCATCACTTGAGCAATCTGCAATTCGGACTATATCACAATGACTATAACTACTCTCAAAACGAGAATCATTACACCTCTTTACCCGATGAGTACAGAAACGTACAAGATTATCACCCTAATGATTTCGAACAAAACAATGAACCAGAATATTTCAATACTGAACAGTTATACGAATTTTATTCTGACGAACCTGATTCTTCTCAAGTAAATTTTCATTTGACCCCCACTCAGTCAGAACCCCCAGACCAAGAAATTTCAGAAATTCAAACCCAAATTCAGACAATGAATCTGGACGACTTCAGCCCCAATGTCAACTTCCCAGAACAGAACTTTCTGTAAGACCCCTTCTTTCCGTCAACTCAAAGAATCTTTATTATATTACTGACTCTTCAAACACCTATAAACTTCTTATCGATACGGGTGCAGGACTTTCAATTTTTAAACCTGAAACCTGTCAACGCTTCAAACAACGATTTCCCGAAAACGTAGTCATCCAAGGAATCACCGATCAGAAAATCTTAATCAACGAATCCACCCTTGTACCTTTCAATGTCGCCGACCCACACAAGGTATATATTTGCAACATCGACATTGAATTCGACGGATTACTGGGTTCAGATTTCCTTGAACACTATAACTGCGTTATAGACTTTAACAGCAAACAACTTGTCACTAATTTTAAAACTTTACCTCTCTACAAAGTTACGGATGATACCGTCATGCGTACTCAGAACCCTTCAACTTTCAATAACTGCATCCCGGTTAATATAATCTGTTTAGAACCCCGAACAGAACAAATATGTAAATTAAAATGTAACCTCACTAATACTGAAGCTTTCCTATCATCTGCCGAAATAGAAAAAGTTTATCTTCTCCGTGCCCTTGTTAAAATTAATGAAAAAGGCGAATTCCTTACTTCAGTTTTAAATGCAAATGCTATCCCCAAGACTGTTAAATTCGACAATTTGGAACTCGAACCGATAAACAATTTTTCCGTAAACATTCTTTCTGAAAATTACTCTCAAAACTTGACCCAGCCTGATAGACAAACTACAATTATGGAACAACTTCGGTTAGAACATCTGAACGAGGAGGAAGCCGAACTTATTTCTCAACTTTGCCTCGAATATTCCGACATATTCTATTTAGAAGGTGACCAACTGACCTTTACAAACGAAATCAAACATTCGATAGACACTAATAACGCAAAACCCTCTTTTACAAAGTCATATCGGTACCCCCAAATACACAAACAAGAGGTAAAAAGTCAGATATCAAAGATGCTTGACCAAGGCATTATACGTCCGTCTAATTCGCCATGGTCATCCCCTGTTTGGGTAGTTCCCAAAAAACTAGACGCATCTGGTACCCAAAAATGGCGTGTCGTCGTCGATTATCGTAAATTAAATGAACTTACTGTTGACGACAAATATCCCCTACCGAACATTTCGGATTTACTTGACCAACTTGGCAAATGCCAATACTTCACCACCCTCGACTTAGCTTCCGGGTTTCACCAAATCGAAATCGATACTAAAGACATCCAAAAAACAGCATTCACAGTTGATAATGGCCATTTCGAATTTGTTAGAATGCCCTTCGGTCTAAAAAACGCTCCATCCACCTTCCAAAGGGTAATGGATAATATTCTTTTAGGTGTTCAAAACGAGAGATGTTTAGTCTATATGGACGACATTATCGTTTATTCTTCGACTATACATGAGCACATAGCCCGACTTTCTGAAGTTTTCAAACGATTGCGAAAAGCCAATCTAAAAATCCAACCCGACAAATGCGAGTTTCTTCGCAAAGAGGTCGCGTATCTTGGCCACCTTATAACTCCCGAAGGCGTGAAGCCTAACCCCTCAAAGGTAGATTGTATCTTAAATTTTCCCCAACCAAAAAACCCAAAAGACATCAAGTCCTTCTTAGGGTTAGCTGGTTATTACAGGCGATTCATCCCCAATTTCGCCAAGATTTCAAAACCTTTGACAAGATTACTTCAAAAAGACACACCTTTCCAGTTTGATTCAGAATGTGTCAAATCTTTTGACGAATTAAAAAGAGCCCTTACTTCTACTCCCATACTCATATACCCTAATTTTGAAGAGCCATTTATTCTTACAACCGACGCCAGTTCATTTGCTATCGGCGCAGTGCTCTCTCAAGGCCCCGTAGGTAAAGATTTACACGTAGCCTATGCCTCCAGAACTCTCTGCAATGCTGAAACTAAGTATTCAACCATAGAACGAGAACTCCTTGCCATAGTGTGGGCGCTTAAACACTTTCGTCCGATAATTTTTGGCCGTAAGTTTTTACTTCTGACCGATCACCGCCCGTTAACTTGGCTGTTTTCTATAAAGGACCCTGGAAGTAGACTTGCAAGATGGCGCCTTAAGCTCGAGGAGTACGACTATCAAATAATTTACAAACCCGGCAAAGTAAATAAAAACGCCGACGCGCTCTCTCGCATTAAAGTTAACAACTTTAATGAATACATATCATTTCAAGCAAACAATCATCTAACACCATTTACAGTACTCCCAACAAACGAAACTGACGATGACTCACAAGAACCCCAGACGAGAAGTCCCATTAATCTCCAACAAATCTCCGAAGAATTTAAAACTTTTGTCGAGCGATATCAAACCGTCTCTCTCATAGATTACGACAACATTCAATTTTCTAATTGCCAACTCCTAGACCGAGGAAACAAAAACATCCTCGTATTTCCCCAAGGCTCTCTCATGAAAAATTTTCACCATGACATCATCGAAGACATTTTTGAGGAAAATGCTGATTTCCGTACCCCTAGAGTAAATGTCTTTGCAAGCAAAAATGTCAGAAAAAGACGCTATTACATCGTCCCTCTCCCTTCTGACCCAGAAATAGTCAACGAGATTCTTTTCGCATCTCTGTATAATAGTAGAGATGTGTTTACTGAAAATGAAGTATTCTGTGTTGAGAATAACATTGAACTGCCCATTTTGGAAATGCTTTCGTTTATCTTTTCCGAAATCGATATCAAATGGAAAGTTTGCCAAAATATCGTCCAAACGGTTGAGAAAGACCAAATACCCATCATCCTCGACCAAATCCATAACGGCAAAAATAATATACACCGAGGTATCAATGAAACTATCCGCAGAATAAAAGAAAAATACAATTGGCAAGGACTGACTAAGGACGTTGACAATTTTATCAAAAACTGTCAATCTTGCCAGAGAGCAAAAGTTTACCGGAAAAATCTTGACAGCCCACTTGTCATTACTGAAACCCCACGGACACCCTTTGAACGCGTCAACATCGATATTCTAGAAGTCCCGACAAAAAACTACGCATTAACTATCCGGGACGAACTAACAAAATTCTCTCAGGCCTACCCCATAACCGACAAATCCGCAAAAACTGTTGATAGTACCTTACTACTCTATTTCCAACACTTCGGTTCTCCATTACGGATACATTGTGATTATGGCAGGGAATTCGACAACACACTAATGAGAGATTTGTGTAAACTATTTGACATCAAACTATCTTATTCTAGTGTGGGACATCCCCAGTCAAATGGTTCATTAGAACGATTCCACTCGACCTTATTAGAGATGATTAGAATCCATAAACTAGAAAATCCTGACGAACACCCTTTTAACATCCTCCCTTATGCAATCATTGCATATAACAATTCTGTAAACAAAACTCATGGATTCACCCCTTACGAACTTGTTTATGGACATACTTCGAGTAGGACTCCAGAAACTCTCTATAACCAACAAGCCCTGATAACTAAGTACATCAGAGATCTCAATAATCGTATCTCTCACTATTATAAAATTGCTCGCGAAAGAACGGAAATCCAAAAACATAAAGCGAAAGTCAGATTTGATGAACACGTTTCTGAAAATCTCCCTAACTATCAAATAGGCGATAAAGTCTATATTAAAGAATCCCAGATCAAGGACAAACTCCAAAATAAATTCAATGGTCCTTTCGAAATCCTGGAGATTCACAGAAACTCCGCAACAGTACTAAACCTTAAAACTAACCAAAAATCAAAAGTAAATTTCGACCGAATGAAACCGTTCTCAGAAAGTTAATTTCTGTTTCAGGTTTTGCCTGCTGTTCGGGTCAGCAGTACCCCAATTTCAAATACAACCAATAAACAATACTTTAGGTATCTACTTCCCTAACGAAGCAGAAATAACTGTATCCAATGATAAATGGACACTTTTAGTACACAGAAACATTTCTACACTAGAACAAGTATTTACAACAAATAACAGAATATTACAAACTCTTGTAAAAACTGTTAACTTCAATTCTTTTGCTATGAACTACTTTCGCGCAGACGTACAAACCCACATTAACCTTCTCAATCAAATTTCTAACTCTATCAAACAGAAATTTACTGACATTCACATGGACACTAAAAGACACAAACGAGGTATACTTGATGGAGCAGGTACCCTTTTTAAGGCAATCACCGGCAATTTAGACGCCGCCGACGGAAAATACTTTACCGAAAGCATAAACCGCTTAAATCAAGGCCAACTTCAAATTGAGAACTTACAAAAAAACCAAATAAGTGTCACCACATCCGTAATTAAAAACTTCAACGAAACTATCCAAAATCTTAGAATTGACGAGAAACTTTTTAACGATAACATGATAAAGCTGGAAAACACTATCGGAAAAATTAATGATAAGGTCGCCTACGTCGAATCAAAACTCGCACTACTTGAAATGTGTGAAAAACTTATGGAGAATTATCTCTACTTAGAAGATAATTTAAATGATGTTTTAAATTCTATCACATTTGCGCGTCTGAAAATAATTCACTCTTCAATTTTAACACCAGAACATCTTATTACCTCATTACAGGAAATATCGCAAAATTTAGTCAAAAGTAACCTTCCATTGGCTGTAAAGTACTCGAGCATCGCACAATATCTGGAAATTATTGAACTAGAGGCATTTCAAACATATACCGATCTTATATTTGTGTTAAGAATCCCTTTAGTCGAACAACATCCTTACACAGTCTTTCATTTATATCCTATTCCTATATACGATGAAAGAACATATTTACATCATATGCTATCCTTCACTCAAAAATATCTTGCAAAGAATGATGATTCTTTAATGTTTATTCCGATCAAAGACTTAAGTGCGTGTAAACCGTTATCCACTCGTAAGAAACTGTGTTCTGAACTTTACGCGTATCCTATTGACACAAACGCGTTATGTGAAGCTCAACTTCTAAAGAATGTCCAGAAGGTACCCGACAACTATAAAAGCTCACTAATATTCACTCAAGGATACAACGTTCAAAAACTAGAACCCAATACATGGCTCATAATTACTTCTGAACCCATAAGTGTTACAGTGAATTGCGCTCAAACAAACCCAAAAACTCTTACAATCTCCCTCAACTCCATATTGACTCTTCAATCAGAGTGTAGTGCGTTTATAGGAATTACAAAAGTTCAAGCCGAATCTGGTAAACAAACCGATGTTCTAGAAACCTTCCAACCAGTAACAGTGCCGTTCAACTGTTGCGACGCAGTGCCAGAAAAAATTATAATTCCTGAACTGCAGCCCCTGAAGCTGAACACGCTTAACGTAGAAGAATTAGACGTAGCAAATCACAAATTGGAACAATATTCCAGAGACCTCGATGGTCTCATAAACCAGCCGTTTGTAACCAAAAATATCTCTTGGTTTACCTATACAACCATAGCTGCTCTCATGATCATAGCAGCACTCATCACCTTCCAAGCTGTCAAAAAGAGGATGGTAAAACCTCCAAAGGACTGCAATCCTGACCAGACTTCAGTGCCTCAGCCAAGACTCAAATTCTTCCCCAAGCTTAGGCCTGTTTTGAAAACAGAACAAAGCTTAGAGACGCAAGTTTAGGTATACCCTTTATGTTCTCTAAAAACACCATTTTTAATATTAATTTATATCATTAACTTTTTTATTTTTCTACACATTATTTTTATTCACATTTCCTTTTACTTTATATTTTATTTTGATATGTTTAGGTTAAGCATTTAATTATTACTCATATTATTTTATTGCTCATTTATTTTAACATTTTTTGATTTTATTTTACAAATATCAATTTGATTTTTACCTTTTACTTTATTTTATTCATATTTTATACACTTATTACTTATTATTCATACCATTCAAACATCATTTTATGTTATTTTATGTTTCTGTTCCTAAAAGTTGATGTTATAGCATCAACTTTTGATATGTAAGGGAAGTTGTTATATGCAAAATATATCAGCACTTAGTTCACACAGTCGAGAAGTTAACGGAATTTAAAGCGTACGTGACTTCTCAGGGATATCAAATTTCATCTTGAATTATATGCAAACAACTTCCCGGAAACCTGCACGAGTCCGTTTAACAAGTAAAAACGCTGACTTGCATCAGCACTTTTGTCAATGTTATAAAAGCAACTGGAAACGTTCTCGTGTTGTCATTCAAATATTATCACTTTTAGAATTAAGTCATTCAAATAATATCATTTATAGCATTAAGTTATTCAAGTACTTTAACTATTTATTTAAGTGAATATAATATATATATATATATATATATATATATATATATATATATGCAGGAATAACGGCTGATTGTTCGATACAGGTTGAATAATGAACGGGATTCAGTCTGAGGGTTGGCGAATTAAAACTGTGTGCTGACACTTTATTAATATTTACCCCATAGCAACAATATAATAATCATTTCTCATAAATATCGTATTACATCTCATATTTCACGATAAAGCAATTCCCACGGACAACGCTCGGCTTCCTCGCACGTGTAATCTGCTGATGCTTAGCTTGCAAAACCAAGATTATAAATTCACATGCGGCGACAGCGAGCGTCATTAAGTGTTTTAAATTCATTAAGTTATATTTTATTTCAACATTGTTATTTTCAAGTATTAATCTTTGTATTTCAAACAAAAAGTTTTTTTAAAAAAGTTAATTGTGTTAGTAATAATATAAAATACATGTATGAGAGCATATATATATATATATATATATATATATATATATATATATATATATATATGCTCTCCCTCAAGACAAACATTTTGTTAAATATTCGTTGAAATCCAAGGAAAGTACTTATCAAGAGAAAAATTGCGTTCTATGCCATCTCAACTTACATTTCAATTTAATATTCATGTCATACATATAATCAAACAAACTGTGTTTTTATAAATATAATGCACATTGACTGAATAATTTATATAAACCCTTGGAACCTTCCCGTAATTAAGTAATTAAACCTCTGGCAGTAATCATCACATTTACTGTTTTCTATCCGGTTGTAATAAAACTAATACTTCTCTTGTACTGCGATTAGTAACCAAAATGTGATTTAATTTTTAACCGACTTCCAAAAAGGAGGAGGTTATCAATTCGTCGCGCATTTTTTTTTTCGCTTTTGTTTTGTATGTATGTTACCTGATTTCTTCTCCTGTGGTGCACCGTTTTGAATGAATATGGTCTTGTTTAATAGAGTATATATCCGGATTGGTGAAACTTCAAATTTTGGAAAAGAATTCTATTGGTAAAGTGATAAAATTTGCGAATGAACACATGCGTGCATGGAAATCGAAAATCGGAAATCCCTAATATAGTCCAGTCATTTAAGCTTAAATTAGGTAAGAATCTCGGAATTCGAGATACCCAGCTGCAAATACTTGTATATTGACACCCTAAAAGTTGTCTCAAAACCTACATATGGTAGGGTGTACGCAACTATTAAATTTTAAGATCAAAGTTCACAAAAATCGTTTTTTTGCGCTTTTTTTGCAAATATCTCATTTCCTATGGGTATTTTGCTATTTGCAATTATTATCAATATTGTACAATACAAAATTTTCTATAAATTTTGTTTAAATAAAAATTGATGATAGAGGGCGGAGAGCGCGGTGAGAGCATCACTTCAGGTCAACCGGTGCCTCCGGTCGAAAACGCCCCATATACAGTTGATGAATTATGGATAAATCAATGATTATAAATATTTGTCAATTTTTATTAACTATTATATTATATTTTATCATTTTCTTCATGCATTAAATCTATATCTATTCAATAATACTGATAACCGTTTCCTAAAATTAAAAAATAATTAAGGGAAAAATTTAAATCATAATATAATTATATTCACATTGATTTAATTGTCATTTTAACTGGGCGTACACTGTCTTACGAACAAGAAATTTTCTTTCAAAAAGTTGGGAAAGGAAATGTAAAAACGGAAATATACTCGACTAAAAGTTTTGATAATTATCCTCATTTAAAAACACATTTTATTTCTGCACGCATTAAGTGGCTGTGACACAACTTCTGCGCTTTTTAAAAAGGGAAAAATCATTTTTAAAAGTTTTTGAGAAAGTGACAAATTTGGAGGAATTAGCTGCAGCATTTGAGGAAGAAAATTGTTCAGCCAGAGATTATTAGAGAGTGGAACTCAAACCTTATTGGCAGTCTATAATGCTCCGAAATCTATGAAAAGTCTCGATCATCTTCGTTATATGCATTACGTCAAGTCTACAAAACTTATAAAGCTGTGCAGTTTTCAAATATTCCACCAACAAGTGCAGCTGCTCATCAACAATTCAAATGTGTATATTATCAAGTTCAAACTTGGTTACGGCATGATTTGGAACCTCAGGTTTGAGGTTGGGCAATGCGAAATGATTTTCTGGAGCCAATCATGACAATTTTACCACCTGCTCCAGAAGATTTGCTAAATACAATTTTCTGCAACTGCAAGAGTGGTTGTGGTTCGCGATGGAGATGCAGGAAAGCGGGCTTGCAATGCTCTTTAGCTTGTGTCCCATGTAATGGGCAAGCTTGTCTTAATGCTCTACCATATCAGAGCGACATTAACGAAGATGGAACCTTTGACCGCGAAATCATGGAAGAACTTGAGACAAATGTGGTTGAAGACGATAATGAAGACCAGTTTGAAATTTACCAGCAGCCGGAAGACGACGAAGAAGAGGAAGAAGATGATTAAAATTATAAATTGTAGTTTTTATACCCTTTTCATGATGAAATAAGTAATACAACTGATTACACACTTACAGTTGTATTACTTATTTCATCATGAATATTAACTTGCACCAAGTAACAGCCAACTCAATCCAATTTATACCCTTTATTCCAGTTTTACTTTTAATAAAAAGAAATGTATTGAACTGAAATTAGAAATTGATATTTTTTAATAAAAAGATTAATCCTAATTTATTTGTTTTTTCCATCATGTAAGAAGTTATTAATATTAATTAGGTTAAAATTCAAATATAATTTCTATATTTTCATTAACAATTCTGCAATTACATCGGCAGGTAAGTGTTGTTGAATAAATTAATACTGAATAAAAAGTAGATAGGTTAGGAAAAAATGATAAAATATAATATAATAGTTAATAAAAATTGACAAATATCATTGATTTATCGATAGTTCATCAACTGTATATGGCGCGTTTTCGACCGGAGGCACCGATTGACCTGAAGTGATGCTGTGACGGCGCGCTCCCCGCCTTCTATCTCGAAAACGGTTCACCGTATAAAAAAAATTTTAAACAAAATTTGTAGAGAATTTTGTATTCTACAATATTGATAACAAATACAAATAGCAAAGAACCCATAGGAAATGAGATATTTACAAAAAAGCCCAAAAACCGATTTTTGTGACCTTTGACCTTGAAATTTAATAGTTGCGTACACCCTACCATATGTAGGTTTTGAGACAACTTATAGGGTGTCAATATACAAGTATTTACAGACTTACAGCTGCGTATCGCGAATTCCGAGGTGACCTTACTTTAATGACTGGACTAAATATTTTAGTGGATTTTTCGATAACTCCTTATGGATGTGTATAGTTTTTTAACGTTTAATCTATTAAGGAAGATCCTTAGGTGATCTCATATACTTTTCTGCGACATGCAACTTGCAGTTTCGCTGAAAATCGCCGAAAATTCCAAAATCTTATCAAAATTTTTATCGAAATGACATAACGGACATTTCCTCATAAATATTTTAATTCCAACGTAATAGTGCGGTAATTTTAGGCACTGGAAGTTTTAATTGCGAATTTGAAAATTTTCTATGTACATCTCAAGCATATAGGTAGTAAAGCATAGTACTTTCGGTTCCTTAAATCAATGAGTACCAAGCTCGTTTTGTTTGTATACCTATTTGAATGCAAATTTTTTTATTTTGCGAAGACGGTGCTTTTGGTTTACACGTTCTTCCGGCCTAACAGAAAATTCAGTGACAACTCATGTCAAACTTTAAACTGATATTTAGTACGTTTATATACAGGGTGTTTAGTTATAGTAAACAAAATCACAAAGTAAAGTGATAGAAGGAGTTGCATTTATATGAAGATTGGAATATAGGACGGACTAGACTGATAGTGGTCCGTAGGCAGCTGTATATACAGGATGGTTGGAATATAGGGTGGAGTGGACATTTGGTGGTATAAAAATGTTGTAAAAAATGTCGAATTAAACTTATATAGGGTGATTAAAAAACTGTTATATGATGTGGACATAAACAAATCAGGATGGTTGAAAATATATGCTGCAGTTGAATTATATTTATACAGTGTGATTAAAAAAATATTTCTTTTATAGCCCATAAGAAGTTCCATAAAGTGTGGAGAGGAATTAATGTTACACAGGACGATAATGTAAAATGTACAAAATAAACTAATTTATTGGCTAGCCCACAAGGGGTTATTACTATGGTTGAAATATAGGACGGATTTGACTCCGTAAGTATGGGATGGATTCTACTCCATCCTATAGTTAACAGAAGGCAGCTAACAAATTTATGCTTGTCCGTGGACAGTCCTATGTACAGGATGGTTGGTACATAGGTTTGAGTGGAATTATCTATAGTTATACAGGGTTGTCAAAAAAATTTGAAAAAAGGTTACATGGCGTAGTCCATAAGACATAAATATATTTTGGGCTTATTAAGTCAACGCGTACTTGTACAATTTGTTCGTAACGATTTACCTGTCAATTTAAATGGGAAAGTATCATTGTGTAATGTTGAGGCTTTCGCTGTTACCTGGTTCTGTCTATTAAGGTTATACATACAAAATAAAAAACAAAGAATGAAAACTACCTGAGTTCAAAAATACTAAAAAGTTGAAAATAAAACATTTTTGAAAAAAATATATAACCGGCTTCTACCTATAACTAAAAAGCTAAAAATAATCATAACAAATACAACTCTAGCAAATAAATAACACATTCAATGTTGTTAGGTACCTACCCAGGAATTAAAAAATGTAAACATTAAAAGGTGCTCATTCTGTACAAATTAATTACCTACCAATCTAGTATATTTTTGAAGTCGGTGCCAAGCAAGATTCAAGTTTGATGAATTAGTAGTTAGTACGCAATGAAAGATTTTAGATTTGCTTGGCACCGGCTTCAAAATATTCTAGATTGGTAGGTAATTAATTTGTACAGAATGAACACCTTTTAATGTTTACATTTTTTACTTCCTGGGTAGGTACCTAACAACATTGAATGTGTTATTTATTTGCTACAGTTGTATTTTGTTATGATTATTTTTAGCTTTTTAGTTATAGGTAGAAGTCGGTTATATATTTTTTTCAAAAATGTTTTATTAAATTTCTGCTGTCTATATTACATTTGATATACATTTAGTAATAATATCATCAGTTCCTGAACCTATTTAAAACACCCTACGGACAATAAAGGACACCTCACAAAGCAAGTGGAAAAGAGGGTTCAGTCAAATGGACTAAATCGCTATTTGACTGTACCCTCTTCTATCAAAAGCGCCGATGGGCGCAAGTTTCTAAAATGACTAGTTTTTAAGGTAGGTAAGAAATATGAACTCTAGGTACTTCATTTTTTATAGAAAATTGAAACCCTCTTTTCACTATCTTTTGTGGCAGATTTGAAGAGATCGGGAAAACTACGTCCGAGCAGGACCTTGACAATGACCTTAAATATCATATAAAGGTAATCCTGATGTTTGGGCGCAGAGTGTTCCTGCAGTTTAAAATCTTCTACATAAGTAGGAAGCACTGTTCAAATAATAACTTTAGTCTCGATATGACCTTGAGGTCAAAGTCAAGGACATGGTCAAGATCGTAGTAATGTTCAAGGCCATCGAGATACTTTCAGACCTTGAATAATTCGTTATTCGCAAATTCCTTTACAAAAAATAATAAAAAATTCAGTTAAAAATGACCTTGGCCTTTATGTGACCTTCAAGACAGACTCAAGGTCATCGCAAACCCATGAACATAGACAAGTTCCGACGTAAAACATTTCTATATTCGTAATTGAATTATGAATATTAGAAAATATGAAATCATTCCGCAAATGTATATATTTTTAATCTGTAGATCGCCTAGTAATGTAATTAATTATTTTGCAAGAAAAAATCTGTGAAAACTACTAAGTGACTGCATTGTCGCTTCAAACAAGCACAATATCTTCATAAAAGTTCTTATAAATCTGCATTAAGAACATTAATTATTTTCGTCTCACGCCTCTGTACTTTCAGAAATAGAACTTTAAGGCATTTGTTATTTTTAGTTTATTCAATTGTCGCTATATTTACAAATCCGGTGGAAATGCATAACATTGCAAATTTTGAACTGCAAACCTTGTTTCTGAAATGTAATTGCGAATAAAGAAATGTTCTGCGTCTGAAGTTGCCTATGTCTACGGCCTTGAGCATAACGGTCAACGTCATTTTTGAATTGGACTCCTTAATATTGTTTGTAACGGAATTGCGAATAACGAATTATTCTCCGAAAGTGTTCACAGTGCCTTGAATATGATGATGACCTTATCATGACCTTGACCTTAACCTGAAAGTCATATCGAGATTAAAGTTATTATTTGAACAGTAACTCATACTTTTATAGCAGTTTTTAGAACTCAAAAATACTTTCGAGTTCAAGCATGGTTTTGACCATAGCCTTTATATGACCTTTTAGGTTACGGTCAAAGTCATATTCGGACGTAGCTTTCCCGATCGTTTCAAATCTGCTACAAAAGATAGTCAAAAAAGCGTTCAATTAGGATTTGAATAAACAGTGAACTACGTAAACTTCATATTTTCTATCCCTCAAATCTTAAAAACTAGTCATTTTAGAAAGTTCTGTCCTGAGACATTTCTGATAAGCATGTCATAAAGAATAAAATATTAAATTATAAGCCCATTTGACTACACCATCTTTTTTTTGGTTTGTTTTTTCTGTATATATTCCTAACTAATTTTTCTGAAAAATCGAGCACTGGTTTTTCATTAACAACCAACCCACACTCGACATTGATTTCTCATTAGCCCAAATTCATATTATTAGCATAGTTAAGACAAACTTCAGTCCATAAACTGTAAAATGTTACTCATTATCTCATTATGATTATTGGGTTGGTTAAACCTTTCTTAAAATTAGTAACAATTTTAGTTGTGCTGGCGAGTATATTCAGCTGTTAAAATTTTCTCTAAATGATTTCGTCCATTAGGCAATTTTTTTCTATACCTGCTTGCCTAGTTTGTTGTTTTAAGCCAATTCTTATTAGCTTCAGTTGGATTTTAAGTGTTTATGGAAAGTGCAAACATGAAAAAGGCACATTTCAAGAGCCGTTTTATATACATAAATCTAAAATAAGCACATTGAGTGTATATTTATTTATTGTTTTTTTAATTTCATGTCTGTTATGGAATATTTTTCGATTGAAAGCAGTATGTCAGCAAGATGCAGCACAGTGTTTATATTTAGCATCAAGCGTAATATTATGTACTAGTTTCATTTGGATCGTAATAGAAATGTTCACAAAATGTTTCATCTGGGTAAATGCTTTTAACGAATTTCACCATTTCATAGAAGAATCCTCTTACGAACCACATTCATTTATTTTATTGAAGAAATTAACAAAAGTTTACTTCTGCAAATGTTTGTTACTTGTTGTAATAATTGTATTGGAGTTCACTATGCATACCTATATTCTAGCAAAATCACTTATGCATAGAGGAAGTGATTGGTTTTTAGCCGAAATACTTTTATGGTGTGTAAAGTGCACCGATGTTGTTCTTACTCCAACAGTTTCTTTTATAATCTTAACTGGCATGGATTTGACAAAAATCGTTAATAAACATTATTGCACTCAACTCAACAAATATATAAAAACATCAAAAAGGGATGACTTCTCTATTATCTTAAATAAATTCTTTCGATATATTACGAAGAATATTTACATTTTTAAACAAGTTGGCAAAACTCTAAGACCTACAATTATATCAATAATGGGATATGTAATTACTACAATTTTAAATGCTTATTTGTTAATAATAATGCTACAAAAACAAGATCTCGCATTATTAGAAATTTTTTGGTTCCAGCTGCTAGTTGTTTTCGGTGAAATTATTTATCTTATGGTTTCGCTGGACCTTCAAAAATGGGTAAGAAATTATGATAAATATCTTTTCAGTTTGTAGGTTACATTTCTCGATTTAGGGATTTCTAAATCTTTATTGTCGTATTTCAGTATTATATTATTTTTAAGTTAGAAATTATTAAATTTATTGTTCAGTTATCATACTCATTTGAATTTTTAAACGCAATTTGTCCTTATTTTTTCTGTTTCGTTTTCAGTTGCGAATGATGATGATTTATTTTGGATAAAAACTTCTTGGAATTTAGAAAATGCAAGTCATTCCTTATGTACATATTTCTGTAAGTCTTTAAAATCGGCATCCACAAAAATTATAAGTTTAAAAATATCATAATTATTATTTGAGAAAGACAGTTTAATTAGACCGGTGATTAGTGAGTACGGTTTACAACCTTCGCCAAATTGCTCATATAATTGAATAAAAACCTACAGAATTGAAAAAGAGAAAAATTTTCCTAGAAACACATTCGTGGAAAATTACCTCAGAAAACGCAAGAAATCGGAACATCATTCAAGAACTAATGTCACATAAAATCACAATATCTGCCCCTGACTAATAAATAGTATAATCTCAATCTGTGTGATATACAAAGTAAGAATAACACTAATTTTTTGTCCGAATCAAGAAAACCTGCATAATAATTGGGAGCAAAACCACTGTTCTAACATCTTCAAGGGAAAACTTGAATTAAGAATGAAAACTAGTGTCTGTCTCTTGTGATTATGGGCCATACAATATTAAAAATTACTGTTTCCAGTGAGATACTATACATAATAATAGTAATAGTAGCTAAATTAAATTTATATTTTATTCAGTAAATTTTATTGGTATGAGAGTAAAATATTAAATTTTCTAAAACAATATCATTGCAAAAGTGTTACTCATTCCAAAGTAAATATTTTGATATAACAGGCTCAAGTTTCCCCATCAATTCTATAGTATTTTACACTTTATGTGAACTAATCAAAGTCTGGATGGGCGTATTAGAATCGAAGCTAATGGAAGGATTTACACTTATGTCATTATTTTAAACAATTTCTGTCAGTTTAACAAACTAAAATAAGAAACAGTGTGGGTCAAGCTCCATTCCGACGTTTATCGCTAATAGCAATTGAAAACAAGGATTTAAAAGTCTAAATTTAATAGAAGTCATTGACACTTTTGCCAAAGCTAAAGATAGGAAAAGCTTATAGACTTAATTGTTATTCTGTTGTCAGTAGTTAGTTCCGACATTGATATAATAATCTCTACTGTTTGTTACCACCAGCTTTTAATGTGAAACTTTTTTCTATCACCTTAAAATTTTCCGTAGTTCTTCAAGCATGCCGCATTACAGACCCTCGGGTTTACTCGATGCATTCCGGCAGTGATGGCGTCTGTATATCCGATTTTGACATTTTACAATTTTGTTTGATCTTGTGTTATTTAAATAGTTATGACTGGGTATGCAAGTTGTCAATAAATTATTTATTTTTGACTAAAACTGTGTCGTACTTATTAAGAATAAACGAACCTAATAAATATTATGTGTGTATTTCTTCATATTTTAGAACTGTTATATTCCACATTATATTGCTTTATGGTCATTGTATGGGTATATAGTGCTTACTGACATTGCATATGAGATGACCTCCTTAATATTTGAATTAAAAGTTATCAATCTTTTCAATTACATTCGTATATATACGACATTAGGCATTTGTTGTATGGCCACAGAATGGGAGTATAGCACTTACTAACATCGAATATTATATTTTAGAAAAGGAATGCAGTTACAAATGCTAATCAGTTTCTTGTCGGTTATTTTCGAATAAGATATATCATATGGCATATTTTGGATTGTTACAGCCTAGGTTTATAGACTGTATTCCCATCGAATATTATTCACGTTTGTTATAACAAGCCATTGTTTTCGGTAAATGAATGTAAATCTACTTGGTTATGAAAATTTAATGTAGAACATCTAAGAAGAAAATTTCACTTGCATAGTGGTTTTATAAAACCAGACAATTTATTTTTTGTCTAACACTCTTCTCCCGACTTGACCATACAATGTATGGCATCACACTCCCTCTAAGGCACACATAGTGTGCCCTTAGGGGAAAATTCACTAAACCCCAGATATACTACATATCAAAAGGGTTTAGCTCTGTGGGAGCCCTTGCCAG
The DNA here is from genome assembly GCA_034190945.1 of Octodonta nipae. Taxonomy (NCBI): domain Eukaryota; kingdom Metazoa; phylum Arthropoda; class Insecta; order Coleoptera; family Chrysomelidae; genus Octodonta; species Octodonta nipae. Next base: position 158,595,846 of record CM067216.1, read on the forward strand.
GTTATCAGGCCCGTGGTTGGCGTCGTGGCTGCAGTGCCCCATGAATTTTCTAACCATCCGGGCTGTTCCTAACAGGACGGCTTTTTGCATCAGTTGGTAAAGGTGTTCGTCCAGACCGAGGTATTTCAAATTGTTTAATAGATGTTTTGGGACTACTCCTGTTGTTGACATAACAATTGGTACTGTTCGAGTGTTGTTCATGTCCCATTGTCTCTGTATTTGCAATTCTAAATCTCTGTATTTGGCTATTTTTTCAGCCTGCTTAATATTTATATTGTTGTTGTTAGGGATTGCTATGTCAATTAAGGTTGTTTTTCTAGAGACTTTATCTACCAAAACTATATCTGGTCTATTGTGAGCAACAGTCCGATCGGTCAATATCGTCCGGTCCCAGTACAGTTTGTAGTTGTTATTTTCTAAAATAGATTCAGGTTTGTATATATAGTAGGGTGTTCTTACCGACTGTGATAGCTCGAGTTTCAGCGCTAGTTCCTGGTGCAGTATTTTTGCCACAGCATCGTGTCGTTCTTTGTATTCAGTTGCAGCGAGCGCTTGGCAACCTCCTGTGATATGCTGGATAGATTCAGATGTTTGGCAACCATATCTGCATCTGTCGTTGTTGATAAAAGGGTCTTTGACGATGTACTTTAGATAGTTCTTAGTTGGAATTACTTGATCTTGGATTGCCAATATAAAGCCTTCCGTTTCAGGAAACATATAACTAGAGATCAACCAGTTCGACGCTGAACTGTCGACATAATCTTGGTTGACGTCATTTATATGCCTTCCATGAAGCGGCTTCTCTTTCCATTTCAGCAGTTTCTGATCAGTTGTCTGGTGGTATACTTGAACTTGTTGTTCTGTCAGTCGCAGAGGTGTTGAGTCATCAACCTGACACATGACTCTGTGTAGATCAGAAAATTCTGCGAGTTTCTGGAAATGGTTACGCAAATTGGAAATTTGTTGATCACGTAACTTGTCTATATCTGCCAATCCTCTTCCTCCTTCATACCGTGGCAACGTTGTACGTTCGACGGAGCTCTTTGGATGGTGATTTTGAGCTTTTGTTAGTAGAACTCGTACTTTCCGTTGTAATTGTTCAATGTCCGTCTTGCACCATTTAACTATTCCAAATGAGTAACTGAGTACTGAGCACGCGTAAATGTTAATAGCCTGAAACAGATTTTTACTGTTAAGCTTAGTTTTCAACAGTCGTCTTACCCTTTTATAGAACTCTGTTGATAGGTCCTTTTTCATGGTGGAGTGATCAATTCGTTGAGCCTGCTTTATTCCAAGGTATTTGTAAGTATGGCCTTCCTCCATGGATTCAATTGAGGTGCCATCTCTCATTTCGTAGGGCCCCTGCTGTATTTTGCCTTTCACTTTATTGATAATCCGGCATTTGTCTAAGCCAAATTGCATATGGATGTCATTAGAGAACCCTTCTACTATTTTAAGCATATCATGCAGCTGTTGTTTCGTAGCTGCCATCAACTTTAAGTCCTCCATGTATAACAAATGGTTTATCTTTAGTGCTTGTACGTTGTTGTGTTTGAGACTGAATCCAAAGTTAGTCGCGTTCAGTTTGCGTGAGAGTGGGTTCATGGCAAGGCAGAACCACAGCGGGCTAAGAGAGTCTCCCTGGAATATACCCCTTCTGATTGGGATAGAGTCAGTTTGTATCGAACAGTCGGCTTCATTCAGAAAGATTTTGGTTTGCCAGGTAGTCATGACATATTCTAAAAAGTTAACAATACAATTATTTACTTTATAGAGTTTCAGCACCTGAATGAGCCAATCATGTGGAACTGAATCAAAGGCCTTTTTGTAGTCCACATATGTCATGTAGAGATTTCGTCTTTTGGCGTGGGCTTGATTGCAGACAACGGAATCATTATTAGTTGTTCTTTGCATCCCATCGAGTTTTTCGCGCACCCCTTTTGTTGTTCGGTAATTATGTTGTTTAGCTCACAATGTCTGAAAAGGCGATGATTAATGCACGACGTTATAAGTTTGTATAAGGTTGGGAGGCAAGTGATTGGTCTGTACTTTGCTGGGTCCTGTGTACATAGGTTATCCTTTGGTAAGAGGTATGTAGCACCATGTGTAAGGAAACTAGGCATCTTGTGTGGATGGATAATTATGTCATTAATGAGTACTGTTAATTTATCGTGGGTGGCGTAAAGTTTCTTTATCCAGTAATTCTGCACACCATCTGGTCCTGGTGCTTTCCAGTTATGGAGGTGTTTCATTATGTTGGACGTGTCTTCCGTTGTAAATGGTTGGTGTTGCATCTTATCATAATTTTGAAATGCAGCCTCCTCCTCCTTAATCCAGCTCGCTCTGGAGTTATGGGAAACTGTTGTTGAAAGTTGTGTTTTCCAGAACTGCTCGATCGCCGTTTTACTGGGATAACTAGGGGTTTCATTATTATTGGTGTTGTTGAGTTTTCTATAAAACCCTTTTTCTGATTTTCCGAATAGTGCGTTGTCTAGTTTCCGTTGGTTACTGGTTTTGTACCTTCTCAATCGACTTGTGAATACGGAAAGCTTTTGTCGTAGACTATCCAGACACTGCTGAGATGTTTTCTCCATCCCACTGGGAGTGTATTCGGTTATTGTCCATGATCGTCTTGACAAGTCTTTCTATTCTGTTGTTTCTGACCCCTCGTTGGTACTCGGTCAGTCTTCCAATATCTTTCCGAAGAGAATGTTTGTCTAAATTGGGGAGGGTCTTGCTTTGGTCTTATTACGACCCCAATTGTTCTGCAGATGGAAATTGCAGCACAGTAGATGATTGTGTGTAGCGACTGTATTAACACCTAGAACATAGTGTGGCAAGATAAATTTGTTCATAGCCTGCAAGACGATTCCCAGTTTCTTAGAAGATCTTAGTTTGGGAAGAGTTGGTCTAATCAATGGATCTGTTCCACTATTCTCTATAAGAGCTCTTTCCATTTCTGCTTGGATTTTCTCAAGCAGGTCAGCGTTGGCTGGCTGTTCTTGTTGAAGTTCTTGAATCTCGTCTGCTCTTTGCGCCAAAGGTGTTTCAGGCTCTGGATCTGTTGTATTTCGACCAAATAATTCGCGCTCAACTTCGCTCTTTATTTCGTCCAGTTGATCAGGCGAAATAAGGCCATTTCTCAAGATGACACGATATTGATCTGCGACTCTGTGTTCGGTAACTTGAAGCTCTGGGTACTCACGACAGAACTCTTGATGCAGTATTTGGCGATATCCAGTCTTGTCCTGGCCAAGGTTAGTCACTCTGTAAAACGTGCGCATTATAAATTTATTCATGGCGCTAGTCCATTTCATGCGCTGTCTTATCAGTCCCGCTTGAGTGAGCGCTGGCTGTTGATCCTGCGCAACACTTTCTGCGGGTGGAGTTCTCGTTCTCGTTTGACTCCGTTGGTGATGGTCACGTTGTTGCTGTGACTGTATTGGTGAATATTGTTGTGGTTCTTGGGCTGTAGCTCTTTGGACGACAGGGGCCCGCCTCCTCAGCACTCCCTTATTATTATTATTCGTTATTGTTTAGTTTGTTACTATTATTTAGAATTTTACTTATTGTCTTCCGGTTGCGGAAGTTCATAAGGCTTCACGGCTGTCTTGGAAACACAAACAATGACTATAAATTACTAGAAACTTATTCAGTAAACAACTGAGGACGACTTAGAAGAAAGTGAACAGTATCTAGTGAGAAATATTCGCAAATGAAATAAACTAATTATTTCATATAAAAAAGCAAGACCTCTGATGTAAAAACAGCAAATTTCTTCAAACATGCACAATGGAAGATAACGGATAACTGAATAACGGTCATGAAAGAATAATTTTGTACATGATAAAAAGGTTTTGAGTTCGATACATATAATTTGCATTACAAATTACAAGATTATTTATTATTCAAGTACGTTAAAAAACAATTTAATTATTTACTATGGAAATGTCTTTACATTTCACTGCAATCAATTCTTCTACTAAACAAGAAGTCTATCTCGAATGCGTGTTTCTAAGGCGGTCTATCTTCATCAAATTTACCCATTAACAAATTATCCTATTTTGAACTATTTTGAAGAAAGAACGATACTTCCTTAGTGATTGGGCAAATGTCGCATTTCCAGCAGTAAAACCGTTAACCTCGAGAGTCGTATTTATACCTAGATTAACTCCGATAATTTCATCATGAAAATCGGTCGGGGCGGCGGATACCTTTTTATTTGGGATACCCAGGTGGGACCATACTTAAAATCGGTGTTTTTCCTAATCAAATGCTCGTTTTCTACTCTTTCCCTATTTCTTCTCATCGGGGCATCGGTATTCTTTTCGTCTTCACTGATTGAATTGATTCAATATGTTCATTCACCTCAATCCAAATTGAGTCGGATGGAAATACCTTCCATGTTTCTGTTTTTCCAGGAAGTACGCAATCTGGTTGTCAGGCTCTACTTGATACGCATCAGCATTCTTCTGTAAACGACCGGAGTGTTATTCTGTCTTGATGTCGCTTTGATGTGTTTTTTTTCATTCATCAGGCCAATTGCCTCTCTGGTGTTTTGAAGATCCAACTTCAATTTGAGCACTGCATTGTTAGTGTTGATAAGGAAATTACGACCACAGAGATATTTGTAAAAATAATCAACAGCTCTAATTATTGTTAGAAGTTATTTTCTGGTGATACAGTAATTCTTTTGGAAAATACGCGGCGGTAGCACACGACCTCTCTCCCCTTCCCATTTAAGAAAGGACGACTACAAAACTGGTGTTGCTGGCATCAGTATCTACAACAAAGTTGCCTTACGGCGTAAGAAACGTCAAAATTGGACACATTAATATGAACGAAGACTCCAAACACTACAAGGTTCAGTTTTATCCTTACGGATCGGATAACTCCAAATGGCTTCAAACTTGCGCTCATTGGTCCGGATTCCTGACTCCAATAGGATGTGGCTTAAAACCTCTAGCTCTATCTAAAATATGGAACACTTCTTGGTATTTTGCCTCAGGCTGACATTCTTAGTTCAAATTGGTAATCAATTGTGTGTGCCATAATAAGAATGTCGTTGTAGTACACTAAGAATGCCCTCCATGTCAACCGACATGACCGTGAATGGAAGCTTTCCTTCAAGGTGGAAAATGCAATCTTCTCTTTGTGGCTGTTATGAAACCCAACTTGCCAATATCAACACTTTAAGCCAAGAAAGGAGAATTAATTGGATCTTGCTAGGATGGTAAGATTATCATCTATTTCAGGTAGTAAACAGTTGTTCTTTTTAACGCTCTACGCAAAAAGAGAGGTGCTATAAGTTTAAGGTGTGTATCTATGTGCGCGTCTGTGGCATCGTAGCTCCTATATAAATAAATAGATTTTCATTTCCTACTTGACTAAAGAATCTTACTATCAATTTTTTATATCGTTTAGATTCAAAGTTAGATCACGTACGTGGCGCAGCCATCGAGTTGTTGGAATTGAAATCTTAACTGGATGAAACGATTTTGATACAATTTTTAACTTCCGATGCATAGAGATAAGTTTAAAATACTATTCTCATCTAACCAAAAAACGTAATTTTCTTTGTGATCAATCCTTACTAATGACGTATTTACAAACAAAATATCAGAGAAAATAAATAAAAGGAGTTCGAAAAATAAATTAAATAAATATTGTAAATCATAACCATGACATGCGTTGTGGCACTATCAAAATCGTTAACAATAATTAAATAAATAAATTTCATGCAGTTATCTATTAGAAATAGTGTCCGTAAGTGGCTAGTAACTTAAAAGTAAAATTAAAATTATATATAGCAATCGACACACAAGATCTATAAAAATAAAGTATCTTGGCCTTTTAACATCATTAAGTACCTATTAATATTTTTATGATGAGAGTGGCCGCATTTGAATACCACTAATTAAATTAAATAATATCACAAAACAAATAAAACGAAGCTAGCTAAATGATAAAGTGTGGATTATACAAATAACTACTCTATGTAGGCAATGTAGGTAAGTAACAAAACAACAATATCCAATCGTTTAGTTTTGAGTCTTAACAAATTTACTATGACGGAAGTGGTATAATAACTAACCACTCCTTGATCTTAGTTGGCCTATCATTTTACCAGTGGCAACTGACATATTCAGTATTGTAATATGAATGCCTCATCCGATTTTCACTACAGCCCGTCAACCAAGGAATATGTGCGGGGATCAGCAGTCCAACGCAGCTCCCAGAATTTATAATTTGTTAAGTTTGAGCGGCAACTGTTGTTGAAGATTTCGGTGCAATTTTTAGGGTTCTATATATACAATAGACGAATATTATAATATCACTCCGGATTTCTCCCTCTTTCACATCACAGCAATTTGCCCCTAAACTACTGGCAGGAAGAGGTTGAAATTTGGTATCAATGTATAATTTGGTGACCCAGTCAGGAGTACATATCGTAAAAGAAGAAATTTTGATTTTAGGAGTACTGGGGGGGGGGGGAACTAAAAATATTGACCGTTCCCCGCCGCCTTATCTCCGAAAAAAATACAAAATTAAATGGAAAATATAAAATTAAAATTGTTTCCAACACATCATGTAATATATCAAATAACACATACATTTTTTCATATTTTTAAAATAAATTCTTTTAAAGATATTAACAAAAATATAAAAAATGTTACCCATTCCCTCTACCTGATCTCCGAAACTATAAGCCGTAAAGTTTTGAAAAAATTAGAGGTATAGGGCCTCATCTGAATTTACCGGAAAAATAAGGAGAAACCTCTACTATTAATTTTCGATTTTATTGAAAAATATAAAATTAAAATTGTTTCTAATGCATCACGTAATGTATCAATCAAAGGGCTCTTTATGACAAATTCAAATATATATATTTTATATTATTAAAATAAATTATTTAAAATATATTATCCGAAATATATAAAAATACCCATTCCTCTCTTTTATCTCCGAAACTATAAGACGTAAAATTTTGAAAATAATTAGAGCTCATTATGACGAATACAAATATATTTTTTTGAATATTTTTAAAACGGATATTCTAAAATTTATTAACAAAAATATAAAAAAATAGCAATTCCCTCCTTTGTTCCCTAAACTCTAAGACCTAATATTTTTTCTTTACAGGAAAAACGCGACGAAATCCCTAATATTAATTTTGGGGACAAAATTATAGAATTAAACAGAAAATAAAAAAAAATTAACACCTCATGCAATACATCAAATGAAAGAACTCATTATGGGAAATACAAATATATATTTTCCATATTTTTAAAATTAGTTGTTTTCAATATATTAACAAAAATATATACTAAGTTCTCATTTCCCGCTTTATTTCCGAAACCATACTACCTAAAATTTTGAAAATAATTAGGATCACACGAAATTTATAAGAAACATTAGTAGAAAACCCGAATATTAATTTTGGGGACAAATTACAGAATTAAATGGAAAATAAAAATTAATTTTCAAACGCCTCATGTAATTTGTCAAATAAAAGGCTTATTATGTGAATTAAAATATATCATATCTCTAAATCATTTGTTTGAAAGATATTAACAACAATATTAAACATCGACTTAATTCCCACCTTAGAATCTATACTATCTAAAATTTAAAAAAATATATTTTATTTGTATTTTTAAATAATTTTTCTAAAAGATTTAATAATATATTCTATGAAACTTGACCTCTTTCCCGTTTATCTTCTAATCTACAGAACCTAAAATTCAGACAGTAGATTATTAATTGGTTGGATACAGGTTGGAGCCTCTAAAAAGCTAGACTTTTCTAGCTGTTATAGAAATGTTTGAAACCGTTACAAAGGCTAGGGCCGTAGAAACGACAGCAACCGTAAAAATGACTGGTGAGTTTAACTTAAGCCACTACAAATACTAGAAACTGTTCCTACAAATGTTTTGAAACAAATCCGTTGCAAAAAGTCGAGACCAGGAATGTTGGAAATGGGATAGTGAGTATAAAGATATAACTTTTTCTAAGCCAGAGGTAGGAACAAACATATCTTTTCTAAGACAGGTACTCAAAGCGTATTCACTGGTACATAAAAACTAGGTGCGTAAAACTTTAGCCATCAAAGAGAAAACATAAGTCTACTACAAACAAATGTTTCTATCACATATAACTTTTTCTAAGATAGAGGTCAGTACAAACAAATCTTTTCTAGGTACTCAAAGCGTTTGTTTCTATCAACACAGGTACATAAATCTTTTCTAAGACAGGTACTCAAAGCTTATTCAGTGGTACATAAAAACTTTTTTCTTGGTGCACAAAACTTTAGCCAGCAAAGAGAAAACATCAGTCTACTACAAACAATTGTTTCTATCACATATAACTTTTTCTAAGACAGACGTCAGTACAAACAAATGTTTTATAGGTACACAAAACGTATGTTTCTCACAACGAATTGTTGATATGAGAGTAAAATAAACAATGTATTTAAAAATTTCACAGGCGTTTTACTTATATATCTCTAGCACAAAGTGTAAGGGGGTAGCAAATATTTACTTATATCTAACAGGACCTTATAAATGCTAGAAAAAGTTACGTCATCCCCACATGCTCATCAAAGAATTTATCTCAAAAAGATACAAAAACCAAAGCATATGAAACGTAGAAACAATTTGCTTCATCTTGAAAAATAATGGTCTGTAACGCTTGACAAATCTGCATAAGTTATTACAGGTTTCTTAAATCGACATGTTGAAATTCGAACACACTGCTGGTTGTATCTCATCATACAAGCCAATATACCGAAAAAAAATTAATATTTCTTGCAAGTGTTGCTCTATAAAAAGTTGGAACGAAAGGCTGTTTTAACCCTGCTTTGATATACACAATGAAGATAAAACAGCCAAAGCATTCAAAAGTTTGTAAATGGAGCCACAACAAAATTCGTAGCATCAAATTAACATGTTTTTAGATAATTATATGCGTATTAAATAATCTATTGCAAGACTTAATGGTTGAGATTATTTCATTATTTATCATAGCTGAATATTCAAAATATTTAGTTCACAAGGCAGCCATTCAACACCGCACACAAATAACAACACACCACCGAAAAAGAAAATTATTTAAAAGAAATGTTGTAAAATACTGAGCAGAAATTCAGGTTAAATAGAAATTAATCATTCAAATATTCTAAAAATATACGATGTTTGTGCTTTGTTTGATATCTGCATCACTATCATTCATTGTGGTTTTCTTAACCTTGAGTGAAGATGTTAGCGAAGGTTATAATTTGTCAAAACAGAAGTATCCATTAGAAATGAATTTATTCGTATCTTAGAGTTTCAATCAATCATTTGAAATACTGTAAGCGCTATTTGATGTAACAATATTGTTCTTCCAATAACACTTTGCTTTGAATTAAATTACTGTTGGTAGAAAGAGCTGAAAATCAAAACTGTGAAATGAAAGTCATACCGTTTAAATATTTTTTGTTTTGAATCATAACGATACAGAATTGAACATGGAGGGTCTGCTACATTCAAGTATTGTTCGCCTTGATGGAGTTAAGCTTCATTCAACAGGCCAGAAAATCTTAGTCAAGAATGGGTGGACTTCGTTTTGCAACAAACAAAAGCCATTAATTGTGAACACACTAGAAGCAATATAAGACAAAAGAAAGCTGTAACCCGGCCTCGTGTTATCCAATTATAATTTTTGGTCAGGTTAGGGTATAGGTTAGGATCGACCGAACCTAACCTACCCTAACCTTAAGTCGTTCAATCGATCTTAACCTAACCTCAGTTGATACCATCTAACCGCCCTCTTTGAAGGGCCTCCCTTCCCTTTTACTGTGACGTCATAAGCTACTCATGTTCATCATTGGTTGATGGACTTGGGAGCTACACGATGAACTACTTCGTTCCTCAAGCGTTTCACTACCTGAGACTGTATTCTGTTAGAAACAACGTTCAGAACCTCGTGATGACGTTCCGATGCCTTGAAAGATTCCTTATTTTAAGGTTTTTCATAATTATTAAAGACCCCAGCGAATTATTTACGTTTGTGTTTGGTATCAACAAACTATCTAAATTGTGAATAATGAATTTTGAATGCAGTAAGCATTCAAAATTTTACAAATGATAATGCTATAGACATATTCTCGGTAACTAGTACTCAACTGCCTATTTTTTTTATTTAAATGGAAATAGAACAATCTCACTTGAATTATTTTAAAGAGTGGCGTTCGTGCAGTGGAAATCTTTTCACTGCATGAAAGCTGAATCGAAAGCTTTTACAATGTAGTTCCAGTGCATATGTATTTCTCATTGCCTTCATTTTGACATAGTTCGTCAAAGATGTCATTTTCCATATATTGTATTCCTTATATGAATAATGTTTGTTATTATATGTTAGGATGTGTTAGAGACCTAGTACGTATTCCGTCCCTAATGGTTGATATGTTGAGGTCTCGTAGTCTGTTTGAATAAACCAATGAGAGAGGAATCATTTTGATAGATACTTAAGAGAAAGAGTGAGACATCATATTCCTTGAACAGGTTATGTTTCTTGTTATATAGAGGAAATGACCGACTAATAACGCCGCAGAAAAAAAAGGATTACCATATTTCCTTAGACATGTGAGTTATATATACTAATGGCAGGTAGTCTGCTGATAAACTAGGCAATGACAGTGATGACGTCACAGAAATTGATACTCGTGACAATGTTGTTCAATAGCACATTTTTGATTCAATATATATGTGCCTGGAGTAAACGTGATGGAGATCGATGCTGACCAAAAATTATAATTGGATAACACAAGGCCTGGTTACAGCTTTCTTTTGTCTTATATTGCTTCTAGGGTGTTCACAATTATTGGCTTTTGTTTGTGCAAAACGAAGTCCACCCATTCTTGACTAAGATTTTCTGGCCTGTTGAATGAAGCTTAACTCCATCAAAGCGAACGAAACTTGAATGTAACAGACCCTCCATGTTCAATTCTGTATCTACATGATTCAAAACAAAAAATATTTAAACCGTATGACTTTTATTTCACAGCTTTGTATTTCAGCTCTTTCTACCAATGGTTATTTAATTCAAAGCAAAGTGTTGGACGTTTCTAGCTTTTGTAGAGGTTCCAACAATTTCCAGCAGCGATTTCTTCTGTCCCCGTCGTTTCTACGTGTCGTTTCTAGCTTTTCTAGTGGCTCTAACCATTTCTAGCAGCTATTTCTACTGTCCCAGTCGTGTCTATGGGTCATTTCTAGCTTTTTTAGCGGCTCCAACCATTTCTAGTAGCGATTTCTAAGTTTCTTGTCGTTTCTAGCTTTTGTTGCGTCTCCAACCGTTTCTACCAACGATTTATAAGTTTCTAGTCGTTTCTACGGGACATTTCTACCTTTTGTAGTGGCTCCAACCATTTCTACTAGCGATTTCTACTGTCCTAGTCGTTTCTACAGGACGTTTCTAGCTTCTGTAGAGGTTCCAACCATTTCCAGCAGCGATTTCTTCTGTCCCCGTCATTTGTACGTGCCGTTTCTAGCTTTTGTAGTGGCTCTAACTATTTCTAGCAGCGATTTCTACTGTGCCAGTCGTTTCTACGGGACGTTTCTAGCTTTTGTAGAGGGTCCAACCTTTTCCAGCAGCGATTCTTCTTTCCCCGTCGTTTCTACGTGCCGTTTCTAGCTTTTGTAGTAGCTTTAACCATTTCTAGCAGCAATTTCTACTGTCCCAGTCATTTCTACGGGTCATTTCTAGCTTTTGTAGCGGCTCCAACCATCTCTAGTAGCGATTTCTAAGTTTCTAGTCGTTTCTACCGGACGTTTCTAGCTTTTGTAGCGTCTCCAACCATTTCTAGCAGGGATTTCTAAGTTTCTAGTCGATTCTACGGGGCATTTCTACCTTTTGTAGTGGCTCCAACCATTTCTACTAGCGATTTCTACTGTCCCAGTCGTTTCGACGGGACGTTTCTAGCTTTTATAGAGGTTCCAACAATTTCCAGCAGCGATTTCTTCTGTCCCCGTCGTTTCTACGGAACGTTTCTAGCTTCTGTAGAGATTCCAACCATTTCCAGCAGCGATTTCTTCTGTCCCCGTCATTTGTACGTGCCGTTTCTAGCTTTTGTAGTGGCTCTAACCATTTCTACCAGCGATTTCTACTGTCCCAGTCGTTTCTACGGGACGTTTCTAGCTTTTGTAGAGGTTCCAACCTTTTCCAGCAGCGATTCTTCTTTCCCCGTCGTTTCTACGTGCCGTTTCTAGCTTTTGTAGTAGCTTTAACCATTTCTAGCAGCGATTTCTACTGTCCCAGTCGTTTCTACGGGTCATTTCTAGCTTTTGTAGCGGCTCCAACCATCTCTAGTAGCGATTTCTAAGTTTCTAGTCGTTTCTACCGGACGTTTCTAGCTTTTGTAGCGTCTCCAACCATTTCTAGCAGGGATTTCTAAGTTTCTAGTCGATTCTACGGGGCATTTCTACCTTTTGTAGTGGCTCCAACCATTTCTACTAGCGATTTCTACTACTGTCCCAGTCGTTTCTACGGGACGTTTCTAGCTTTTATAGAGGTTCCAACAATTTCCAGCAGCTATTTCTTCTGTCCCCGTCGTTTCTACGGGACGTTTCTAGCTTTTGTAGAGGTTCCAACCTTATCCAGCAACGATTCTTCTTTCCCCGTTGTTTCTACGTGCCGTTTCTAGCTTTTGTAGTGGCCTTAACCATTTCTAGCAGCTATTCTTCTTTCCCCGTCGTTTCTACGTGCCGCTTTTAGCTTCTGTAGTGGCTTTACCCATTTCTAGTAGCGATTTCTACTGTGCCAGTCGTTTCTACGGGTCATTTCTAGCTTTTGTAGCGGCTCCAACTATCTCTAGTAGCGATTTCTAAGTTTCTAGTCGTTTCTACCGGACGTTTCTAGCTTTTGTAGCATCTCCAACCATTTCTAGCAGGGATTTCTAAGTTTCTAGTCGATTCTACGGGGCATTTCTAGCTTTTGTAGTGGCTCCAACCATTTCTACTAGCGATTTCTACTGTCCCAGTCGTTTCTACGGGACGATTATAGCTTTTGCAGTGGCTCCAACCCATGTGTTTCATCTCTGGTCCAACCATCCAGCGCGCTCCTTTCCACTATCCTGTTCCAGCTATTTTGTTCCCGTTTCCACTATGTCTTACATACCATTCCCGTTTCCAGCTTTCAGTCAACCAACTTCAAACATCGCGCTCCGCTATATCGTTCCAACCATGTTCGTTTCCGGCGTTCTGCCAACCAACTTCAAGCATATACCTACTGTTTCCTCTATCCTGTTCCAGCAATCTCGTTGTCTATAATCTCGTTTCCCACTATCCCATTTCTACTATACTGTTCCTTGCATTCCTTCTATAACAGATTCAACTATTCATATTCGACAGTTGAATCTGTAAAACCACCACTCTGATAACCTACATCTAAATACCGTTTTCGTACATATTTTTAGGCTTCCCGCTAAAATTTCTGTTCATTTATGGGACGACAGCTTATTTGTAAACGTTTTCATATACAATTTAAACTTGTGCAAGTCTATCACTCACACAACATCACTGCACATGTCTAACAGTCACATAACATCACTGCGCATGTCTAACACTCGTACATCATCACTGCGTATGTCTAACAGTCAAACAACATCACTGCAAATGTCTTACACTCACACAACATCACTGCGCATGTCTTCAGTCACACAACATTACAGCGCATGTCTATTAGTCATATAACATCACTGCGCAAGTCGATCACTTTGCCAACATCACTACACATGTCAAGATTGAATTTCAACCTATTAAAAATTTACCTTCAACACTCAGATACCTATTCTCCCGAAGAAACTGTTATATTAATAACCATATAGCTTAGATGCTCGGAACGATCACTCCCATGCAAGAGTCCCGGGCTCAAAACCCTACCACAGCTTTTTTTCTTTCTAACTACCACAACCACCAACAGAGGGCGTGCACCCCTGCGACACAAGCAACACACCAACGCTGCAAGATGGCACCGCAGCCAACACTCTCCTGTGTAACCTGTCAAGCAAACTCCGCGAACCTCTAACATAACCTAAGTCGCGGCCCCCCGACTACCGTCACTCTTCCAACATAATCTAAATCGCGGCCCCCTTCGTTGACAGCCGTCACTAACATAACCTAAATCGCGGCCCCTCTTCGTTGACAGCCATCACTAACATAACCTAAATCCCAGTCTCGACTACCGTCACTATTCTAACATAACTTAAATCGCGGCCCCCCTTCGTTGACAGCCATCACTAACATAACCTAAATCGCGACCCCCCTTCGTTTACAGCCATCACTAACATAACCTAAATCGCGGCCCCCCTTCAGCCCCCACAGCTCTAATCGGAGCCCTACCGCAGTCCGCTACAGTCCGAGAACGCGGCCCCCACGTTTGCAGAACAAATGACACCCTCAATTGAATTTCACCCCCGCCTAATGTCAAAAGGGCCTTAATATGATGAAAACCCCCTAAATATGACATTTACACCCCAAAATGGCGCTAATTACGCCGTTTCTCGCCTCTAAACTACAAAATCATGCTCGCTCACGTTGGCGATTTCAAGGTCATCGGGGTAAATTTACGGTAATTTTAACCTTAGAATCTCTTATGGGAAATTACATGTATTTTTGGTCGATTTTGTTTCAGAACACCCATAGGTTATATACTTTCCGGTTTCGAAAAACCACGGCTATAGTACTCGATCACCCGCTCTTCACCATCCTGCACCTGTGATGGACAGCCCCAAAACCTGTGTTGTTGGCTGCTATCTTGTCTTCGTATGTACGGATTCTTGAATCAGAAACGATGTGGCCCAAAAAATCTACTTCTATTTGAAACATGGAAGACTTATTCTTCAGGTTGTCGTGACATGATAAGAATGTGGTCGAAGTATACTAAGCATGATCTCCATGTCAACCCGCTCAATACATACTCCATTAGCCTCTCAAATGTAGCGGCAGCATTACATAACGCAAAGGGCATTGACTGTGAACTGAAACAGCCCTTTACTGGTGGAGAACGCTGTCTTTTCTCTGTAGTTTTCATGTAGCCAATATCAACTCTTTAGGTTCAGTGTGGGGAACCACCGGGACCCTTCTAGTATGGTCAGAGTGTCATAATTTGGGGGAGTGGATAGCTGTCTTTGTTTGTAACATTGTTCAATTTTCTGTAATCTAACAAAACATATAACATTTTGTAACATTTATTCGATGTTTCCCTCGACTGCCCCAATGGTAGTCGCCTAGGTGGTATTATGATGGGTGGAGCCTTTCCTGTATCTATTCGGTGCTGTATGATTTTTGTACGACCGGTAGTACCATCTATCTGGACTATTAAAAATGTGGCAGAGTTTTGCGATAAATTGCTTGGCCTACTGCTGTTTATGAGATGTAAGGTGGGTCAAATGATATTACAAACTCTGTACTGGGCCCTGTTTCCTTCATCGATGCCTGGTACTCTTCTTCGCTCTTGATGATGGTGTCTACTGGCACGAAACAAGCTTTTTTCTTGATCATTGCCAATTCGGATGTCGTTGGTTGGACATATTTAGGACTATAATTGGTTTATCTCGTCCGGTTTTAACTATAACCCGTCCAACTATGTAGTCATGAACTCAATGTATGGGTTTCGTCATTCCAACGCTGCCCTCAGGATTTCTTTCTAGCTGCCCTTGAATAATTTGTTCCGTTTGATCGGGAATTCTGGTTGAGAATTTTGCTACAATTTTTATGATCGCTGAGCTGTTGATGAGCCATGCCAATACAAATTCCTCATTTAGGAAACGGAAAACATAATATCTCGGGTCGAACATGAATACATGTTAGCTAATTAGGTCCATACCCAGTATAAAATCGTCCTCCATATCCGCTACCAAGACCCTATGCCGAATTCTGGTGTCCCGTATCTGTAGTACTATATCTGCCTCAATCTGTATTACCATGGACTCGCCGGTGACTGTTTTTAGCTGGGTGTTGTTGTTAACTAACTGGCCGGATTTCCGATGACCTCAAAACCCTGGACTTGGCAATGGACACAGTGGCAGCGGTGTCAAAGATGATGGTGATTGCTCGGTCATTGATGGTGCCCTTGATCACTAGGCAAACTCCCCGAATAGATACTGTCCCGGGGGCTGGTGGAGGGTTAATCATTATTCGCCTCCTTATGCTGACTGATCGGAGTTTCCCTGGTTGGTAAGGTTGTTTTGTCCACAACGGTAATATGCTCCTCGGGTGTCAGTTCTTTGAGACCTTTCGAGTAGATTGTTTATTCCGGTCAACAATGCCTGAAGGGGTGGTTCTGGTTCGTCCCGGTTGAAAGAAACTGCTCGAACTTTCGGCTTGGACATGTTTATGACGGCCACTACTTCCAAACCCCGAAGCAAAGCGTTATTACTTTTCTTGGTGTCACTAAGTGTTAAATTTCTTTCTACTTCAACATCTCTGATACCGTTTACGAAAGTTTGTGTGCCCAATTGATTTTTAGTTTCCTCTGGCAGGTCTGGGTAGGACCAGTGTACTAAACCTCTAATCTCTGCTTCAAATTCTTGAAGGATCTTTCCGGATTTTTGCATTTTCCATTTAGTTGCACCTGGTATACTAAGCTCACGGATTGGTTGTCGTATTTTTTGTCTAGGATTGCGATGATCTAGTCGAAATTACCTTGTTCATGCGCTGGAATGCATTGGAAGAGCTCTACTGCCGGATCTCTTAACGAAATTACCGGAGCGGTAGAATTTTCTTGGTTGTCCCACCTAGTAGCTGCCACAGCTTCAAATTGCCATTTGTACAGAGGCCAAGATGAGCTAGCATAGAATGTGAGTGGTTTGCTAACGGCACCTTTGGTACTCACGGTGTGCTGGTATTTCCTTCTCTGCAAATCTTGTTGTAATTTTTAAATTTGTGTTACCACTTTGTTTTGGATAGCACTGATTTCAACTTCTACATGGCTTTGGATGGAATCGATGTCATCTACTTTGGTTTCAAGAATATCTACAGTATTTTTTAAGATATTTATGTCATAGTTTATATCTTTTATGTTTGATTCCACTATTTGTATTCTCTGATTAACTACTTTATTAACTTGCGTTACTATTTGAGTGACTTATTTAAATAGGTGTTGTCTTTTTAATTCATCTTTGTATGTCTATTTTCTTCCAATATTTTAGATTCATTTTGTCTTGTGAATTCAAATTTCGAAAATAACCCTTTTATTAAATTTTGTTGTTCACTTTTCATCGTAGAAACAAGGTTTTTTTGTTGTTCACTTTTTATTGTAGAGACAAGGTTTAGTTGCTTTTCATTTATGTTAGTGAGAAGATTTTCTAACTCAACTTTAAATCTTTCATCAAAAAGTCCTTTTTTGGATTTCTTCTTGATGTTGTTTGTCTTTTTTCCAGAATGCTATTTTTTGTCTAGTTTATCAGTAACCTGTTTAAATATTTTGTTCCATTCTCGTCCATTTCTGCCGTACTTCGAGTTGTAGCTATAAATCACTTTAATTAACTTTATTTAATCCCACTTCTGAAACCAAATTCCAATAAATTCTGTTGGCTTCAATTAAATGACACATTTATTCACTTTCACTTTCGATGCCTTTATTAACACAACAATAAAGCCACTTGTTTACAAATAATTTGGTCAAGTGCGAGTTGGAACTCGCATACTTAGGGTTCCGTACCACCTTCAAGATTCTAATATTCCAGTTTCAGACAAGCAGGAAAGGAGTGTATTTTCTTATATTTACCCTAATATCTTTTAAAGGAAGCGTTTAAAATTAAATAATATACACTCTCCATTTTTATTTTACTAATAAACTTTCAGAGAAGTCTTTTATAATCTACTGTCTGAGTTTTGAGGCTCTGTAGATTGGAAGATAAAGGGCAAAATAGGTCAAGTTTTAAATTATAAATTATTAAACCTGTTATTCAAATTATTAAGAAATACAAATAAAATATATTTTTCAAAATTTAAATAGTGTAGTTTCTAAAATGGGAATTAAGTCGATGTTTAATACTTTTGTTAATATCTTTTAAACACATGATTTAAAAATATGATATATTTGTAATTCACATAATAAGCCTTTTACCTGATATATTACATGATGCGTTTGAAAATTGAATCTTTATTTTCCATTTAATTGTATAGTTTGTCCCTAAAGTAACTATGGCGGTTTTCTAATAATTTATTTTCCGTTTAATTCTATTATTTGGGGGCCAAATAATAGAATTAGGGTTTTTTTCATATTTATCCAATAAACAAAAAATTTAGGTCTTATAGTTTGAGGAATAACGGGGGAATGGGTAATGTTTTTAAAATATTTTTTAATATATGTTAAAATATTCATTTAAAAAAAATAAAAAAATATATTTGCATGCGTCATAATGAGCCCTGTGATTTGATATATTACATGGCCCGTTAGAAACAATTATAATTTTTTATTTTCCATTTATTTCTATAATTTGCCCCCCAAAATAAATATTAGGGGTTTCTCCTTATTTTTCCAGTAAAGTTCAGGTGATGGGCTATACTTCCATTTTTTTCAGCTTATGGTTTCGGAGATAAAGGGGGGGGAATAGGAATTTTTTTATATTTTTGTAAATATCTTTTAATTGATTTATTTTAAAAATATGAAACAAATGTATTTGTTTTCTTCATCATGAGCCCTTTCATTTGATGTATAACATGATGGGGTAGAAGCAATTTTAATTTTATATTTTCCATTTAATTCTATAATTTGCCCCCCAAAATGAATATTGGGTTTTTTCCTTATTTATCCAGTACCTTTTAGGTGAGGGGCTATACCTCCATTTTTTTCAAAATTTTCCAGCTTATGGTTTCGGAGATAGGGGGGGGATGGGTAAAATTTTTTATATTTTTGTTAATATCTTTTCATTAATTTATTTTAAAAATATGAAAAAAACATATTTTTTTTCGTCATAATGAGCCCTTTCATTTGATATATAACATGATGGGTTAGAAACAATTTTAATTTTATATTTTCCTTTTAATTTTATAATTTGCCCCCCAAAATAAATATTAGGGGTTTCTCCTTATTTTTTCAGTAAAGTTCAGGTAAGGGGCTATAACTCCATTTTTTTCAAAATTTTCCAGCTTATGGTTTCGGAAATAAGGGGGGGAATGGGTAATTTTTTTTATATTTTTGTTAATATCTTTTAATTAATTGATTTTAAAAATATGAAAAAAATATATTTGTTTTCGTCGTAATGAGCCCTTTCATTTGGTATATAACATGATGGGTTAGAAACAATTTTAATTTTATATTTTCCATTTAATTCTGTAATTTGCCCCCAAAATTAAAAGTAGAGGTTTCTCCTTATTTTTCCTGTAAAGTTCGGGCAACGTTCTATATTTCTTATTTTTTTCAAAATTTTAGACTCAGTAGTTGCGGTGATTAGGGGGGGGGACGGTCGATTTTTTAGTTTTTCCCCCCAGAAGTACCCCTAAAATAAAAATTGTTTCTTTTACGATACGTAGTCCTGATCGGGTCACCAAACTATACATTGATACCAAATTTCAACCTCTTCCGTCCAGTAGTTTAGGAGAAAATTGCTGTGATATGACAGAGGCAGAAATCCTGAGTGATATTATAAGGGTATCTGTATATTGTATATACGGAACCCTAAAAATGAGTAATACTACACCGGACTGACTTGTATCGGATTAATTCACACAGCAATATAAAACTAAACTAAACTACTCGACATGTACAACTGCCCTTCTTATAGTCAATACAGAAAAGACTGAAATGCCAAGTTTATTTCTTTGCTGTCGTAGCGTTCTTAAAGAATCTTCTCGAAGTCGTCGCTTTTTGCACCCATCGAAATTTCAGGATAGACCTTTTTTTATCTCAGCCGGTTTATTTTTGCATTTTTTTTTATCAAAAAGGTTATTTTAGAAGGTTTCTTAATTTTTTTCTCTTTGGTGTAAAATGAATTTTATAACAATATATTTAAACCTTCGATTCAGAGTTTTTTTAAAACGTTTGTAATTGTAGCGGAACTTATGTTTGTTCTCTTTAGAAATGAACTCTCGAGGAATACATTTTGTTTGAAGTTTCCTTGCCAGAAATATCCCACAGACTATAGTAAAAAAAAGTAACGTCACTCTGCTAACGGCAATTTCGTCAACAGGTTGGATATTTTTATTTAAAAATTTTGCATCCTTTGTTCAATGCTGGAATTGCACTGTGCTCATATAAATTTGTAAGACATATTTCTATCTCAAAGAAATACAAAACCCGAATTTTATGGATGGGTATAATTTCATATTTGAGCGTAATTTTCAACAATTTTTAATTTTGTCATAAATAAAGAATTTTTACTCTTCAGCAAAATTTGAGATTGGAAGGGCCTTTAGGTTTTTGTATTATGCAGAACTGTTTTTTTTTTCGTAAAATTAATAATACAGAATTTCCCATTTGAAGTGAACTTAAGCGGATACTGTCTGTATTTTAAATAACAATATGTGAGAGAGGCTAAAATTAATATTTAGTCATATTTTTTTTTCATTATTTCTGGGAATTTACAAATAATTTATTTTTCATTTCCTTGTTTAATAAACAAGTACCTAGGACATTCAATTTACTTCTTGACAATAAGCAAGTCGTTTTTTAAATTCTCTAGTAACATTAGCTATTACTTCTGGTGTAATTGTCTGGATGTCTTGAGTTATTCTTGCACCTAATTCTTGCAAATTATTTCGTCTATCAACATAAACCTTAGACTTTAAGTAACCCCACAGAAAATAGTCTAGTGGATTAAGGTCGGGACTTCGCGCAGGGCATTCATAAGTACCCTTTCTTCCAATCAATCTGTGATGAAATGTCCTATCTAAATGATCTGGAACAATGCGAGCGTAATGGGGTGGTGCTTCATCCTGCTGAAACCAGATATTATTTGGTAATTGTCGATTTACCTCCAATGCCGGAATAACTTGTGTCCAAAAGCTGTAAATACCTATCTCCGTTTAAAGTTTCTTGTAGGAAGAAAGGTCCCACGATTCTGTTGTTATAAATGCCGGCCCAAACGTTCAATTTTTGGGGATGTTGTGTATGAGCCTCTTGTACCCAATTAGGATTACTTTGCGACCAGTAGCGGCAGTTATGTCGATTAACCGTACCATTTAAACAAAATGTAGCCTCGTCTGGAAACACCACATTTCTTATAAAATTATTATCACGGTTACAAATATCCATCATCGTTTCACAAAATTGCAAACGTCTGTCGAAATCGTCTTCGGAGAGTTCTTGAACGAGGTGAATTTTGTATGGATGATATTTTTCTCGCCTTAATATTGCAATATAGTCCGTGGGTTCAATTTAAAATTATAAAACTAATATTCACTTTCACTTTTCTAGAACTTTTATTTACATCGAATATACAACAGCTGATTCAAATATCACAATAACAATTTTACATATAAGCTCTTCGCTCCACCAACTGAACTCGCGATCGTGGCCTGCTTCCTTTATAAAACCAGCATAGAAAATTCTCGTAAAAATCATCATCACTCCTACAGGTGCCGAGTCTTTTCGAGAACCATTTTTTATCTCAAAGCGATTGTTGTCATACTGAAATGAAACAGGGTCGGCTTTGGGTAAATTTCGTAACACTGTCTTGGGGAGGTTCTTCGGGGGAGCCAAATGCCAAATCGCAGGGTAATCGCAGCTCCTTTCCGAATAGGACCCTGGCTGGGGTCAGGCCTGTACTATTATGTACGGCAGAGCGATATGCCAACAGGAATAGGGGAATATGCTGATCCCAATCACGCTGGTTATTACTGACGACCTTGGATAGGTGTTGTTCCAAGGTCCTGTTGAATCTTTCCACCATTCCGTCTGACTGTGCGTGTAATGGTGTTGTTCTCGTTTTCCTGATCCCCAACATCGTGCAGACCTTCTGGAATACATTCGATTCGAAGTTACGCCCCTGGTCTGAATGTAATTCTATCGGGCCAAACCTGCTGAATAGTTGTTCTACTAGCACCGTCGCTACCGTGGTTGCCTCTTAGTTGGGTATCGCATATGCCTCAGGCCATTTGCTGAAGTAATCCATTGCTGCCAGAATGTATTTGTTCCCCCTCTCAGACTCGGGAAACGGACCGGCGACATCGATGGCAATTCTTTCAAATGGGACGCCCACATTGTACTGCTGCATTCTGCCCTTGGTCCGGGTCTTCGGGCCCTTACTGGCTGCACAGATGGCACATTTGCGGTACGAAGCTCTTACGTCTTCGAAGTAAATCACCCAGTAGTACCGCTGGCGAACTTTGTCAAGGGTTTTATTCATGCCCAGGTGGCCTCCGGTAATCCCATCATGTACTTCGGTCAGGATGGCTGGTACCTTTCTCTTCGGAACTACCAGTTGGGACTTGGTTTCTCGTCCATCAGCGCTTTCCCAGACTGGCTTGAGCATTCCATTGTCTACTCTTAGAGAGTCCCATTGAGCCCATAACGATTTCAGCATGCCTGAGTATCTAGCTACCTTGTCCCATCGTGGCCTGGGTGCCCCTCTCATTTTGAGTGACAAGACGGGTTCGATGTCTGGATCAGCCATTTGGTCCTGGATGCATTGTTCCGTTGTCCAGTCTTCATTGGCCTGCACTCGGATCAGCCTGATGGAGATACCCTCTCGCTGTTCCGTCTTCAGACAATGTCCGCATTCCGCTCTACAGGGTCTTCTGGATAGGGCATCGGCATTATTGTGCAAACGGCCGGCACGGTGTTCCACCATGAAGTCGTATTTTCTCCATCCGTCTGGCCAGTTGTCCTTCCGGTGCCTTCATGTCCAGCAGCCATTTGAGTGCGGCATGATCTGTTCGGATTAAGAAATGACGACCATAGAGGTATTTGTGGAAATGGTCTAAAGCCCTTATTATCGCAAGAAGTTCTTTTCTGGTGACGCAATAATTTCTTTCTGGCTTCGAGAATCCACGGCTGTAGTACTCGATCACCCTATCTTCACTATCTTGCACCTGGGATAGGATGGCCCCCAAACCTGTGTTGCTGGCGTCGGTATCTAAGATGAACTTGCCGGACTGTGTAGGAAAGGCTAGGATTGGGCTGGAACATAGTGCTGCCTTCAGGCGCCTGAATGATGTTTTGCAATCCTGATTCCAATGGAAGGTCTCTTTCTCAGTGGTCTGCCGATGTAGAGGGGCGGCGATGGTGGCAAATCCCTCAACAAAACGCCGGTAGTATGAACAGAGGCCCAAGAAGCTTCGTAGTTCATGCTTGTCTCTTGGGACTGGCCAATTACGGATGGTTTCTATCTTGTCTTCGTTGGTGCGGATCCGTGACTCGGATACTACGTGGCCCAAAAACTCTACTTCTTTTTGGAACAAGGAGCACTTCTTCGGATTGAGTCTCAGGTTGGCGTTATTAATTCTGGCTCATGACTAGAATGTCGTCGAGGTATACTAAGCACGTCCTCCATGTTAACCCGCTCAGTACATACTCCATTAGCCTCTCAAATGTAGCGGGTGCATTACATAACCCAAAGGGCATGACCGTGAACTGAAACAGACCTTTACTGGTGGAGAACGCTGACTTCTCTCTGTCGATTACGTGTAGACCAACCTGCCAATATCCACTTTTTAGGTCTAGTGTGGAGAACCAACGGGAGCCTGCTAGTCTGGTCAAGTGTCATCGATTCGGGGTAGTGGATAGCTGTCTTTCTTCGTGACGTCATTCAGCTTTCTGTAATCTACACAAAATCGGGTGGTTCCATCCTTCTTTTTAACTAGCACGACGGGAGCAGACCATGGGCTGATGGATGGCTCAATAACTCCACTCTGTAACATGGACTCGATGTTTTCCTCGACTGCCTGTTGTTGCTCCAATGGTAGTCGTCTAGGTGGTATTCTGATGGGTTGAGCCTTTCCGGTATCTATTCGATACTGGATGATGTTGATGCGGCCTGTGGTTCCATCTTGACTGTTAAAAATTTGCCAGTGCTTTGTGATAAAGTGCTTGACTTCCTTTTGGTTCTCTGGGGTCAGGTGTGTCAAATGGTCAACAAACTGTTGTAGGAACTCTTTACTGGGCCCTGTCTCCTTCACCGACGTCTGGTACCCTTCTTCGCAATTGATGATGGTCTCTACAGGCTCGATACAAGCTATCTCTTGATCATTGGCAATTCTGATGTCGTTGTTGGACAAATTCAGGACTCTGATTGGTATATCTCGTCCGGTTTTAACTAGAGCCCGTCCAACTAAGTAGTCATGAGTTGAGTATACGGGCTCCACCATTCCAACGCAGCTCCCAGGATTGCTGTTTAGCCGCCCATGAATAATCTGTTCCGTTCGACCGGGAATTCTAGCTGAAGACTTTGCCACAATTTTTATGGAGGTGACTGAACTGTTGACGGGCCGTGTCAATACAAATTCCTCATTTAGGAACCGAAGAACATCATATCTCGGGTCGAACATAAATCCATGCTGGCTAATTAGGTCCATTCCAAGAATAAAATCGTCTACCAGGACCCTGTGCCGGATCATGTTGTCCCCTATCTGTATCACCACATCTGCCTCAACCTGTATTGACATGGACTCGCCGGTGACTGTTCTGAGCTGGATGTTATTGGTAACTGGCCGAATTTCTGATGCTCTCAAAACCCTGGACTTGGCAATAGACACAGCAGCGCCGGTATTGATGGTGATGGTAACTGCTCGCCCATTGATGGTGCCTCTGATGACTAGGCAGCCGCTATCTCGGCAAAATCCCCGGATGGATACTGTCCTGGGGGCTGGTGGAGGGTAAGTCAACATTCGCCTCCTTATGCTGACTGGTTGGAGTTTCCCTGGTTTGTTGGCTACCCCTGGTGATCGATCCGGTAGCCTTACTCGGCAGTCACGTTGGAAGTGTCCTGTCCGTCCGCAGCGGTAACATGTCCCCCTAGTGCCAGTTCTTTGTGACCGTTCTAATATTTTGTTCAGACCAGCCAGCAGCGCTTGAAATGGTGACTCTGACTCTTCCTTTTTTTTGAAGGTGGAAATCCATAATGGACAATTTGAGCTTAGAGTCTATCACTCACATTAGTGTGGGACTCACACCCTCGAAAACCATCTTGTTGTTTCTGCAGTTTATGAAGGTGGTGGTACTGTTATTTCTAACTTGCGTCGCCACCTTCCTGCCTTTCTTTGCCTTCATCACCCTCATTTTCCCTATCCTTTTCAGGTATGCTTTGACACTACCATGCCCAGACAAAAATTGTGTCATAAAGTAATCTGTACTTCTATATTTGCTGCTCGCCCATTTTGTTAGGTCTGGTATTAGTTTCTTTGTCCATTCCGCTTTTCCCGTTAGGGCCATTCTTTTAGATTTTAGATATTTAGATCCCCTATTTCTATTTTTATTTTTTCTCTTATTTTCTGCATTTTTGTACCTTTGAGTAGCACCGCCTCGCTCTTTGCTGGTGCCCATTTCAAATTTGCTTCTTTCATCCAGTCTCCTATTATTCTTATTGCCTCATTTGATTTTTCAACCAGTCTGTCAGCGTTTGGTCCTTCCACATATAGTGCCAGGTCGTCTGCGAATGCTATCGTATTTGCACCAGTTGGCAGCTTCTGATTTAGAAGATCATTGTACAATATATTCCATAACGTCGGTCCTAGTACTGATCCTTGTGGTACGCCTGTGAAATAACTCTCTATTATTCTTATTAGATATTCACTAATCCCTTTCTTCTCCATTTCCTTCACAATACGTTTCCATGATGACTCTGACTCTTCCTGGTTAAAGGAAACTGCTCGGACCCTCGGCTTGGACATGTTTATGACGGCCTCTACTTCCAAAGCCCGAATTAGAGCTTCATTACTTTTCTTGACGCCACTTAGTTTTAGATTTCGTTGTACTTCCACATCTCTGATGCCGTTTATGAAACTCTGTGTGGCCAACTGGTCTGTCGTTTCCTCAGGCAGGTCTGGGTAGGACAAGTGAACTAACCATCTAATCTCTGCTTCGAATTCTAGGAGGCTTTCACTGGATTTTTGCGTTTTTCCACTCAGTTGGACTTGGTATACCTGGCTCAAGATGAGCTGCCATCCAATGTGGGTGGTTTGCTAACGGAACCTTTGGTACTCACGGTGTGCTGGTATTTTCCTCGCTGTAAGTCTTGTTGCATTTTTTTTTTGATTTCTGTTTCTACCTTATTCTGGATGGCACTAATTTTATCTTGAACTGTGTTTTGAATAGAACTGATTTTAAACTTTACTTGGCTGTGGATGGAATCGAGGTCATCTACTTTAGTTTCCAAAATGTCCACCGTATTTTTTATGGTCTTAATGTCATCATTTATTTCTTTTATCTCTGACTCAACTATTTGCATTCTCTCATTAACTGTTTCATTAACTTCTGCTACTATTTGCATTAATTGTTCAAATTGCAGTTGTCATTTCTCTTCAGTTTCGTTTTTTTTTAATTCAATTTGATCTTGGTTCTCTCCAAATACTTTCAAATCATTTTGTCGTTTTAGTTCAATTTGAGCTTGTTTTTGTTCAAATTTCGAGAATAATCCTTATATTAAATTATGTTGTTCACATTTCATCGTGAAAACTAGATTTTGTTGTTCACTTTTCATCGTGGAAACTAGATTTTTTTGTTTTTCTTCCACTGTAGTGACAATATTTTCTAATTCTATTGTACGTTTTTCATCAAAAGGCTTTGTTGAATTTCTTCTTGATGTTGTTTCTCCTTCATCTCACGTTTTTCTAGAATCTGTGCAATTTTTTCGTCTAGTCCCTCCGTAACCTGCTTGACTATTTTTTTGGTAGTTTCGTCCATCTTTTCCATCCTACGAGTTTCCATAAATTAAATTAGGATTTTAACTGCACTTAATCCTTCACTTCTGGTCACCATTTTGCAATATAGTCCGTGGGTTCAATTTAAAATTATAAAACTAATATTCACTTTCACGTTTCTAGAACTTTTATTTACATCGAATATACAACAGCTTATTCAAACATCACAATAACAATTTTACATATAAGCTCTTCGCTCCACCAACCCAACTCCCGATCGTGGCCTGCTTCCTTTATAAAAGCAGCATAGAAAATTTTCGCAAAAATCATCATCACTCCTACAGGTGCCGAGTCTTTTCGAGAACCATTTTTTATCTCAAAGCGATTGTTGTCGTACTGAAATGAAACAGGGTGGGCTTTGGGTAAATTTCGTAACAATATCCTTCCTACTGAACGACGGATAATTTCATGCATATTGGCGAGGTTGGTAGTGGATAAGTGAGGATTTTCTTCCAACATTTTGAGCTAGACGTTCATTACTTGCACTTTTTGACCGTCCACTTTTTGGTAAATTGCTAACTGTTCCACTTGTGTCGTACCTTCGCAAAGTTTTCGTCACTACTGAACGGGATATTTGTGTATTCGGATGAACAATGTTAAAAAGGTCAGAAACTTCTTGATGCGTCCTTTTCCTCTCCCCATACCCAATCATCATTAATATTTCTATTCGTTCTCTTTCACATAATTCGGCCATTTTACGATCAAATTAAAACAATACAATCTTTTTACGTTCAAATAAAAAAAACTAATAACTTATTTTGACAACTACTGTCACTTCTGCAATGAATTTCATGGACTACTAAACTTGATTCAGATTTATCTAATTTGCCCCTGATTTAAACAAACGCACGTGTATTCGACTATGGAACAAGGAGTGCTGCTGGCTGTGACGGTATAATGCCACCGATTGGCGAATAGAAATACAAATGCTTACCGAGCGGTTTGTTTATATCGGGCGTAAATGAAATCTGAACCGAGTTTAGCTACCATCGAATTTTTCCTTTCCTTAGTTACTTTTCTGTTAATATCTCGGTAGGTATTGAAGTAAACAATATCAAACCCGATATTTTTGTATTCGCAATAAAATGTTTCATCAGAAACTAAAATACTATACAGGGTGTTTCATTGCAAATTTTAAAATCGACATTACTTCCGGTAAAATAGGAATTTCAAAATTCTAAACAAATTTAGAAACAAATAGGCAATCTACTGCAGTATCCACCTTCCAAATTTCATTGTGATATCTCTAATAATTCCAGAGATATTTACTTGGTTCCACACATTTGCCCATCACTGTATATATACAAACATTGCTCGTATTATAGTATTAGATATGGTACAAATAATCAATATTCTTACTGTCTATTATTGGGGTCTACATAAGCAAATAAAATGAAACAAAAGTAATTTATATATAAAAAAGAACCGACTTCGACTGGTTCAAAACGACAATAGTTTAAAAATCGTATACAATCAATCACTCTTTTTTAACATATCTTGGCTTTTAGATTTGGAAAGATAATTATGTGATATTTACTTTGCCATTTACATTCTTTTGCCTTTGGTTTTCGGATTTGCTAAAAAGTTGCATGTTTACGTTTGAGAAAAATGTTTGGAAATACCTCTGAATCCACCTTAATATATTTATTACACCTTATAATTTATTTAAATAACTGTGGAATTAAGTTATTTTGCAGCTTTAAACCTAATTTAATAGGTACAATTCTACTGTTTATTTTTGTCACGCCCAAAAGCGTAGCCCTATTTTATTCATCTCTCTCTCTCTCTCTCTCTCTCTCTCTCTCGCTGTATTTCTTTCTCTCCCCCTCTCACACTAATTTGTATTCCTTTTTATTTTTTCCACATATTATTTAACTTATTTATTATTTTTTTATTATTATTTGGACCAACTTTTATTATTTGTCTATCATTTTCTGAAATATCCTATAAATCTATAATTCAACTCCACCCGATATTGAGACCGCCCTGAAAATTTTTAAATCCCCCTGTATAAGTATTCTCTCTCCACTCAATTGACTGTTTCTAATATTGTTTTAATCACCCTGAATACCCATAATTTTAGTTCGCCCCATGTTTCAAGTATTTCGTATATGCAACTGTTTACCCTGTATAACAAATTTTTTTGAACCACCGTGTATAACCATATTTTTACTCTACCCTGTATTTCCTTATATATGCAATTGATTCTAATTTTTTTGGAACTTTTTGTTTATAACTATGATTATACTCCGTCCAATATACTAACTGCTTATGCTTATATAACAAATTATCATCCATCCTGTATAACTATAATTCTAATACACACTTATTTCAACCACCTTGTATACGCAACTACTTATGTTTCTGTCTACCTTATATTTTAACCATATTATATATGCAACTGCTTGTAACATTTTTAAACGCTTCTGAATAACTGTATATACTCCACCCCATAATTCAAATATCCTAACTGCTTATGCTTATTTAACCATTTTTTTTAAATATATTTTGATCCAGACCGTATAAATATAATTCTTCTAATTCTACTCCACCCTTATTTCAACCACATTGTTATACAACTACATATGTGCCACCCAATATAACATTTTATGAATCAGCCTGTATAAATATAACAGTATTTCCCCTTATATTTCAACTATATATGCAGCTACTTACGTACTACCCAATCTCATATTTCTTTTTATGATTTTTCAATCCCACCTTTATAACTGTTATTTTACTCCGAATTATATTTCAACTGCGCACATTGTGCGATACTTGAAAGGCAACACCCACTCACACCTACAACCATATTGCGTATAGAAAAGGTTGTAAACATGAAAAATTTTTCGTTTCGATACACCAATTGAATATTGTCTAGTATAATCCCCGTAAAACAACAACAGACTTCAAATGAATCAAAATGAAAACTGTTGAAAACACCCTGTACGATATACTTTTAGGACATATCTTGACATTTTAGATTGAGATTTATATAGAAAAGTTGACATTTACATTGATGTTTCCCGTATTTTTTTCACATATTTACCGATTTTCCGAAAAACGGGATGTTTTACGTTATAGAAAAATATAAGGGATCAAGCTGAAATATATTGTTATGTCACATTTACTAAAAAAAACACATTGTAAAAATAAACTAGAAGACCTACGAAGAACTAAAAAAACGCATTGTAATTTTATAAGCTATAATACAGTGTGAATAATAATGTAATAGTATTACATTATAAAGTTTATTGGAATTTTTCTTATTGAAATTAATCCTACCGCACCTGAATCAGTGTTTTAAAAGAAAAGACTGAAAAGACAAAATAATACGAATTTCTTTTGTTTTTTATATATCATAAAAAGTAATGAGAAGATTGTAATACCTTCTACAGAAGTCATTGTTAATTAGCATTTTACATCCTGATTGGATCAGTTTTCACCAAGTAAACTCAGAAAAACTCATCAAAAATGGATTTTTTTTCAAGAACTAACACAGGAATATTAATCATGATCAAAACGATAGTTTCTGGCTCACGATGGATTCTATTGAACAAGTAGCTTTTGAAAATTTGGACTTTAAATAATTTAGAGAGATATTTCGCACATCCCACCGTTTTAACGGGACTATTTCGATCAGGATCTACTAAACATATTTTGAAAATTCATATTTCCACATTATTTGTCTGTCTTAAATTTTCGCTGTAATGCCGGGAAATTGGTTTAAAATAATAGTAAATATTGCATTAAAATAACATATGCGACAGCCAGCCAGCGGTGCACTGACAAAAACTGTCAAGGCACATAGACGGATCTTGAATTTTCCTGAGGTGGAAGCACGAGATGGTAAATTGTATTATTGTAGGTTTTTTTTTCTTAGAAGTTGTATTAGGTTTTGATTTACATAATTATTACCTGTCCATATTGATCAATTTTTCCATTAGTTTATTACGTTAATGGTTAGCTGACTAATGTTGTTAATTAAATAATTTATTTCCACTGACTGGATCCACCACTGTCAATACATCGGAGGAGAAGTAATGACAAGCAGTATCAGTACATTTTATGGGATTATAACAAAAATCCAAGATATAGGCAATAAAGTGCATTTTATAGCTTACAAATTATATTTGGATATCGCTATCGAACCATCGTGGTACTTAACGTACAACATCAATCTTCAGCCTTATTAATCTCAACGTTATAAAATTCTTCTATTGAATTATGAACAGATAATTACTTTTCACACTATAAGCAAAAAACGAAAATTCCCCATATTTTTTGTTTTTTTTTTATATTATTTACGTAATGGCGTATTCGGTTTGCGAGTGAATTTTATACCACTGAAAAATCGCTATTGACTAGTGTAATATGAGAAGATTTATTAATTGTGCACATCTACGGGTCTAATTCTATTATGTTAAATGATAACAGTTTATTGATTTTACATTAGCTCACATTACACTGATGGCATATTTATGATAAATTGCAATTAAATTTCTTTAATGGTTCATTAGCTGATACTGATATTTACCCTTAGTTAAAATAAGTTTCTATGACTAACATGTGTAAAGTTATTTGTACTCATTTAATGCTTCATTTTAAACCTGAATTCCTTTAATCCCATTCTAATTTTGGCTAAGAATTGAATTTCGACATTATTTTTACTCGAAATGATTCCATGTTTTAGAAAAAAAAACTCGACACCCATATGCCTTGTCTGTGTTTTTCGACCAATGCTTTTCGGTTTTAGCTGGATCTTAAACATTTATGGCAATTGTAAACATGTTAAAGGAACAACACCTCAAGAACCGTTTTATATGCAAAAATCTAAAATACATACTTTTGCTGTGTATATTTTTATGGGATGTTTAACAACATGTTTATTGTGGAATATTTTTCATTTGAAGGCAATATGTCAACAAGATGCAGAAGATTGTTTACATTTAGTATCTGAGTTAATACTAATTGCCGGTTTTATTTGGGTGATAATTGTGACATTTGCAGATTGTTATGTTTGGGTCAGAGTTTTCAACAATTGGCACTATATCATTCAGCAAACTTTACACGAACCAACGACATATATTTTGATGAGAAAATTAGCAGACGTATATTTTTCCAGAAGTTTATTAGTTATTGTCATAATTTTATTTGAATTCATTGTTCATACATATATTTGTATAAAATCAATTTTTCATTGTGGAGGTAAATGGCTGTTAGTCGAAGTGATGCTATGGTTTGTAAAATGCACAAACGCTGTCTTTACTCCAACAGTATCCCTAATAATCCTAGCTGGCAAAGACTTGACAAAGACAGTAAACAAACATTATTGTTCACAACTGAACATTTCTATTAATGTTTCAAATACTGAAGAAATACTTATGGGGTTGAAAAAATTTCTTGTTTATATCAACCAGAGTAGCAATACCTGGAAACAAGTTAGCAGAACTCTAAGGTCTGCTTTAGTACCAATTGCCGGATCCATAATTACTACAATTTTAAATTCTTATTTATTAATCTTAATGATGCAAAAGGAAAATGTGATTTTATTGGAACTCTTTTGGCTACAGTTAATAATTTTTGTCGGAGAAATTAATTTACTTATGGTGTCGCTAGATGTTCAAAAATGGGTAAGAACTGTTATTTTAGATTCGTTGCATTAGCTCTCTATATGAATGTACATTTAAAAAAAGAAATCAACAGTTATTAGGAAATATTTCTAAACGGGAAAATTTACTATGTAGGTATATATTGGCTCACAAGGATTGAGTTACAGCTCCAGCAGATGCAACTACTTCCTAGATCTTGTGACAGTGGCAGGTACTTGTATTAGGTTGCCTATTAATACTTCTATTAATAACCGCAACTATATACTATATTGATATTGAATTGTTATGTACATTATTAAAGACCGAGTGTTTAAACCACAATTTACTGATTGAGCATATTCAGATGTCGGCCGTGGTGTAGCGTTTGCTAAGTGAAGATAATATAAAGGTCGTTTATAGCTTCATATAAAAATTACACAGTACATTCGACAGTAGTGAGCTGAAGCCTTGCTAGTAATGATCATAGTTGCAAAAGCGATATTAGTGTTTTTTCAGTTGATTGAATCATTCGCAAAAGTGTTAAAAGCCTGGTATAAATTTTGGTACAATTTTTGTTTTGCATCTTCGTAAACATCACAAATACTAGAATAAAAATCTCTTCCATTTTCTGTAAAAATTTAATCATTACTACCAGCTTTGCACCCTTACCCCATTTTCATAAGAGTAAGATGACAATTTTATTTTTATGACATGGTTACCCCGTCTAAGTTGTCATTTACTACTAATTTTTGCAGTGATCTTAGCTTTGAACACAATTTTGTTACAAAATTAAATATTCATATTTGATAGCTTGAGCAATCAGAATTCTCCTGTATCACAACATTCATGATGTACAGATGCTGCGTTTCTTATTTGTTGAGTATTTTCCATATAACTCGAATGATATCATGATATTCGCCAAAACACCTAACTTGCTATGAAAATCGTTTCTGCGCGTTGCTTTCTTCACTTATTTACTTTAAGAGTATTTGATAAGAATTTTTTTGTCCACTATTTTTTCAGTGTGCCTCTTTGCGTCATGGATCCTCAGATATAAATTTTGAAAAGAGTTATTGAAAGTAGAGGTATCATTCTACAAATTTAAGCAATAGTTCGCTGAATGTGCCATGGAATCATCGTGTAGATACATTCGAGTATTTGAGAGTTAGTTCTTTCAATAAAGATAAGTACTTGGGTGACCGAGGTTCACTCGTAATTCAAAGGTTCATCAAAAATGTACATATATCCAAATAATCCGATATTTGCTGTGTAAACTATTTTGAACTAGCTAATATAACATTTTTTCTTACATTTTTATTACATGGTGATACCACAATTCTACTTCCCCGTATATTTATTTATTAAAAAAAAATTCTAACATTTTTTAAATCACCCTGTATAACTACTATTCCACTCGATTCCATACTCCAACGATCATGTATATGCGACCACTTTTGGGTCACTCTACAAACACTTTTTTTCTAAAATCTTTGACCACTATCTGTAACTATAATTCTACTATATTTCAACCATTATTTCTATGCAAGTCGCTGCAAGATACCCTGTAATACATTTATATTCTAACACTTTTCCACCACTTTTAACTCCGCTCTACCCATAAAATTATAAGAGCAGTTTCACTCTCAAATAGGTCACCAAAGAAGAAAGAATTGAAAGTCTCTTTCGTAGTGTTATAAAATTTATCTACGCCGTCCCTGACTAAAGCAACGTAAAGCATTATTCATCCCAATTAAACATCAATCAATTAAACATAAATCGCTGGTATAGTAAAAAAAAGAACTAGAAAGTTCGAACGGGGCAAAAATTGTTTATTTGGACGCTGTGCGAACAACGGTAGAACGACCTGAAAAGGCGATATTATTTTCAGTAGTTAGTAGAGCTTACCTATTGTTATAATATCGATGTTGTTGTATTAGAATCAGCTGTTGAAAATATTTTATGTTTACGTGTGATTAAAAGCTCTAGAAAGTGAAGTGAATATCAGTTTTTTTTTAAATTATCCACTTTGAACCCACGGAGTATATTGCAATTTAGTGATCAGAAGTGAAGGATTAAGTGAAGATAAAATCATAAATTGATTTATGGCCATAACTCGTAGTAAGAAAAAAAGAAAAAAAATGGAGAAGACTAAAAAAAAATATATTCAAACACGTTAAGGATGAACTAGACGAAAAAATAGCTCAGATCCTGGAAAAACGTGACAAGAAGGAGAAACATCATCAAGGAGAAATTCAGCAAAGGTTAGTGAAATCTTTTGATGAAAAACGTAAAATAGAATTAGAAAATCTTGTCACTGCCATGGAAGAAAAATAACAAGTTTTCACGATGAAAAATGAACAACAAAATTTAATTGAAAGATTATTCTAGAAATTTGAAGAAAAACAAAATGAATTTAAAATATTAGAATCAAAAAAGAGATAAACGGCGTTATAAAGGTTCTAAAAAAGAACGTGGATGCTCTTGAAACCAAAGTAGAGGACATCGATTCCATCCAAAACAAAGTGGAAACCAAAATTTAAAAAAATACAACAATATTTACAGAGAGGGAAATTCCACCTAGGCGACTACCATTGGGGCAACAACAGGCAGTCGAGAAAACATCGGATCCATGTTAAAAAATAGAGTTAATAAGTCATCCATCGGCTCCCCGTCGTGCTACTGAAAAAAAACGATGGAACCATCCGATTTTGCGTGGTTTACAGAAAGCTCAATGACGTCGCGAAGAAAAAATAATCAGTATTCGAGAAATTAGAAGCGAAAGCAGAAGGTTACGAGAATTATACGAACCGACTTGAAGAGGGCAGATGTGACTGACGAAACGTCGTCATTTTACCATCGATCCCGGCAGGGATCAGTTATCAACTACGCGCTTGAATTCCCAGGAACCACCGATATATATATATATATATATATATATATATATATATATATGTCTAGTCGTAGGCTTTCACGGATGGAACAATGTGAAGAAATATTTATCCGGGAATACATCCGTTCGTTACATTGATTCATCTTTGAATCCAGAAGACGTTTCGCCAAGGTCTCACTTGGCATTCTCAATGCGTAGTTACGGTGAACTGAGAGGTGATTTGCCTGAGCTGTTTATTTTATATGTCTTCGTCGGAGGTCGTATCGCGTCTGATTGGTCGGTATTGACTCCGCCCCCTTCGCTGCCGTGTCGGGTGTTTTGCTTGTTGACGGGTTTGTATTTTTCGTAGCTTATTGTGTTTTATTTTGATGTTTTAATATAATTGTCTTCCATGTGTTAGAGAGGTGCAGGGCGTCGTCTCTTTTATTTAGTTGTCCAGTTTTCTCAATTTCAATAGCTTCTCGTATTATTCTGGTTTTGTAGTGAGGGGTTTGTGAAATTTGTTTACAACTATTGAAATTGATTTTATGGTCCAATTGTTGCTGGTGTTGGAACAGGGCCGATGTCGTTTGTTTATTTTTTATAGCTAATTTGTGTTCCTCTAAACGGGCTGAAATTCTCCTGTTCGTTTGTCCGACGTATACCTTATCGCACGTTCCGCAAGTTATACTATATACCCCTTGGTTTTCAAGTTGTACTTTTGGTTTGGGATTTCCTAAACTGGTGCCTATAATTTGGTGCGGTTTGTATGCTGTCGCTATGTCATGCCTTCGAAGAATTCGGCCAAATCTATCCGTTGTCACTTTTATGTATGGTAAGACTACTTTTGGTTTTTCGGTGAGGTCATCTTTTGGTTTTGGCTCATGGTCTTGTTGTGCTATTGCTTTTTTGATAGTATGGTTTGTGTATCCGTTTTGTCGTAGAGCTGTAGTTATCTGTTTTAATTCGTGTGTTTTGTTATTGTCGTCTGTCAGTGGTATGGATCTGGAAATTAGCGTGTTGGCAACTCCCTGTATTTGAGATGGGTGGTGATGAGATTTGTAGTTTAAATATCTGTTCGTGTGTGTCGGCTTTCTATATACGGTGTGGTCGAAATGTCCATTTTGGGGTTTTTTCTTACGAGAACGTCGAGGAAAGGCAGCTGGTTGTTTTCTTCAAGTTCTAATGTAAATTGAATCCTGGGGTGTATAGAGTTTAGGTGCTCCAGGAACTTGAGGATTTCTTGTTTACCAAAAGGCCATATGACAAATACGTCATCGACGTATCTTAGCCATAACTTTGGTTTCAGGTTTGCTGTTTGTAGTGCCTTTTTCTCGAAATAGGTCATAAAAAGATTTGCCACCGCTGCTGATAGTGGGGACCCCATTGCGGCTCCGTCGGTTTGTTTATATATGCTGTTGTCATACATAAAATAGGCACTTTTTAGGCAGTGTCGTGACAAATCTATTACGAATTGCGGGAGGTCTTCATTTTCAGATATTTGTTGAAGTGCTTCTTCTACCGGTATGCTTGGATATAAGGACTTGACATCGAAACTAGCTATGATATCTTCTGGTTCTATGGAAATGCTGTTGAGAAGGCGTGTGAAATGTTCCGAGTTTTTAATGTAGGAATCTGCTTTTTCCACAATTGGTTGTAGGGTACTGGCTAGATATTTTTCCAAGTTGTATACCGGCGAGTTGAAAGCACTAACTATAGGTCGAAGTGGTACTCCGTCTTTATGGATTTTGGGCAAACCGTAGAACATCCTCCAAACTCCAGAAGAAATTGGAGAATCTACAGACAAAGTCTCGGAAATACGAACAACCCACAGCCGACGACAACATCCGCAGTGTCCACAACATCTCGAACTACCCACTATCCACCACAGAAATTAGCGTTCTTAGTAAAGGTTTCAACTTTGCTATAGCTCCGAAAAAAATTCCGATCGAGGAAATCATCTCCAATGTCGAAACGAGCCTCGCAAATTGCGACAAACAAACGGCAGAACAGATAAGGCAAGTTATTAGATCTGCGAAACCACCTCAACCAAACCTCAGCCGACAGGGAATGAAAGCCCTCAAGACTCTCAAAGAATCCGAAGACATCACCATACTACCTGCCACCGTCGTAATGAACACTATAGACTACCAGGACAAAATAAAGCAACTTCTTGACAATGACTCAAGTTACAAACTATCGCCCAGAGACCCGACCACCTACCTAGAAAAAACAACGAAATCCAAAATTAAAGCTTCACCCATAGAAGAAGAACTACAGAAAAAACTGATCCCCAGAGAAAAGTCAAGTCGATGCCCAAAGCTCTACGGTTTGCCCAAAATCCATAAAGACGGAGTACCACTTCGACCTATAGTTAGTGCTTTCAACTCGCCGGTATACAACTTGGAAAAATATCTAGCCAGTACCCTACAACCAGTTGTGGAAAAAGCAGATTCCTACATTAAAAACTCGGAACATTTCACACGCCTTCTCAACAGCATTTCCATAGAACCAGAAGATATCATAGCTAGTTTCGATGTCAAGTCCTTATATCCAAGCATACCGGTAGAAGAAGCACTTCAACAAATATCTGAAAATGAAGACCTCCCGCATTCGTAATAAATTTGTCACGACACTGCCTAAATGTATGACAACAGCATATATAAACAAACCGACGGAGCCGCAATGGGGTCCCCACTATCACCAGCGGTGGCAAATCTTTTTATGACCTATTTCGAGAAAAAGGCACTACAAACAGCAAACCTGAAACCAAAGTTATGGCTAAGATACGTCGATGACGTATTTGTCATATGGCCTTTTGGTAAACAAGAAATCCTCAAGTTTCTGGAGCACCTAAACTCTTTACACCCCAGGATTCAATTTACATTAGAACTTGAAGAAAACAACCAGCTGCCTTTCCTCGGCGTTCTCGTAAGAAAAAAAAAACCCAAAATGGACATTTCGACCACACCGTATATAGAAAGCCGACACACACGAACAGATATTTAAACTACAAATCTCATCACCACCCATCTCAAATACAGGGAGTTGCCAACACGCTAATTTCCAGATCCATACGACTGACAGACGACAATAACAAAACACGAATTAAAACAGATAACTACAGCTCTACGACAAAACGGATACACAAACCATACTATCAAAAAAGCAATAGCACAACAAGACCATGAGCCAAAACCAAAAGATGACCTCACCGAAAAACCAAAAGTAGTCTTACCATACATCAAAGGGACAACGGACAGAATTGGCCGAATTCTTCGAAGGCATGACATAGCGACAGCATACAAACCGCACCAGACTATAGGCACCAGTTTAGGAAATCCCAAACCAAAAGTACAACTTGAAAACCAAGGGGTATATAGTATAACTTGCGGAACGTGCGATAAGATATACGTCGGACAAACGAACAGGAGAATTTCAGCCCGTTTAGAGCAACACAAATTAGCTATCAAAAATAAACAAACGACATCGGCCCTGTTCCAACACCAGCAACAATTGGGCCATAAAATCAATTTCAATAGTTGTAAACAGATTTCACAAACCCCTCACTACAAAACCAGACTAATACGAGAAGCTATTGAAATTGAGAAAACTGGACAACTTAATAAAAGAGACGACGCCCTGCACCTCTCTAACACATGGAAGACAATTATATCAAAACATCAAAATAAAACACAATCAGCTACGAAAAATACAAACCCGTCAACAAGCAAAACACCCGACACGGCAGCTAAGGGGGCGGAGTCAATACCGACCAATCAGACGCGATACGACCTCCGACGAAGACATATAAAATAAACAGCTCAGGCAAATCACCTCTCAGTTCACCGTAACTACGCATTGAGAATGCCAGGTGAGACCTTGGCGAAACGTCTGCAGGATTCAAAGATGAATCAATGTAATGAACGGATGTATTCCCGGATAAATATTTCTTCATATATATATATATATATATATATATATATATATATATATATATATATATGTTATATAAGTTATTCCATCGACTTATATGAAACAACCTAGCAACAGTTCCCAAGCTGAGGCAGCATAACACGTGTCGTCTCCAGTTACCCGCAGACGAACATCCGTGAGAACTGCAAGCGCTGCGACACCTTAGTCAGCGTTCATAGTTTATAAATTATACTTTTTCATTGTAACATCATTCATTATTACTTACAGATTTGTCTAGTTTAGTTTAACACTCATTTTGTCTTTTTAATTGTTATATAAAGTTTTATTATTTTCCTTGTTATTTTCAAGTTATTATTTTTATTAAAAGTATTGTGCAACTATAAATAAAATCTTTTTTAAAAAGAGAAATTTTGAAAGTGTGATATAACAAATTGGCGCAGTCAGTAGGATCCGTCTAACGTTACTAGAACACGAGTACCCTAACTGGAAGCGGCGGATTCCTATCCCTCAACGGAACAACGAACCTGGAAGAAGTCCTCACTGCAATCAAACGTAGAACACGGCGCTTTCAATGTTCCTGTTGATGTAAGTAATGGTGAATCGTCATTCGTTTTAAGTAAATATTTGATTTTTTGATTTTATTGAGCATTGATTTTTAATATTTGATATAATTTATTTGATATGATTTATTAACACAATGATTTTAAATAATTTGATTTCATTTGATCGAAACTGATCCATTTTATTATTTAATTTTTATTTTTGATATATTTGATTTGAAGGAAATATTGATTTATTAGGGTTCCGTATATACAATATACGGATACCCTTATAATATCACTCAGGATTTCTGCCTCGGTCACATCACAGCCATTTTCTCCTAAACTACTGGACGGAAGAGGTTGAAATTTGGTATCAATGTATAGTTTGGTGACCCGATCAGGAGTACATATCGTAAAAGAAACAATTTTGATTTTAGGGGTACTTCTGGGGGGAAAAACTAAAAAAATCGACCGTTCCTCCCCCCTGATCTCCGAAACTACTGAGCCTAAAATTTTGAAAAAAATAGGAAATATAGAGCGTTACCCGAACTTTACAGGAAAATTGAAGAGCAACCATTAATGTTAATTTCGGGGGGCAAATTATAGAATTAAATAAAAATTTAAAATTAAAAAAATTTCAAACGCATCATGTAATATATCAAATGAAAGGTCACATTCTGAGGAACACAAACATATATATTTTTCATATTAAAAAAAATATTTAAAACGATATTAACGAAAATATACCAAAATTTACCCATTCCCCCCCTTATCTCCGAAACTACTAAGCCTAAAATTTAAAAAAATGGGAAATATAGAGCGTTGCCCGAACTTTACAGGAAAATTAAGGAGAAACCATTAATGTTAATATTGGGGGGCAAATTATAGAATTAAATAAAAATTTAAAAATAAAAAAAATTTCAAAGGCATCATGTAATATATCAAATGAAAGGTCTCATTCTGAGGAACACAAATATATTTTTTTCATATTTAAAAAAATTATTTAAAAAGATATTAACGAAAATATACCGAAATTTAACCATCCCCCCCTTATCTTCGAAACTATAAAACGTAAAGTTTTGAAAAAAAATAGATTTATAGGTTCTGACCTGAAGTTTACTGGAAAAATAAGGAAAAACCTCTACTTTTAATTTTGGGGCGCCAATTACAGAATTAAATGGAAAATATAAAATTAAAATTGTTTCTAACCCATCATGTTATATATCAAATGAAAGGGCTCATTACGACGAAAACAAATATGTTTTTTTCATATTTTTAAAAGAAATTAATTAAAAGATATTAACAAAAATATGAAAAAAATTAACCATTCCCCCCCTTATCTCCGAAACCATAAGCTGGAAAATTTTGAAAAAAAATGGAGGTATAGCCCCTCACCTGAACTTTACTGGAAAATTAAGGAGAAACCCCTAATATTTATTTTGGGGGGCAAATTATAGAATTAAATGGAAAATTAAAATTGTTTCTAACCCATCATGCCATCATGTTATATATCAAATGAAAGGGTCATTATGACGAAAACAAATATATTTTTTAATATATTTTTAAAATAAATTAATTAAAAGATATTAACGAAAATATGAAAAAATTTACCCATTCCCCCCCCTTATCTCCGAAAACATAAGCTGGAAAATTTTGAAAAAAAATGGAGGTATAGTCCCTCACCTGAACTTTACTGCAAGATTGAGGAAAAACCCTAATATTTATTTTGGGGCGGCAAATTATAGAATTAAATGGAAAATAAAAAATTATAATTTTTTCTAATGGCTCATGTAATATATCAAATCCCAGGGCTCATTATGACGAATAGGTACAAATATATTTTTTTAATTTTTAATATATTTTAAAATATATCAAAAAAATATTTTAAAAAAATTACTCATTCTCCCCGTTATTCCCTAAACTCTAAGACCTCATTTTTTTGTTTATAGGAAAAATATGAAAAAAAATACCAAATTCTATTATTTGGCCTCCAAATAATAGAATTAAACGGAAAAAAAATACTTGAAAACCCCATAGTAATTTTAGGCACAAATTATACAATTAAATGGAAAATAAAGATTCAATTTTCAAACGCATCATGTATATCAGATAAAAGGCTCATTATGTGAATTACAAATATATCATATTTTTAAATCATAAATATATGTTTTATTTACATTTTTAAATAATTTGAATAACAGGTTTAATAATTTATAATTTTAACTTTGACCTATTTTGCCGTTTTTCTTCCAATCTACAGAGCCTCAAAAATCAGACAGTAGATTATAAAAGGCATTTCTGAAAGTTTATTTGTAAAATAAAACTCTAATGTTACTTTTTGGGGGCCAAGTTAGAAAATTAAATATATATGTATTGTGATAAAAATCAAGCGATTCCTAAAGCAGATAAAATAAAAAATCTATGTGTGGAAAATCAAAGTGTATATTTTTTATAAATTTAAAACGCTTCCTTTAAAAGATATAAGGGTAAGTATAAGAAAATGCACTCATTCCCTGCTTGTCTAAAACTGGAATATTCGAATCTTGAAGGTGGTACGGAACCCTAAGTATGCGAGTCCAACTCGCACTTGACCAAATTATTTCATTATTTGATTTATTTGATATATGTGTTGATTTCTTTTATTGACATTTGATATATTTGATACTTTATTGATTTATCTACCTGAATAACTGATTTATGTGTTGATATTTTAATCTATCGTGTATATTTGCTTTACATTTTTTATACCATACTGTTCTATCGTTCAAACAATCGTTAATTCCTACTAACGTATTCTACAGTTCATTAATTTTGTACACCCTTTAACATTTTATTCTATAAACTTTATACTCCAATTCATTTATATCGATAAACATGGCACAAGCTTCACCAAATTCAGGTACCCCTG
This sequence comes from Octodonta nipae, assembly GCA_034190945.1. Classification (NCBI taxonomy): domain Eukaryota; kingdom Metazoa; phylum Arthropoda; class Insecta; order Coleoptera; family Chrysomelidae; genus Octodonta; species Octodonta nipae. The sequence continues at coordinate 158,638,532 of CM067216.1, forward strand.
AAACAGAAAGATATCGGTTAACGGAGATATTTTCCGTTATACCCGAATTTGAAGGCGACCAAATTTCCTCGGGAACCTTTATAGATGCGTGTAATTGCGCATATAATATGTCCACGACGGATCAAAAGTATTTATTAGTGAACCACATCAAGAATAAACTCAAAGGGAAAGCGGCGCAGTTGATAAATTCAAGGAACCCTGGATCGTACCTTGAAATCAAACAACTACTGACATTGCATTTCACGACTTACAACGTCTGAAACAACTTTTAAACAAGTCTCCATTAACATTTTATAATCGACTCCAAGTCTTGAGTGCGAAAATGCACTCCTACATTCATAAAACGGTTGGGCTAAGTCCAGAACAAAAAGACCCCCAGACCACACTAGTGGATACTATGGTCATGAATACCCTTCTTACGGGATTAGAACCCCGGTTAGGACAAGTAATTCGTGCAAGTAATCCAAAAGATCTTCTAGAGGCTCATTCCCGAATTAGAAGAGAGCTTCAGTTATCTTATTTCGAGGATCAGAAAACAAACAAATCTGTTCCTCTCAAACCAAATTTCCCACCTCGAAAGCCGACACAACCACCTAAGTGTCTTCATTGTGGTCGATTAGGCCACATAGCCGCAAATTGCCGATTGAAAAATCAATTTTTTTCTCAACAATTCAACCAAAACCATAGGCCAAATCCTGTTGGGCCTAACCAACAAACAAGGCCAAACTTCCCCCCAAATAATCCCCCGGTTCAACAAGGACAACAGTTTCGTCCACAAAACTTCCAGAGAGCCCCTTTTAGGTCTCAAATGAACCCAAATTATTCTCGTCCTTCGGTTATACAGAATAATCCGAATAACCGTCCTGAAAGGACACATCATTTTAATCAACATCAAAATGATGGTTACTCACAATATTCGGATTATTATACCGATAATTACAATACTTATGACTACGAGGATGATAGTCAAAATTATTCAGGCTTCGAAGAAACTTTTGACGATACCCCTGTCGAGCCTTTTAATTGTCACGATTATCAGGATTTTCTAGCGCCTCCGAGCCTAGATCAACCCCCCGATTCGACAACAACTTTGTGCGAAGTCGAAACTCAGATTCAAAACCTCAATCTGGACGATTTGAACCCCGACTTGAACTTCCCGGAGCAACTATTTCTTTAAGCCCACTCCTTACAGTTAACTCTAAAAACCTTTACTACATTCTTGACGCTTCTTCTAAATTCAAACTACTTATTGATACCGGAGCTGGTATCTCTATGTTCAAAGAAAATACCGTAAAGAATTTCACCCAAAGATCTCCTGAAAGGGTAACGATTTAAGGAATTACCCATGAAAAATCCGTATTTCACAATCTACCCTAATTCTATTCGCTCCACGTAACCCACATAAAGTTTTCATATACGATTTGGACATTGAGTTTGACGGCATACTAGGATTAGATTTTCTCGAACACTATGAATGCATAGTTGACTTAAAATCTAAACAGCTAATAACAAATTTTAAAACCATCCCTTTACATAAAGTTCCCGATAACGATCAACCCTTGACAGATGTACCCGACACACCCAATGTTAAGCCAAATATTACTTCACAAACACCCACACAAAACAAAATAACTATTGAGGCACGAACAGAAAAGATCTTTAAACTTAAATGCGATCTTTTTAACATCGACGCCATCTTACCAACTCAAGAAATTGACAGAGTACGACTTCCAAACGCACTCGCACACATTAACGCAAATGGCGAATTTCTAACTTCCATCATCAACGCTAACGCGATGCCCAAAACAGTAACTTTTTCTGATTTAAAACTGGAACCACTTGACAAAACTCACTCTCTTCTGAATTTCAATACAGACGATATCATGATTCCCAATACATAGACAGAAACTCGACTATTAGACAACAAATTAGAACTGAACATCTCAATGACGAAGAACGCGAACAAATCACTAATCTTTGTTTGGAATTTCAAGACATTTTCTATCTTGAAGGTGACGTCTTGACTTTCACTCTAACGAGGTTAAACATTCGATTGATCCGAATAACGCAAAGGCCGTTTTCACTAAATCATACAGATATCCTCAAGTTCATAAAGAGGAAGTAAAACCCAAATTGGAAAAATGCTTGAACAAGGTATCATTAGGCACTCCTCATCTCCTTGGTCCTCCCCTGTATGGGCCGTCCCCAAGAAGCTCGATGCTTCTGGTAAACAAAAGTAGCGAGTAGTTATCGATTACAGGAAATTAAATGAATTGACTGTAGATGATAAATATCCTCTGCCAAATATCTCTGATTTTCTCGACCAACTTGGAAACTGTCAATATTTTTCGACACTGGATTTCGCTTCCGGGTTCCACCAGTTGGAAATCCAAGAGGAAGATATTCCTAAGACTGGCTTTTCTGTCGAAAATGGTCATTACGAATTTGTTCGTATGCCATTTGGTTTAAAAAATGCACCTTCTACTTTTCAGAGTGTCATGGACAATATTCTTCTCGGTATACAGAATGAACGTTGTCTCGTCTACACGGATGATATCATCGTCTACTCTCCGACCATCCATGAACATATTTCCCGGTTGACAGAAGTTTTTAAACGACTTCGGAAGTCTAACCTAAAAATTCAACCTGATAAGTGAGAATTTCTTCGTAAAGAAGTGGCTTATCTTGGCCATCTTATCACACAAGAAGGTGTAAAACCAAACCCTTCGAAGGTTAAATGTATTCAGAACTTTCCTCAACCCCAAACTCCGAAAGACATCAAATCTTTTCTTGGTCTCGCTGGGTATTACAGACGCTTCATACCAAATTTTGCGAAGATCTCTAAACCTCTGACAAAACTACTCCAAAAAGACGTCAAGTTCATCTTTGACGCAGATTGCAAGTCTTCCTTCAATGAACTGAAGCAAGCCCTTGTATCTGACTCAATCCTGATATATCCAAACTTTGAAGAACCCTTCCTGCTCACTACTGATGCTAGTGCTTTTGCTATTTGAGCGGTTCTTTCTCAAGGCCCTGTGGAAAAAGATCTCCCTGTTTCATACGCTTCTCGCACCCTCTGTGCTGCAGAGACACGATATTCCACCATCGAACCAGAATTGTTGGCCATAGTTTGGGCTGTTAAGCACTACAGACCGTATCTTTTTGGGAGAAGGTTTACACTCCTGTGTGACCACCGTCCGCTTACTTGGCTCTTTTCCATCAAAGATCTTGGTAGTCGTCTAGCCAGATGGCGCCTTAAGCTAGAGGAATACAATTATAAGATTGAGTACAAGCCCTGCAAGGTAAACCAAAACGCAGATGCTCTTTCTCGCATCAAAATCAACCATTTCAAGCAATGTGCTGATTTCCTTTCCAAAATCAAAATTTTCGCTAACAACGAAACTGACTCCGAACAACCTGAAAACTCTGACAATGACGACGAACATGACGAAAGAATTATCGCTGAGTTTAATCGATTTGTTCAACTCTACAAAACTGAGTCAATAATCGATTACTCTAAAATTGAAATATCCAATTCTCAACTTTTAGACAAGTCCCACAAACGCATAGTTACATTCTTTTGGCAAAACAAAACTAACGACTTACACGACAAAATTATTGATGACTTTTTCGAAGAAGAACCTAATTTCAGTAATGACACTCTTAACATCATGGCCAGTAAAACAGTCAGGCATAGAAAGTACTTAGTTGTACCTTTGCCCTATGACAATGAAACTGTCGTCTCGCATCTTTTCAAAATACTGCATAGAAAATAACATAGAACTTCCCATTCTTGAAATTCTATCTTTCATTCTCTCCGACAAAGAAATCAAACTCAAAATCTGCCAAAACATTGTTACAACTCCTACCCAAGACGAAATTCCTATAATAATACAACAATACCACTCTGATAAAAACAACCTCCATCGTGGCATTAACGAAACCATCAGACGTATTAGGGAAAAATACAATTGGACCGGCTTAATTAAAACTGTAGAACAATTCATCAAATCCTGCGAAACTTGCCAAAAGGTAAAGTTCTGTAGGAAAAACCTAAGTGCACCTTTTGTTATTACGGAAACATCCAAGACTCCTTTTGAACGTATTAACATTGACATCTTCGAGTATCCATCTAGAAATCATGCACTGATTATTAGGGACGAACTCACGAAATTTACGCAAGCCTACCCCATTAACGACAAAACAGCTTCAACTGTCGTAAACACCCTTCTGATTTTCATTCAACATTACGGGACTCCGCTTCGCATCCATTGTGACTATGGACGTGAATTTGACAACACTTTAATGCGGGATCTAAGCCAAGTATACGACATAAAACTGACATTCTCCAGCGTTCAACATCCCGAGTCAAACGGTTCTATTGAAAGATTTCACGCGACCTTAGCAGAAATGATAAGGGCAAATACAGCGGATCATCCAGACGAACATCCATTTAATGTCCTCCCTTATGCCATCATCTGTTATAATAACACGAAAAATAAAACCACCGGTTTCACGCCCTACGAACTTATATTTGGGCACACTTCAAGTAGGCCTCCAGAAACCCTTTACAACCAGGAAAAACTGATTTCGAAATACGTAAGAGACCTAAATAACAAAATGGACTATTACTACAGACTCCCCCGTGCTAAAACCGAAAGACAGAAAGAAAAATCTAAAGTGCGATTTGACCAACACGTTTCTACTAAACAACCTGATTACAAAGTAGGCGACAAAGTCTACGTAAAAGAGTCCCAAATCAAAACAAAGCTGAAAACAAATTCAACGGCCCCTTCGAAATTACCGCAATACGAAAAAACTCTGCCACCGTCATAAATTTACAAACAAACCAAATAACTAAGGTTAACTTTGACAGACTAAAACCCTATTTTGAATAAATCCCTTTTTTCAGATTCTGTGGACTGTTTTCAGTCGTGAACCTTCAACAGTACTTTATTACGCCTGTTAACAATACTATAGGAGTTTTCTTCCATGAAGAAGGCACCCTTAAAATTTCTAATGAGAATTGGACACTCCTTGTTTACAAAGATCTAAACCCCTTTCGAGACGCTATTTCTAACAACGACAATATACTGAACAGACTTTTAGAAACTATTAACGACAACAAAACTAACATTAAAATCTTCAAATCAAAAGTACAGACTCACGTAAGCCTCCTGAAACAAATATCAAAATCTGTTAACATCAAATATACAGAAATTTTCGCTGACACTGAGACTTACAGTACCAACAGAAAGAAACGCGGACTAATTAATGGACTGGGATCGATTTGGAAATCTATTTCCGGTAACTTAGATGCAACAGACGGAGAATACTTTAGTGACTCTATAAACAAAATTACTAAAGACCAACACCAACATCAAATTGAAAACTTAGTGAAACGACAATTATTAGTAACAACTTCGGTCATTAAGAACCTTAACACCACAATACAAAAATTTCACTCCGAAGAGAAAATATTTTCGGAAAATATCGAAGCAATTAGGATGTCAATTGTGTTCATTACAGACGATCTTGCTTTTTATGAACTTCAAGCCAATGTCTTAGATTTGTGTGAAAGCTTAATGGAAAGTTACGTATACATTGAAGATACTCTCAACGATGTATTAACTGCAGTCTCTTTCGCCCGTCTAAAAATTTTACATAGCTCAATTATAAACCCAGTAGATTTGGTCGACTCCCTTCAGAAAATATCACAGTCACTTCATGAAAATAACTTACCGCTTCCAACCTATAGTTCAAATGTTGCTCGATACATCGATCTAATAGAATTGAAAGCTTTTCAAATCAATACTAAAATTGTTTTTGTACTAAAAATCCCCTTAGTCAATCCTGAAACTTATACACTATACCGCTTGTATCCTATCCCAGTTTTGGATTATCGAACAGGATTTCACCATATTCTTCCCACAGAATTAAAATATATCGCGAGAGATGACGATTCGCTATTATACGCATCTTTCGAATACCTGAGTGACTGTAAGCCATTATCTAAAGAACATAAGATCTGTTCCAAAGTTATTCCACACACCATAGATAAAGAAGCCCTCTGCGAACCACAGCTTCTTAGACAACCAGCAGCCCTTCCTTCAACTTGCAAGCCTTTAATATTATATGCCGAAGAGTATAATATTCAAGAGATTGATCTGGTTAATCTCGATTTCTGGACAGTTGCCCATCAACATCAAGTGCAAGGGAGAAGTTGTCGTTACCCAATCCATTTCGACAAATTCTCTATTGACCATCCAACCCAGTTGCAATGCCTTCATCGGTAACACCAGGGTCCATGCCAGAAGGACCACCAACAACGTTGACAACATCACACTTAAGAGTCACCCAATCAACATCCCCTACAACTGTTGCGACAACCTGCCAACCATCAGTCAGCTTCCAAAGTTGAAACCCATGAGACTACAGGATCACCACAATGGCAACAACCGCAATTGTGGTTGCCCTCCTTTCCTTGAGCATCATCAGGAAGAAATTCCAGAAGCCTCCAACGATCAGCCCTTCTGCCGATCCAGCACCACCACCAGGTCCATTAACTATCAAGCCCAGGGTAAAACTCCATAGCCTCCTTAGTCCTGTCGAGGATATTGAGTTGCAGAACCTCCCTTAAAAGTCGATGCTGTAGCATCAACTTTTTTATATGGATGGGAGTTGTTGTATAAGTTATTCCATCGACTTATATGAAACAACCTAGCAACAGTTCCCAAGCTGAGTCAGCATAACACGTGTCTTCTCCAGTTACCCGCAGACGAACATCCGTGAGAACTGCAAGCGCTGCGACACCTTAGTCAGCGTTCTTAGTTTATAAATTATACTTTTTCATTGTAACATCATTCATTATTACTTACAGATGTGTCTAGTTTAGTTTAACACTCATTTTGTCTTTTTAATTGTTTTATTATTTTCATTGTTATTTTCAAGTTATTATTTTTATTAAAAGTATTGTGCAACTATAAATAAAATCTTTTTTAAAAAGAGAAATTTTGAAAGTGTGATATATATATATATATATATATATATATATATATATATATATATATATATATTTGTTTTTAAGTTTTCGCGGGCACTAAATGTTTTAGATGGTTTCCGGGAATTCATCCGCGTAGTTGATAACTGATCCCTGCCGGGATCGATGGTAAAATGACGACGTTTCGGCAGAGTCACATCTGCAGTATTCGAGTAACTAGAAGCGAAAGCAGAAGGCTACGAGAATTATGCGAACCGACCTGAAGAGGGCAGATGTGACTCTGCCGAAACGTCGTCATTTTACCATCGATCCCGGCAGGGATCAGTTATCAACTACGCGGGTGAATTCCCGGAAACCATCTAAAACATATATATATATATATATATATATATATATATATATATATATATATATAAACCTTACTCGTATTATAGTATTAGATAATTGGAATTAATCAAGGTCTGTTTACAGTATTACATCATTCGAATTTAGAACGTATTAATACTACATGTCTCATTAATTTGAGGTTGTCCCAGTGCGTACTTACACGTTTGCTACTTATATTCAACTACTAAGTATATTCAGCACATCCGAATCGGAGATTGAAGTGTAGAAAGAACGTTTTGCTTCGCTATACTGGAGTACAAATATTCTGTTGTCCTTATAACCTTAACGCCAGAAATATCAAGTGGGAAGATAGAAGTTTAATGTCGAAAAGAAATTTAACTTAACATTAAATCAGGAGCCAAGATCGAACATCTTGTTTTCTGAATGATACTTGTGGCATATTTTTCAATTTCTAAGTACTTCTTGGGAAATAACACCACAGTTCAAAGAAAATTGCTGTATATTCCAAACGTTTCGGGGTCTAGATCAGACCCCGTTGTCAATGGTTAAGAAACTACATAATTATGTATTGTCAAATATTTTAATTTACATCTCAGAATTGTGCCCCTTTTTTATCCGTAGTTTCTTAACCATTGACAACGGGGTCTGATCTAGACCCCGAAACGTTTGGAATATACAGCAATTTTCTTTGAACTGTGGTGTTATTTCCCAAGAAGTACTTAGAAATTGAACATCTTATTCATTAAGCAATCACAAAGTGCACTTTGTTCAGCTTGTAAACAGCAATGTTATCTCGAATTAAGTAACAAAGTAGTAATATACTTGTTTCTTGAAACTTGCTCTTTAAAAAACTTTTTATTTCAAACAAATACTACAATTATTACTTTGGAGTTATACAAGCATCTAACTACTTCAAAATTCAAGTCAAGACTAACATCAAATACAGTTAACATAATTCAACAAAAATGCTTAATGAAATATAATCAAGGCGACATGTAAGTCGTCCATCCCTGGATGAAGTTCTCGGAGGGACGAACAGGACTGTATGGGTTCCATTCCTGGAAGACTCTTCTTGTGGCTTCATTCTGCCACACTGTATAACAGAATTAATGCACAAATAATTATTAAAATGTAAATTGGGCTTGACCGAAAGTGGGCAGTGTAGTTGAGCTCTATGGTTTCGATGGGGTGCAGGCGATGCTGTTCCTCTTGGAGCTTGTGGAGTTCATGGAGTGAAACTTTTTCTAACTGGATTGGGGTGGTCCTCGTTGACTGGTGAATGAATGTTGTATTTATTTTCGGTAATGTCATTGGCTGTTCCTTGACTGTGTTCTTGGTGTTGGTAAATTTCTATTCGGGCGTACTGAATTCACAACCATGTGGTATCTCGATCAGGAACATTCCCTGGAGTAGTAGAATTCCTGAAGATTGGCATTGAGCTGAAACTTTCGTGGGTTTCGAGAAAATTACGATGCAATGTGATTTGCTCAATCAAGGTGGTGTTGATGAGGGCTTCTTCTTCTGACAGCTGGAGTATGTGTGAAATGCAATCTGGAGTTTTTTTCTGGAACTGGATGGAAATTTTTTGACACAGGTACTTGTTGTTGATTTTCTTGCATTGTTGCGTAGAGTACTGGTAGAGTCCATAATTCATTGTCAGGTATGGTGAAATAAATGTGGTGGAGTTCATTGTGGGTACAGAATATAGGTGGTATCGAGTAAATTCTTCGGGATATAATATGGGGAAGTGCAAGATGAATACTAACATTTCATTTGAGTAGTAGGCATCCACAGAAATAAGATCATAATATTTAATCAGGTGTTCTTTCTCACTATAAAATAGTTGTTTTTATTTATGGTTCTCTAACATTATTTTTGTAATCCATTCAATTTCTTGCTGTTTTATAATACTGTTATGAAGAGTATTAATTCTTGCAAAAGTGATTGCATTCTCCAGATCTGTTAGTAATTGAAAATTATTTGTAATGACAAATTTAATTGGTCCAAAATGTTTCTGGCTTGCATATAATGATTAAAATCGAATATAAATTTTGTAAAGTCATCATTAATATTGATATCTTGCTCTATAATTTTTGGTTATGAATTAACAGAGTAGCTGTTTTATTAAAGTTTTCTATCAATTTGGTAGTTACAGACATATGTTGATTCACCTTTTCAGTAACATTTTTCTGGTTTTTCTTGAGTGCGGATATGACTTCATCGTATTTTTCAGCATATTCTTGGTCTAGGTTGCATGATATAACTTTTACTGCGCTTCCAAGAAAATTGAAAAGTCCTCTCCTTTTTCTGTAATGTGAAGAGATTGTCTGGCACATTCTTTTCAATGCTTGTAATTGGTACCTTAAACTTTGGTCAAAGCTGTGTAGCATATCAAAGTATGGTAAGCTGAGTTTAGCTGATATTGACTTTGAAGCATTTTCATATTGATTTTCTATTGAGCTGATTTCTTGTCGATTGGGGTTAAATTGTAGTAATGAATGAAGTCATGTGTGTTAATCTGGATCTTTGCTGGTCCTAGGTTCAGGGGAAGGATTCCTGGATTTTTTTTCAGGTCCTGGATCTTTATTTTTGTGCTGCCACGATGTTCCATCTGTAATGATTTTTTGGAATCACGTTTTGGAACACGTTTAAAATTTTTCTTATGAATTGGGGTGTTTTGAGATTGTATCGTGACGGGATTGTCTTTGTTCACAATTTTGGGATGGTATCATGAAAAAGTTTATTTTGTCTGGTATTGGTTTTTGTGTACACTTTGGTATCGAGTTTGTAAGTTACTGGTGGTTGTCTTTTAAGATTCTTTTTTCAATAATTTTATTTTTTGTGTCAATAGTTAATTGATTTATTTGTTTATACAAGACTTTAGTTTTTTCGCGGTGTTGTTGCATATAGTCGTTCAATAAAGTTTTGTCAATGTCTATGTCGAAAGGGTGGTGGGTGTTTAAATGACTGTTTAAAATATCTATATGTTTTTGTTTGGTGGTAGAATGAGTAGAATTGTTATATGCAAGTATAGCATAAGGCATTTGATCTTTGATGTTAAGTTGTTTATTTTTTGTTTGTAAAATTCGTAAATCTTCAATAATGGTTGAGTGAAATCTCTCAATCACACCGTTGGACTGGGGGTTTTCGGGAGTAGTATAGTGTATAGTCATTTTGTGAGTTTCGGCAAATCTTACATAAGTCCGTTCTTGAATTCGGTTTCGTTATTTGATCTATCATTTTTGGAATGCCATGATTCTTGACAAATATCAGAAGACTTTTTAATAATGCTTACTGCGTTTGCGCTTTCCACAGGATACGCTTGTCCATATTTTGAAAAAGGATCAAATATGGTTAAGAATTTCTGCCAAGCTGCTTGGAAAGTATCGAGATGGATAATTTCTATTGGTCTCGTAGGTGTTGGAGTTACCATAAATTTTGGTTTTGCTGGATTTCTGTCATATTTGTTGATCTGACAAATTTCACAAGTATTAATATAATCTTCAATATCTGCTTTTATTGATGTCCAATAATATCTTTGCCGCAGTTGGGATTCGGCCTCATTAATTCCTCGGTGATTACTTTTGCCTTCGTGGTAATTTTTGGTTATTTCCTTTTGTCTTCTTTCGCAGTTTATGTCTTCTAAAATTTTGTTACATTCTACCAGGTCATATGCAAAATTTTTGAACATTTCTTTTAAAATTCCACATGTTGATTGATACATAATGTCAGGAGTGAAGTAAATGGCATGTTTAACTTTAGGTGGAGTATAATTTTTGACAAAGTCAATAAGGTTTTTAACAACTTCATTTTTTCCTATTTGAATATGCCTTCTCTTTTTATTTTGAAAAATTCGTACAATTACGGGATTTGCAGGAGAATATTTAACAAATTTCATTATTATTTGATCCCCCGGGGGATTATTATTTTTATAGTAATTCAACGGTTTTTCTGATATGGGTATTGTAAGAGTCGGCGATTCCTGTTGTGAATGTATAGTGTTTCCACTGTCACTATCGCTTTCGTCTTTAGGTAGGTCAACAGGTTCATCAGCTGTTTCGGTTTCAGATGTATTACGATTTAAGTTAGAGTTACGTTGTTCTTGGTCGGGGTCTTCATCAGCTGTTTCTGTAGATTCGCTGTTTGGATCTTCGCATTGTTGATTCATTTCGTCATAATTTCAGTGTCAATTTGATCAGGTGGATTATTATACATAACAATATTGTCGAGTTGTTGTTGACTGGAAAGTTCTTTGTTGAAATCGTCCATGTATTTATTTAAGTTTTTTTCTTTTTCTTCTTCTACTTCTTTTGTATTAATTTCAATCATTGAAAGATCTTATTTTTCCTTTCTTATATACAACTTCATAAACGAATTCTTCCAGTTTTAACCGCCATTACTAACTTAGAATTTGGATTTTTTATTGAAAATAGTCATTGTAAAGGGCGGTCGTCACTCAGGACTTTGAAGGGTCTACCCTTCAAATAAGGGCGAAATACCTTAGTTGCCCACACTATATTTATTTCTTTTTGTATAGTGGAGAAGTTGGAGTTACTATCATTTAAAGTTCGTGAAGCATAAGCGATTGGTTTGTCTTTGCCTATAGCGCCTTGAGATAGTATTGCGCCTAGGGCTAAGTTACTAGCGTATGTTTTAAGGTTGAAAGGTTGAGTAAAGTCTGGGTATTGAAGTAAGGGTTCATTGACAAGTAATTGTTTTCAAAGTTTCAAAACATTCAACAATTTTTTTAGTGTGTTCTATTTTTGCGTCCTTTTTTAAACAAGTTGTCAAGGTTTTGTGATTTTGCCAAAGTACTCTATAAATTTTCGATAATATCCTAATAAACCGAGAAAGCTTTTTATTTCTCTCGTTGTTTTTGGGATTGGATATTTCAATATGGCGTTAATTTTGTGGAGGTTAGGTTTTACTCCATCGGGTGTAATGACCTGTTCTAGAAATGCGACTTCTTTTTCTTTTAAATTCTGACTTATCAAGCGGTACCGTTAAATTTGTTTCTGTGAAGCGTTGAAAGACTATTGACAAATTTACTAAATGCTCTTGTAGTGAAGAAGAGAAGATAACAACGTCGTCCATATATGTAAGACAATTTTTTCCTTGGAGTCCTTTCATAACTTTTTCAAACGTAGCAGGGGCATTCTTGAGTCCAAAGGGTATCCTTACATACTCAAAATGTCCATGCTCAACGTTAAAAGCTGTTTTTGGAACATCTTCTTCCGCCATTTCTAACTGGTGGAAACCACTAGCAAGATCTAGGGTGGAAGTATTGACAACGGCCTAATTTGTCGAGGACATCAGTTATATTTGGTAAGGGATATTTGTCGTCTATTGTTTTTTCATTTACCTTCCGGTATTCGACTACAATTCTCCATTTGATTTTTCCAGAGGCGTCCTGCTTTTCAGTGACAACCCATATTGGTGACGATCATGGTGATTCACTTGGTCTGATAATTCCCTCTTCTAACATCGATGATATCTGTTTCTGTACTTCTTCCTTATAAACATAAGGATATCGATAAGGTTTTGTAAATACAGGTACTTCGTCTTTTGTCCTGATTCGGTGTTTTACCTGGTTGGTGAAAGTTAGATGTGTGTCAGGATGGTGAAAGACATCAGAAAATTTCTTGCATAAGTTTGTTATATGGAATTTTTCTTCGCTGTTAAGGTGATCGGTCCTGATGAGATGTTCAATGTCCACTATTTGTTCTTCAGTGTTAATGTCAGAAATAAATGTAATAATGTTCTAAGTTGATTTTCTTCGCAACGGTCGGTCCTGTAAGGGCTATTTTGATTTCTTCATCAGTGTTGTTGACTAAAGCTACATGGGCAAGTTCGTTGTTAGCCTCACTAAGGGTTTCATGAAGTGTAGCACTCTGAATTATTTGTTTTGGAAGAAGAACTGGTCTTTATCTTCTAAAACAGATAGTCTAAGGCGTGTTATAGAGTGTGGTTCTAATTGTATCAAGTGAAATTGTATTTTGTTTGTCTCGTAATAGTGAATAGGTAAAGTCGAGTTTTCAGTCAATAATTTTGATTTTGGAAAGTCTAAACGTGCTTGTAATAATTTTAAATTGTCTAAACCAATTAAAAAATTTAATTTTGTGAAATTTAAATAAATAAAATTTTATGATAATGAAATTCTGAATAACAAGATATTTCAGCGCAAAATTCTTCAGAATAATTTTGAAATTTTTCGGCGATATCAGGATTTAAAAATTATATAGTGGCACCAGTGCGATAAGTAGGTTTAAAGGTGGGTCTGATATTGTAATGTAAGGGAGTTCCTTTTTATCTGTAAAGGTGTGAAGTTTCACTATCTTTTTCCCGTTGAATTGGCTTCTAGGGTAAAATTTACTGTTGATTCTGGTGTAGTCGTTGGTTCTTCAACATCATACTCGTATTCGGGGTAGTCGTACTCTGGGTATTCTTGGTTCTCTAGGTAGTACGGTTCTTCAGGGTAATTTTCGTGTTCTACGTTGAATAATTCTTCGAAAGTAAATGTTGGCCTTGAATTCGGGTATTGCCTAAAATAATTTTGTTATGGTTGTTTAACAGTGTTGTTTGACGAAATGTTCATCGGCGTCGGGGTAGGTAATTTTGAAGTGACTGCTTTGGGTTTCCATACATTTTGCGGTTTTCCGAAAACTTGTTGCTTAGTCGGCAGGCGACTGGGTGGAAGTGGTTTTGGTGTGAGCTTTACAGGTCCACTCGGAAATGGGCGTGGTTGCTGCTGCTGTTGTTGCCACTGAGGTCTGTATTGATAGGGCATTGGTGGTCTAAATTGTGGTTGTTGCCAATTTGGTTTATTTTGAGTTGGAATTAACGCTTGCTTCCTAAAAAAGTCTTTCTTGCTATCGTTGATGATTACATTATCATTATGTGGGTCGATGTAAATACACAATGCGTTTAAAATCCCCATGCATTTTTCATAAAACTGTAGTGGTTGTTCGTGTGGTAACTGCCTCAGATTAACCAAATCTCTGGTTAAGGAGTTTTCGTCTTGTTAATCACCAAAGTTTTGTATCAGTGTAATTTTCACATCACAGTTTCGCAACCGTATACTGAAACAACTTCTTTTGCTCTTCCAGATAATTTGCGAAGAATTCCTCGAAATAATAAAATATTCTGGAGGCTTCCCTGGTTCGTGCTGTCGTAGTAATGTGTAAATAAGGTCGTGGAAATATTTAAGAAATCGTGGAGCTCATTAGGATTACCTTCGAAGTTAGGCAATATCACTAAATTTTTGACATCGAAAACAAGTGGTGGTACCATGATTATGATTAAAATATATGTCTTTATTTATTTACAAGACAACTATAACTATTTCGTGAGAAATCGTTTCAAAATACTAAAAGCAATATTTCAAAAAAAATCAGAAAATCTTATTCACAGATTTTCTTTCAAATGCAATATTTACACAATAAAATTTGAAATCTTATTCACAGATTTCGTTACTCAAAAATGTTTTCTTAAATTTAACTCTGAATTTGGATCAAAAAGGATTGGGTACAGAGCAGCTGACATCAGTTTGTACTTACAATAAGTAGCTGGTGATGACTCGATGCACCTGTAGCAAATGCTCTGATTTCTCCAAGTCGAAATTCCCGGTTGGAAGTTGGTTCTTTCAGAGTTGAAGATAAACGTTTGAAAACGAAGTTTTTCCTGTTCCTGGATAACTTCCACAATCCTACTGACTGATGATGATGATTTCGTGATGAGGTTTCCATAGTCAAGTAAGGAGTATTGCTATAAAATAGAAAAATAGGCAACCCTGGCAAGCTACATCAAAAGATATTGTGGACAAAACAAGGATCAACAATTTTGAAAATAAAAAATATCACAGAAAATTACTACTGACTGCGCCAGTATTATACTTGTTTCTTGAAACTTGCTTTTCAAAAAACTTTTTATATCAAACAAATACTACGTTTATTATTTTGGACTAATACAAGCATCTAACTATTTCAAAATTCAAGTCAAAACTAACATAAAATACGATTAACATAATTGACCAAAAATGCTTAATGAAATATAATCAAGGCGACACGACTGTGCTGACTGTGCCTTGTCAGCGTATCCTTTGTGGATTGTTCATGTAACTACGTCGAAAATATTTTTATTCGGTTTTCCTCCAAACCTAATATTTTGAGTATATTTGTACATGACAATAAACGTGCTTCAAAAAGCGCATTTGTTTTCATTTTGCATTTTTGAGTGCTGTATAGCTAGGTTCTGTTCCCCTCTGCTTTCATTCTGAGTTCCATTGGATGTTTCTAGTATTTTTAGTGTTCCATAGTTTGCAAATTTTCTTCTGAAATATTGACTGGAAAAGCCGAACATTTTGGATGCTTTGTGTGCAAACCATTGATAATGTTATGTGGATGGTAGGAATGATTTATCGAATTCCTAATATTATTTACTCTTATAATTGTTTCCATCTGGCTACTCATCCTTGAAGAATTTGTTATAAAAAACATCTTAGATTTTGTGCTCAGTTCTTTCCAGGTAATTACAAGTACAAAGGTAGTTGTGTAAATGTTCAACAGCTGTGAAATTTGCTCTTGTTACTTAGTTACTTAGACTATAGTTCGCTTACAAGACAAGAACAACCCACTAGACATATTTTTTATTTAACATTAGACACTTTTTATTACATCCTGCAGTGCAGTTAGGCAAAACAGACAAATAGAAGTAATTTCTTCTCATGTTGAACAATAAATTATAGAAACTGAAAACAAGTGAGCAAATATTTCGAAAATAGAGGTTTAGCCAACACTTGAAGACTTGTCACCCACTTTGAATAAAGCAAAATTGTTTCTTTTAATCCAACTAGGCATAACGCAGGTGACGAAAAGTTTTGAAAATGAAGTTTAGTTTTGTGTTATTAAACATTTCGTTCCCAGTAAATTTTGGAATAGTCCACCTGATTATTTCACAATATTTTAATATTTACTTACTCAAGTTAATTTTGAGTCAAAGAAAGAAATGAGTAATGAATAAGTAGAATTCTTAGTAAATTTAGGAATTTTAAAAGATACTTTCTTATCAAAATAGATGTCATTTGTTACGTAAACTTGTTTTAATTGTGATATTTTGTTCATTACCTTTAGAAATCAGTTAAAATTTCCGTATAATATCATAAATGAAGGTAAATTCATAGGAATTGAATATAGTTATTATATTATTGAAACAATCAACTTTTTCGTTTCATTGTTAAGCGTTTTACGATAACGTTATAATCTACTGATTGTGAGCTCAAATACAATAATGAGTCCAATATGAGCCAAAATAAAAGAAGCATATACCCAAATCAAGGTGCCTGGTTGTGCGTTTCGATTTTTATTGCAGATTGCTTGGTTGATTGGCATTTATGCCAAATGTGAACATATCCATGGTATAAAAAGTGATGAACCTTTTTATACAAAAAGGACAAAATTAAGTAATGTCTCTATTTTTTGCTTCGAAATATTTGTTCATAATATGCTTGATATGGAATGTGCTACGTATAAATGTAGTTTGCGGTCAGAATCCGAAAGATTGCTTATATTTAGTATCCAATATAATTCTGGTTAGCTGTTTTTTGTGGGTAATGTTTACTATGTTCACAAAATACACATATTGGGTAGACGTTTTTAATGTATGTTACGCTATAATCGAAGATAATAAGCATATATCAGTAACTAATAGTATGTTTACAAAATTTGCTCAAATTTACTTCTGCAAATGCATTTTAACAGTGTTGGTAATTTGGATAAGGATTATTATATATACATATATTTTTATAAAATCTACGTCAGATAGAGGTATTGACTGGTTTGCTGTGGAAGCTATGTTGTGGTGTATAAATGTTAATGACAGTTCTCTAACTATAACAGTTTCCCTAGTAATTTCGGCTATTAAGAATGTAATGAATATAATGGAAAAACATATCTGTTCTCAGCTTGAAGAATACCTCAGAGTGAAAGGAAGTGTTAGCATTACTACTATCACGAGGAAACATTTGGAATACATTTGGAAAACTAAACCAATGTTCAAAAAACTCAACGAGACAATAAAACCTACCCTTATATCGATCAACGGTTACATTATTACAACTATTTTAAACACATATTTAATAATAATACTCTTGCAAAGCGGCGACAGCAAGAAAACTCAACTAATTTGGTTCCACCTGTTATTTTTTTACGCGGATATCATTTTTCTAATGATTGCAATGGACCATCAAAAATGGGTAAGATATCTTAGATAAACTTTAAACTTGTAACTAATGCATTAGATATTTTTGGTAATATATTCACAACCAAACTTATGTGAAATCATCATTAAAGGGAAAAACGTGGGTGTATATGAGCAAAAAAAAATGGTGGCTATATTCATTGCGTCTCAATGTTAATAAAATATTATTTTCAAAATCCTATTTAAAAATGCTTTATGTGGAGTTATCAGAAGTCCAAAGTGGAACAGGATGTGACTCAAAGGGAAATTGCACAAACGGTCGGAGTTGCACAAGGGGCTTTTTCAAACACTTACAAAAATTTTTTTAACTAAGAACTCTATAAAATAGGTCCAGGAGGTCATGCAAGAGTCACTACAGAACGATAGGACTGCTTATTAGTTCAAATAGCACGAAGAACTCCCACACCATCCCATTCAAAGCTACAAAAATAACTTTTCAAGCTTCCGGTGTTGGGGTTTCAGGAAAAACTAGAAGGAGGAGAATTCGCAGTCGAAAATTGACAGTGAGGGGTTCCAAAGGTGTTTGAACCATCAAAATTGGCCAATTGAAGATTGACGAACTGAGCGATTTTCGGATGACACCAGACCTTTAATCAGACACATATATTATATCGGGTATATATTCGTGTTTTATTTATTCCATTATTATAAAAGAGAAATCTTGAAACACGAAGAAATATTTTACAACTGTTGTCGATTGGGTAATTTTTAAGTGCTGGAGGCATGGTTGCGATCCGCGTTAGGTGCAATATTGAACATATAAAAGTCCCGATATTCAAACATGACAGTAACGAGAACAAAGCCTTTGAGATTAGTTTTAATGGTGGATCTCAAAGTAGAACTGTCTCGATCTTTTGACCATGTGCCAACTTGACAATTCATATTTTGATGCTTTCTTTGAGAATGAAGATGGCCATATAATCAATGATGATGGAAATCCGTAACCCAGAGATCCCACTTAGATTTCATAGGGCACAAAAACTTGGCCGTAGCCTCTAAAGTAAATTTTATTTAAAGTAATTACATAGTTGAAGGACTCCAGAAGGGCAAATGCCGTAGATTTTCCGCCAATATTAGATTGATTTTTAACCAAAAACTAACAAATATAAAGGGAGTTCTGATCATAATCCTATGAACATTGAAATATATGAGTAGGCAGATATCTCTAATGCGTAGAATGACTTGGCATACATTTAATCAACATGTAAGTGAACTTGGCGAAAGTCTCTTAATAGCCATGAAACGCGACAAATAGCTAGAGATCAAAAATAGAGACTTTTGTCTAGTGTCAGATACTAAGATACCAAGCTGGACTGCAGACTGCAGATAAGATAAATGGAAGGAATGTATCGATTTTGAGACTACTTTTGCCTCATTAATGGGCGTAACTGTCGGATGGTCTTCAACAACACTTTGGAGTTATATTTTTCTTTGCGTAAAGCAAAATTATTTTGCTAACGAAGCTGACCACTTGGTTGTCAAAAATGCAATTATCTATTGATTTACGACCCGACCAATATTCATTCGGATTTCCAGAAGAATTTCGAATAATTAACTTAATGGTCTATCAATATTGTTAAATATCTTAATATTCCCTTACACAACCGACTTTCGGATAAAATAAATAATTGCATACAATGTGCAGTTTGTTGTATTGGAATTTCATAAAGATATTATATTACGTTTCATTGGGTACAATAAATTTGCGTAAATTGTGAAATTAAATTTCAATTTTCGAGCAATGAGTCTATTATAATTTGATTGTAATTTTATATGTAGGTTGAATTTAAATGAGTTGTACATAATTGTAAAATGTAAATTATTGAAATAATCAACTTTTTCATTTCAATTTTAAGCGTTTTACGATATTGTTGTAATTTATAGATATGGGAGATATGTAAACTCTGTTTTAATAACACTTGAACATGAGCAAAGATAAAACAAACATGTACCCATCTCAAGGTTGCCTTGTTTGTGCTTTTCAATATTTAATACACTTTTCTTGGGTGATTGGCATTTATGCAAAATGTGAACATATCCAAGGTATAACAACTGATGAACCTTTCTATAAACATAGAACGAAATTGAGTAATATCAGTATTTTCTGCTATGTAATGTTTATCGTAACATGCTTAATATGGAATGTATTACGTATACGAGAAGTTGGTAGACAGGATCCAAAAGATTGTTTATATTTGATCTCCAATATAATTTTTGTTAGCTGCTTCTTGTGGGTAATGCTCACTATGTTTACAAAATACACATATTGGGTAGAAGTTTTTAATCTAGGTCAGGGTGTAATCGAAGATAATAAGCACGTATTAGTTACTGATAATATGTTTACAAAATTTATCCAGATTTACTTCTACAAATGTATTTTAGTTCTATCCGTAATTTTGATAAGGTTTATTATATATACATATATTTTTGTAAAATCTACTTTATATAGAGGGATCGACTGGTTTCCTATAGAAGCTATGTTGTGGTGCATCAATATTAATGGCAGTTCTCTCACTATAATAATTTGTTTAATAATATCTGCTGTTAAAGATGTGATGAAAATAATGGAAAAACAAATTTGCCATCAGCTTGATGATCATCTTAAACAGGATGAATATGTTAATATTTTTACTACCACTAGCACCCATTTAGACTACATTTGGAAAATTAAAAGAATCTTCAAGAAACTCAACGAGACTATGAAACCGACTCTAATATCCATCAACGGTTACGTTGTTGCAACCATTTTGAACACATATTTAATAATTATACACTTACAAAGAGGAGAAAATAACACAACTCAGCTTTTTTGGTTTCACTTGTTGTTTTTTCTATGCGGATCTTGTTTTACTAATGTTTGCAGTCGATCATCATAAATGGGTAAGATATTTGAAGAACTCTACCAAGTCACTAATTTAAGAAATGTGGACAGTTGTTGCCCTTTTTTGGTAATATAACTTCTGGTTACCTCATTGGTAGGAAATAAATGGCACATATGAGATGCAATCTATTTTAAACCCTAAAATTTCTAAACAAATTTGATAGATCCTAGGATATGACAATACCTACGTTAATATTGATTTGTTGTAAGAATACAAGAATCAATTAATAGTTAATGAATGATTTTTCAAATTTGAAGAATCTAAATTGTTCTTCAAATCACTAAGGCTCGTGTTTTCTTGTCCACAGTCATAATACACTTTACTCTAACACACTATTTATAAGAAAATCTGACGACTCACATAAAAATTTATGAGAAGCGATTTTTTGGAATTTAGCAATTACTGTGTTTTTTTTTTCTAAATTTTATAACATCTAGCAAGTAGTGAATTCAAAACTTTTTTTTAAATTCTCTTTCTTTTTGGTAAAATTAAAATTTTTATCAATACCAGAGGATCACAATGATGTAGCATATTTGCATAGATTTCAGTTTATATTCGAGTATTATTAAAGAAATAATAGTAATTAACATCCTCGTAAAAACAAGACAAACTCTGTAAATGTCAATGTAGTGTATTAATTTCAATTTTTTTCACATTATTCTTCTATCATAAAGTGAAATATGCTTTTTCCTTGCGAAGAAGGAACTCAAGCATCACTATTGTACGAAGAACCGAGATAGCAATTTAGTTTATCTTAAAGTCCGAATTCTAAGAAATCAGATCAGTAGAATAACTTTAAGAAAGTACCATAGATCACATTATCTGACACTCCACATTGCTAGTCATAGACCATACGCTCAAGGAGAAAGTGTATTATTTGCAAATGCATCCAGATTTTTTGCTATAACGACAGATGTCTCCTTGTATATAACGTACCAAAATTGATGGTCGGGGCAGGTATATGATTGAACTGATGCATTATACATGACAGGGATTTAAGACAATAGTATAGTTCGATATGAGCCTTATGTCAAACAAGAATTTATATTAATGCACTATAGTGGAAGGAGTCAGTCGGAATTGACAGCGTCGTCTGACCAGTAAGAAAGGCATACTTATATAAAATTGAAATCCGAGGTGTGACCGTTGTCTGGAGAGATAATGTTATTTTTTTAACCAAAACTGCTGACCTGTTTTTGAATTTCAAATTGAGTTCTTGGTTATTTGTTCGATGAACAGAAGCAGTTACAATGTATTTTGTTTTAATTGTATCGCCTGTGGTCGAAATTCGAGAAGTTGGGTCTATAAAATAAGGAATTTCGAGTTGTTTTTCATATATGATTATGTAATTGGAATTTATTGATATGTAAGTTCTTAATTCTTAGCTTGAGCATATGGGTATATATGACACTTCCCTGTACATAGTTTTGGTGTCACACTATAGCTTAACGCTTAACCATGTTCTGCTAGTGAGGACCTGAAAGCAATTTTATCAATTAATTTTAAAATCTCTAAATAAGTTTTTGAGTAACTTTGGTAAAAATTTTTGTCAGGGTTCTTCTGTAGATGCGAAGAACTTCCCTAAATTTAGATTACTTTAAAATTCGTTGCTGTTATGGTTTTTGTAATAAAGTAATGAAATCTACTTTCCAATTGCATACGTGTTATTACTCTCATTACAAAATAAGATAAAAAAGGGTGGTGCGTTTTTTATGTTCACGCATTAATGTATAAGATTCAACTCATTATCTTACAACTGTAAACTGACTTTTAAAACAAGATTTTGATCTTTTGTCAGTTTTGAGTACACATGACACTGTATTATTTCTTTAACAATTTGTCACTGACACATGATTACTTAATATATACTAAATATATGGATTATGTAAAATCAATATTTTTATACATTTGTTTCAAATTTTCTCTTTAAACATATTGATGTCTTCAAAAACCGTTATATAGATATTGTGTTCTGTGCAAATGATTATTTTAATGTAATGCGGCCCATTCTAAACCTCCATGAAAAAAATTGAATATGTTTAACCATTTTTATTTAAAAAAATCCAGTGCTGAGTTGTAGCTGAAAATTTATGACCTATTTTTTAAAGCTACAATGTAGGTAGTTTTCTCTCAGTTTTGTTGCATGATAAAATCCCTACTAATTTCTTTACATCCCTTAATAAGCTGTCGCTTCAAAAAAGCTTAGAAGTATTATAGATTTTATTTAATACTTTAAGCAGTTATGTCAAAATGTAGTTCAAATGTTTTTAGACATACAAATAATTTCTCTCTCGATTTAGGTAGTGCTTTAACAAATAGTAAGTATTATCTGTCACGTATGTGCATTAAGCAAATTGAATTACTAAGTATGGGTGATTAGCCGCTTATTCGTACATGAATTTCGACAATTGAAAACTCTAATACTCTCTTCGAGATGTTATTCCTTTGTACGCAAGACAATATATATTATATATAAATATAATACATATTGTTTTTCTGTCACGTATGTCGCATTAAGCAATGCATTTGTTAAATTACTAAGTATCAGCACACAGAGATTCCGAATCTGGAGCCGTTCCGTGTAATTGCTGCCTAGGACAGAATGTCACGATATTTTCAGGTTACTTCACCTGTCAGAGATATTGAATACTCTCTTCGAGATGTTATTCCTTTGTCGTTCTTACATCTCGCGTCTTCAAATTGAAAACTCTAATCATATACTAGAGAAATGGTGACAATGTTCAAACAACAAAAAAGCAAACATAGTAAACATTGTGTAGTTTGTATTTCTGAACCATTACTACGAATTATCATACCAATATTAAGAACTAGGCAGCATCCTTTTACTCCTTGCTATGCAAAATGGTTCATAATGTCTTGCACTGATTCTTCTGTTAATTCAATTAGGGATATTGATTTAAATACTACCAACTTAAAAATGTTTGCAATGAAAACACTCAAATAAAATGTTTAACACAGGTAACTGATAATATCGTTCTCTTCGTTGGTGTTGTCATTATATTTACGTTGATGAATAACTATTCAACTAAGTTGACTGTTGTAAATTTAATGGCAGGTATAACAGATTATAGGGAATTGATGCAGACACCGATCAAATTCGAAACAGTGTTTGGAAAAAACCTTATAAACTGTGTTTTTTGATAAGATCAACTTTACGCATTTTCTATTGTCTGAACTGTATCTTTTGCTACAACAGTATCAAAAAACTTAATGCTCTATCTGTATTAATCGCTGTTGTGAACTATATGACTATAGTAGTTCAAGTTACGTTTTACTGTCTGCACATCTATTTAGCACTTCTAACGAAGCATATTATGAAAATGTGCAATGAAATGCTTTACAAGGAAATGGAAGACGTTCTTAAAGGGAATAGTGTAGTCAACGTTGGTGTTTATGTCAAAGTATATATGAAAAAACTTTTCACAATAAAGTTTGGAGGAACATTAATAAGTCTTATAATGGTCATGTGATTTACACTTTTGCATGCTTTTGTTGCCTGTGTATACTGTACTATTATTGTATTATAACTGGACTAATTTATAATTATTTGGAGCTGCAATGGGTTTATAGAAATTCGATTACTCTTTCCACGATATTTTTCTTAGTATTTTTTATTGACAACGATAAATGGGTAAGTTATACCTATAATAATCAGTAATGTGCAGATCAAACGCTAAATAATTAAAAATATAGTAACATGTCTTTTAATTCAGCCACAGAATTTTTATAGTTATTAAATTAATTATGTCCTTTTTTGAAGATACGCCTGAAAGTCTCTAATTTGCTTATAAAATTTCTTAAGTGGTAGATTAATAAGTATTCTAGTTCATATCTTCTGCTACTAAATCTATAATTATGACTCATTGGATTCGAAATGACACCTAGTTTGCAGATCAACAGTCTTAAAAGTTTCACACACCCT
This sequence comes from Octodonta nipae, assembly GCA_034190945.1. Lineage (NCBI taxonomy): Eukaryota > Metazoa > Arthropoda > Insecta > Coleoptera > Chrysomelidae > Octodonta > Octodonta nipae. The sequence goes on from CM067216.1 coordinate 158,662,959, forward strand.
TTGCGCCAGACCAGCATCTGGATTTGCCCTTCAGAAAATTACTGATTTACAACTCCCTTTCAATCCACCCCCTGAGAATTAACACAGATCCTCACGATAACGCAGTTTTCCTTTTGCGTAATCGCTATTTTGGGATAGCTTGTCTTAGGTTCGTTTCCGTTGCTTTACCTTATTGGTAGTACAGCAACTGACTGTTACGTTTAATTTTCGCAATAATTCTGATTGCTATATCGTGGTATAAAATGTATCTTATTTACCTACTTTATTCACTTACTCCATTGTATTGTTATTGTTTTTGTAAATGTTAAATCATTCCTGTTCGGTTTGTATATTTATTTTTCAGTATTTGTTCGTGATTTCACTGTTTTGTTTACCCTTTAGTTGTTATTGTCAACTGAAGGTTAGGTTCTGTCCCGATTTTTAGATGAAGAAGATTTGGCATGGAAATTCTTAGTGTGTTATGATTTGAGTTTTGTAGTTTGATGAATGTCTGTGATGAAAGTTATCTCTCATTGAATTTAAGAATTTCCAGAAGAGAGTCGAAGGTTGGTTGTCTAGACTAGGTTGTTAGCAGTGGAACTAGTTGAAGATTAACTTTGATATCACACCTTAAGTTTAATAATAAATGTGTGAACACTTGTTTTATTTTAAACATTTTATAATGTCTATCTTATAATGGATTTTGAGTTAAATAAACGTATTGAAACATTTTCTTAAACATAGATATGTACGTTCAAATGATAATATCAGCTATTGAGTTTAGTTAACCCATAACTACTTGTTTTACATGGTTATTAATTTTGTGGTAGAAATATTTTTCCTTTTATCTAGTTGAATTAATGGATAGTTTGTAGTTTGATATTTTATTCAACATTAATGTACAAGCGTCGTGAGAGCTCTTAGCGTCGGCTTACCGTGTTGTTGTTGCATTGTTTATTTACGTATTTTGAGATTAACTTTGAAGAATTTTATATTGTGATTAAGTGAAGTTAATAGTTCTTTCAGCTTTTAGATATTTTCATAAATTGATTAAAGTTAATAGTGCATTTGAACATTTTGAGGAATTGTGTATTTGACAAATTGAGATTATTTAGGGATATTTTGATGTTTTGCTTAATTGATTAAAGTGATATTAATTGGTAATATTTTGAGATAATATTGGAGATAGTGATTATCTGTGTTCCATATTGAAGATATTTTGAACTAATTGTTAAAATTAGTTGTTTACCATTTCATTTCATTCATTATTGAGTATTAGTGCATTGCTTGATGTGAAACTCTATATTTTGTTGTTGCTTGAGTTGGAGACAAAATGTGTTAGATCATTAAAAGAGTCTATGATATACTGAATTTTATTTGGGCAGTGTTGTTGTGTTTTATTAGTTGGGGCAGTAGCGTGACATTTTTGGCACCCAACTGTACCCTCATTTATGAGATTTCTTTTCAGCTACTTGAGTTGGTAGGTTACTTAGTCGGTTTGGTAGTGAGGCACATAATCTACCTGGCGTCTTTTCTTTGCTTGGTACGGTTGGTTTCCTCCCCGGGTCTCCTTGTTGTCTCATGAATAATAGAATATTATGTACTTCATTTTATACTCATCTATCTCTGGGCTTTTTCGTCATCTTCTCCTTCGCTTAGGCAGAGCTGGTTCTTCGGCTGTTTGTATCTGTCAATAAATCTGGGGCCGTAGTCGATTAGCTGTCTTACGTAAACGGTTGCGTGTTGTTCCAGTTTGGCGTAAGCCTCTCTGGCCCTCCTCTTCATTTCGGCAAGCACTGGTGGGCCTCGTAAATCGTTGAAAATCACCGTGTTATGAATAAACCGAGGTTCGTCGACTGCGAAGCGTAGGCATCGGTTCTCCTGCCTTTGGATGGCTTGCCTGTTGCTCTTGCTGGTGTGTCCCCATACTATTGAAGCGTACGTCAGCATTGGTCTTGATGAGAGTCAGCTTGTTTAAGAATCCCAGCTTGCTTCCTCTTCCTATTAGGGGGTAAAAATCTGGTACGAGCAGGCCGGTCAACCATCTGAGTCTGCAGCATTCATGTTGAGTGGTGCAGAAGTAGCTGACACCTTGTAGAATTCTCAACTTAAATAGAACGGTCAATCAGTGGAGCACTGATATTTAAATCTCCCTGTGGGAGCATGGGGTGGCAGCCGACTTTTCAACAGCAATCGGCAAATTCGCTTGTGTTCAGAAATAAGCGTGTTGACCCTCCTCTAGGTCTAACCGATAAATACTGCAAGGCTGGAATTGGTATTTCGTAATCTTCTGATGTTGACAGCTAGTTTTATGTTTTCACTGGTGTTTCTGAGTAGCTTCCCAATGTGATCCGTTGCAATTTTAACATATTGTTAAGGATTACCGTGGGTTTCATTAATACACTGGTCGTCAAGTTAATAATAGAAGGTTATTTACTCAAATGAATTTCACTTACTCTTAAGACAGAAGACCTCCCGACTGCGGTTATATCTTTCCGTGACTCTACCCCCCATTAGTTCTGATCGTCTCGATTAGATTATATTTTATCACCTCGATAAGGGGCCAGACGATCAAGATGGACAACCTTCACCTTTGTCCTTGGGCAACGTTGTTTGCGGTACGCAACATCATTTACACCACTCATAACCTATGAAGGTGACAACTTCAATTTTCGATTGTACAACCAGACCTTATTGCCTTGCTGAAATCCGGCCGAATGTGCTTTTAAATCATACCGGGTATTCATTGTGGGTGTAACGATTTTGTTAACACCCACCAAAGCGCAGGCCTTCCAGAATATATTTGATTCCAAATTTCTGCCTTGGTCAGAATGAAGTTCCATTAGTATCGCAAGGCGGCTAAAGAGCTGCTCTACAAACCGGAGCTACAGAGGTTGCTTCCTCTGTAGCTCCGTATAGCAAACACTTTGGGCTACTTGCTGAAGTAATTAACAGCAACAAGGACGTATCTGTTACGCCTCTTGGTTACTGGGAATTTTCTGGCTATGTCGATGGCAATTCTTTCAAAAGGAATGCCCACGTTGTATTGTTTAATTTTCCCAACAAATCACATTTTGGGACCCTTACTGGCTGCACATACGTCATATCTAAGGTACCATTCACTTACTTCTTTGTAATAGTTCACCCCAATAAAATCATTATCGAACCTTATCAAGGGTTTTATTCATGCCCAGAAATGCCGTTGTGTAACTTCTTTTCTTTGGTACGACCATATTTAAAAAATCCTCGAATAGATCCTTTCCTGTAGGCTGATGGATGGTTAGTCAGCATTCACCACACACCATGCTGACTACTCGGAGTTTTCCTTGTTGTTAGTATTACCGGGTTGGCTATCTCTGTCTCTGGATGGTGATCGAAGACGCAGCTTAACCCTACAGTCTCTTTTTAAATGTGCGGGGAAACAACGGAAACATTTCGCAGTGTTATGCTTGGTTTTATTTTTCTTTGTCGTATATGCTAACAACTTATTTATCTATGACAGTAATTTGCTAAGCATGCCTTCCATGTTCTTTGTGCATTCTGGTTTCCCTTGCTCAAGAGAGGATGCCATTGCTTTTGGCTTGGACATATTCATGATTACTTCAGAAGAATATCAAGCTTCATTTAACACAATAAAAAAGAAAGATGGAGAATCTAGAGCATGTAATGCATTTACTTTTATATAGTAAAATATAGGCTGGTCTAGATGCAGTCATTTCTTACAAGTCACATTGGACAGAGACCATTATCACCAGAGTGCAAATGTCGAAATTACATTCCTTTTCCCATATATTGTATTTTTTTTCTGAAAATAATTCCCGACCTTGATCTTGAATATTTATAAAATAGTTGTTTTTATACATTTGTAAAAAAGAGAATAGATACTAGTTTCCACGCATTTTCCTCATGTAGAAAATTTTTTTAAAAAAGTTCAACATTATTGTTGTCTAAGACGAGTGAAAAAATACACAATTAAGGGAAAAATATCAGTTTGTTAGTATTAAAGAGCTTAATTTTAACTAACAATTATTGAGTCTTCGTCTACATTTCGAGCGGGAAAATTGTCTCATGAAAGCCACCAAAACTATTTTTGTTCTTAGAGACTTTATGAACTGTTAGATTTTTGAATAGCAATGTTTTGAAGTGCTATGTACTATAAATAATGAAGTATGGACGCTAACTGAGACTGAAGCATTAGGAAGAGAAATTGAAGTTTTTATAATTAATATTGAATGTAATTACTATATTAATATACGAAAATATCATTAGATCATTTAAAAATTACGAACAATAACCGTTTTTTCGGAATTATGTTTCCGCATTTATTGAGTATAATTAGTAGACACTTTTATTAATGACGATAATAATCAACAAATTCATGGTTTTGCAGTTCTTGCATTTTTGTATAAAATATCATATGTTCTGACAGCATCAGTTAGAGTCTATAAAGATGACAGACATGTACTACGTCTTGGGAACAATCATAATGACTCTGCCATGAAAAATATGGTTTTGATATTTTTCACAAATATGGACTTCACCACATTCTTAGCTAAGTTGTCTTTTGGCTAAATTTGCTGGACTGTAGTATTTGGTTCTAAATTGCCACCGCTCAAGCATTTAGGGAAAGTTTTTATAAAATAGAAAGTGTGAAATTTAAACTCGCCACTGCTACAAAAGGGCCCAAAAATTAGTTTTGAAACATATATGGTCGGTCGAAGCAATAAGTTGTAATTTCGCTTGCTCAACTGGTCATTATGAAAAAATTTCTAAACAACACAGCGACAGCGCTGAGAATTTTGAAAAAGTGATCTATTAAAGTCATATTGCTGCTTTCAAACCATAAAAGGAGCAAATTTGAACTCAGTGACACATAACTTTTAAGTAAACACCAAAGTTTTGCAAATATGACCGAGCTAATTTTTATAAGGTACAAGTTGTGTAAAAATATAAAAAAAAAATTTCATGTAACACTGATATAATTGAATATTTGCAATTTTCAATACAATCAGTGTTTTACTTTTATATAGAAGTAATATATTTGTGGTGTGGTGATTTAAATTAGGTCTCAGACCAAGCAGAACTTTTTTCAAGAGTTAATATTTCTTCTTAATGGTTTTGCTAAATTCTATTGTAATTAAAAACGCTGTTGGTTTGCTTATGAACCTATATGAAAAAACCTTTTGCTTTTGGTTCACTATCTAAGACTTTAATTTCATTGGTACTGGTTACTGGACCTTTAACATTGAAGATACAGAAGGAAATTCCTTATCTACAAACAGCACAAATGTATACCTTGAGTGATTATGGGTATTTGGGCAATTCCATTACTGCTCCTATTTTGTAGTAATACATAACTTGTATCGTATGTAAAACAATTAATAACGACATAATATACATTAATCTCCCATTTCAGTTAAAGATTTTCTTGGGAAATAAGACCTTATTCGGGTCTATATGTTCAAATAATCCTATCGTTTCAGTCTGCTTCTGCTTCGTAGTAATAGCACCAAAAGCTGAATAAAATATAATTCGAAATTGAAAGCTACTGCATTGACAATTTTACTAGAAAATTATTTGCTTTTTTATATATACAGGTTAGCACACCAAATTAGAAAATCATATAGTAAAATAGTCAAGCTGTTCTCAAGCTGGAAGGACTTGAAATAATTGTGTTTAGAGTTTATATGTGGCGCTCGTAGGGGGCAACTTTGTTGTAAGTGCATTCGCCAAAAATGCGATCAAAGAATTCTGTGGATTCTGTGATCTCATTAAGGTCATAAGGGAAAGCCTAGGAAAAACCTTACGAACTATCCCGATATAGGATTGTTGAAAATGAGATGACCATTGTTAGTATCCTCCGTAATTATCTACAACCAGACACAATCGACACGACAGCCTTAAAGCAATACAATCCGAATTTAACAGAATAATGACAGACTGTTTTAATTTTCATTTTGTGTTTTGTTCTCTGTTGTGTAGCCTTAGAGCATCTACCTCCTAGAGCTAGCGTGCAGTGCATAAATATCGTGCCAAAGCTAGAAAGAGAGTGCAATAGAGAGGATAAGAGGCTATTTCACTAAATTCATCGGCTGCACCTACCAATCGAGTGAAATAGGCTTTTGCTATTTCTATTGACCCTCTTTTTCTATTCTTTGCACACAATTTGTGCATTGCAGGCTACCTCCATTAGGTTAATGCTCTAACTGTGTAGCATTGTTGAATTCTCAAGCATGTTCACAAATTTTAGATTTCTCGAATTGCCATTTCTTTATGTAATTTTTCTGTTTATTGTTTGTACATTTGAAGGTCCAAATGTTTTTACAATGTGAAAATTATTACATTTGCAAGGAAACTTGTACCTGCGTTGTTTTCAGCTTTGAACTGTGTTTGTTGGCTTTTTTTCGGTGTAATATATTTTAGTGTATTACCTACTTGTTTGCAATGTTGTTTTAACATCTGTTGCCTACTCTCATCAGTCTATCTAGCAGACCTTGTATATTTGGTATAGTTGATAAAGTAATTAAGTTGAGTTCCAGTGTTACTACTTATTAAATATATAAAAAACAAAAAATGCTAATATATGTCATATAATATTATTTACAATGCTTTCAATTTAAAAATTTATATTTTATTCATATTTTAATGCCCTTGGCAACGAAGTCAGAATAATACGTTTGGATTTTTGAATATATATCCTTTTTCCTCAATGTGGTGTTGTTTCCTAAGAAAACCACTAAAAGACTAGAAGAGGTCACAAATAGGACCCAGTAAAACATTTTTTTCTCAATTACAATAAAAACAAAAACAAAACAAAAACAGGACATTCAGAAGGACTATCACAATTGGAACATGGATTATACAAGGCCTTCGTACTAAACAAAAAGAAAAACGAAATAGACAACTGAAGACGGATATCGTTATATTACCGAAACCAAAAAAAAAGTTCAGGTGAGAATTAATAGATAATATCTGCAGTGGAGTTCCCAAACATCAACAGACAAAAGTGGAGTATTTAACCTAATAAAGAAAGTGGAAGGACGATATAACCTCGTTTGAACAGATAAGTGAGAGATAATCAGGGCTATATATACGGACAACCAACAACGATACTAGGAATTTATGCCATGAATGACAATGCTTCTAGAGAAGAGAAATGCTCTTTTTATAATAATTTAGATGCATAGTGGAAAGAATACCAGAGGACAAAGACCTAAACTTCGAGTAGGGAATATAATGATGACGTAGTAGGAATTTTGGAGAAGCAGTAATATATGACAATGGAAGACGACTGGTAGATTTTTGCATGGAACATGAC